>SJYX01016039.1:0-11116 GCA_006410675.1 Oreotragus oreotragus
TGTTTTTCAAAGCAGCCGCACCACTTTTCATTCCCGCCAGCAATGTAGGAGAGGTCCCATTTCTCCCCGTTCTCGCCAGCACTTGCTACTGTCTTTTTGATTAGCGCTATCATGGTGGGTGACGCAGTAAGTCATGTGTGCTGCTCTGCATCTTAAACCAAACCCACTTATCCTTGAATTTTGGTCTCAGTTGTTCTTCCAAGCTACACATTTAAGTAAAAAATAGGCCCCAATGGCCATTCTTAAAACCTAAAATAAAGTCAGGATAATCTAACACTCTTTTAATAAATGTCACTTCTGCACAGTATATGCACCATTATTTTACCCCCAACCCTATGAAGCTACAAAAACGCCCAACAGCCAGGCCTTTCTGAATAAAGATCTCAGGCTAAGTTCAAGTGCTAAGGCTTCAGGGTGACATAAGACCCAACAAAGTTTTAGCCACAGCTTTCAGGAGAGAGCCCTGGACTGGAATTCAGCTACATACACACAGTACTTGCAAACCTGACCCATGGCCTCCCTTCTCTGCACCTGAGCACGAGGTTCAGAGCCACTCACAGAACCACATCCTCTTAAGTCCCTCCCAGGGATAAAGTTGTCGAAGCCTGAAAGTTTAATGAAAATTGCAAACATGCCAACTTCCGTGCCTAAAAGATTTAGCTTTGCACAGCACAAACACTTTGAGCTCAGCAGCCAGACAGGCTGGGTTCTACGTCCAGCTCTGCCACTTGGTAGCTAAATGGCCACAGGTCCTTTAACATCTACCTTCCTATGTCAGATTCCTCACATGAAGGTAAAACTGCCTTCTTCAAGAGGTGATGAGGTTTCATAAAGCTAGTGTAACTAAAGCATCCAACAGAGCAGCCGGCAAAGAGTAGACCTCTAAATCTTAGTGTCCAGCCATCTTTCCACTAACTCTAGGCAAAGTTTCCCAGCAAAGAAAGCCTTCTTAACAAATGTCCCGGGCATTGAGAGCTGAATGTGAGTTCTTGTGATGGGAGGGATCCATTATAAAGCACTCTGCCACATTACAGTCGGCAAATTGCTAAGGAGAGCTTAAAACAGGCTTAAATTGTCTTTTTAAAAAATTGGTTTAAAACGGGATGGGGGAGTTCTTGGGAGGGCACTCAGAGATGAAGAGAGAGAAGAAACCTTATTTTCGCCAGGACAGAAGCCTACAAGCATCCTCCAGGCTCACAGACAGCCTGCACACAGAACCAATGCAAAGGACAGAAGGATGAAAGGTGTATTCCCACACCCCAGTGGGAAACGCGGGTATGGACTGCCGGGCTTGAGTGGGGAGAGGAGGGAATGGGGCTGGCGGCTGCAGGGACACGGGTGGGGGCTGGCTTGGCTCCTGCAGAGGTCTCAGAGGAAGCCAAGGCCCCTCCTATCTGGGAATTAATGAATTGCTCCGACTGGGCCGCCCTCTCCTACCTGATCTGGTTGTCACAGAATTTGTTGAGATGCGGTTGGTTGAGGTAAATGGTGCGGGCTGGTGCGTCCAGCTGGTCTCCAACAGACGTGGCCCGGGACATCTCATCGTCTGCCTTCTTGTAACCCGGAGGAGGACGGACAGGTCCTGCGGAGAAGAGGCGCGGGCAGACCGAAAAACACAAAGAAGTCACGCAGGGCAGCGGCGGCAGCACCAGCGGGCGGGGACTAGCTGGAAGGATGCTCCGGGCGTCGCGCCACCCAGTCCCTCTGCTGCCCTGGAGACGGGCGCCAGCCCCGCCCCGCCCGCTGGTCCCCAGGCGGAGGAGCCTCTCCGCGGGTGGGAACCTCGGCCCCGCCCCCACTCGTCCCTCCCTCCTACCTTCCCCCTGCCTCCTCCTTCCATCCTCTCCCCAAACCTGCAGCCCCTGCGCCAGACCCGCAGGCTCCGCGGGGATGGTGAGGGCTGCACGGCTGGAGGCAGGGCCCCCGTGGACTGCGGGGATGTGGGGAGCAGAGACCAGAGCCTCCCCTCCCCCGGGCGAGCTCCCCCTCCAGGCCCAGAGACCGAATTCTGGAGCTAGGCTTTCTGCCTCCTTTGTGCTTTTGAACCGCGAGAGGACTGCAAGGGGGTGTGCCCTGCACTCGGCCCCAGGAGAAGGGGCTGAGGAAGACACCTCTGTGCTCCAAGATGAAATTCCCAAACCTCGGTGCAGAGCCCTGCACCCCGGCTTAGCCTGCACAGATCAGCAGATGCCCCTGGCCACCCGACCTCAGAGCACTGCCCATCCCAGCTTACAGGTACATGGGAGCCTGCATCCCGAGCCTGCATCCCGAGTCTCTGTGGTTAAGACCCAAGCCCGTCTGTCTCCTTAAGACGCGATTTCAGCCATACAGCTGACCCTCTCTTGGGCTAAAACTCCCCACTCACCTTCACTTGAGGAGGGGTCAGCAAGGGGAATGATGACATAACCATTACTGAAACCACTTCCCCGGGCTCACCACGCCCCCCTGCAACACACACACACACCTCCAACCACAAGGCAGACTCCCTCCCTGGACAGGGCAACCCAGCTTGAGAATTGACCTTCAGGGAGGAGGCCCTGAAGTCCAGGCTCACAGAGAAATAAGTGCCCTGCAGGTGACAGAGGGCTCTCTCCATTTCCTTAAATCCCATCTGCTCTAGTACCTGCCGCACGTCCCACCTATAAAAGAAACAGGTGTCGCAGAACTTAGGTAACAGGTTTCTCACTTCAGACACAGCCACTTCATGCTCAGAAACGTTTTGAAGTAGACAGTTTGAGCTATGTAAATTTATCACCTTTTTCAAGTGATTAGAATCCTGTTATGATCTGCATCCTAAGATGGGGACAACCCCATGTAACACTGGCTATTGAGAGTTGACATGCTGTCATGGGACGTGCTCACAACCAGGTCCCCAGTCACAAGCTGGGTGTAGGTCTGAGTACAAGACCCCTCATTCTCAGATCACCCCCTCTAGCCCTCATTCTCTGGCGTCCCTCTGCTCTGCCCCCTGCTTGTCCACAGGGGGCAGCAGAGAGCAGCAGGACCTTCAAGACAGGCTAGACCTCAGAGGAGGCTGGTTTTAAACCTTTTGCTGATTTAAGGCGGACACAGGATATTTTTGAAACCAGCCTATACAAAAGTGCTGCTTTCCTCTCTGCCCACTCACCCCACTTTGTTCTCCTCCACAGCTGGTATCATCATTACCTGACATTATTTATTTATGGTCTATCTCCCCGAGGCCAAGAGCAGAAGCTCCAGGGCAGCAGAGACATGTTTTCTCCAGTACAGGAACCTGGCACCCAGAACAGTGTCTGATACATAACGGGCACTTGTATTTGCTGGTTGAGTAAGTCATGTAAGGGGTCGCTTTGAATTCTCCAGGCAGGGACATGGTGACGGTCATCAAGGGCACAAACCCCACACCCTACTGTGGGCAGAGCAGCTGAGCTGCAGGTGGTCTTCATTCAGTGGCTTTCAACTCTGGCTGCACACAATCACCAAGAAAGCTCTCACAATTAGCCAGTTCCTGGGTTCAACCCTCACCGATTGTGCCTCTTGTTTTTAAAGCTTCTTAAAGTGACATGAATGGGTAGCCACGGTTGAGAATCCATGGTGAGATGCAGGTGAGAACACAAAAACAAAAAAGCTGGCTCCTGCTCTCAAAAAAGATAACCAGCATAACCCCGGCTACCAGCAACTAGGACCAAGTGACTAAGAGGGGACTTGAAGGTGCCAGAGGGGTCAGAGGTCAGCGGCCACTTTGTGCCAAGGGTGGAGAGCTGGTCAGAACAGTGGGAGGGCAGATCTCAGGGCCTTAACCTCAGGTTTATAGTAGGAAAAAGGAGGACAATCTGGGTGAGGACAAGAAGACCTCAGACAGAGGCCCCATAAGCAGAGCACATTGGGGGACAACTGAGGATGACAAAAATCAGTGCTGAGCATTCAAGTTGGGAAATAATAGAAAGGAAACTCAGAAAAATAGTCAGTGGCCAGACTGTGGATGATTTTAACGACAGGGGAAGAAATCTGAACTTCATCCTGAAGGTCAGATGAACCACAAAAGGTTTCTAAGCAGGAGACAAGCATACCCAGCAGTGACTCACAATACAAGCACAGGAAGAGACGGAAAGGCAGGAAATGAACTCCACCATCTAGGAGTGAAAGTGAAAGGTACTCAGTCATGTCCGACTCTTTGTGACCCCCTGGACTACACAGTCCATGAATACTGGAGTGGGTAGCCTTTCCCTTCTCCAGGGGATCTTCCTAATCCAGGGATCAAACCAGGGTCTCTTGCATTACAGGCAGATTCTTTACCAGCTGAGCCACAAGGAAAGCCCAAGATTACTGGAGTGGGTAGCCTATCCCTTCTCCAGCAGATCTTCCCTACACAGGAATCGAACCAGGGTCTCCTGCATTGCAGGCGGATTCTTTACCAGCTGAGGTACTGGGGAAGCCCAACCATCTAGAAAAAAAATGATAAAAGCATCTATTACATGGAAAAGGGAAAAACAATGGACATGAAAAACATCTCAAAAGAAAAATCTGTGAGACTTCCTTTGGACAAAATGTGTGGACCAGAAAGAAGAAATACTAGATAACTGAGGTGTGAAGAGAAGACTGAAGCCAAAAAAAAAAAAAAAAAAATCCCTGATAGAAATAAGAATGGAAACAAGTTTTCCCTAATAAGTATTTCAATGTTGGATCATAAATATTGGGGTGAAAAATTACTGACAATTGGTGGGAACATAATGAAGTGAATGATTTCCCAAGTACATGTCATCTATCAGGCCAGCTCACCTTTCTATACAACTACAGGGCCAAATCTGGAATTTTAAGTAGAAATACTGTCCCTACCTCTTCATCCCACTTCCAGGATTCAGATAACTTTCTTCTAGCTCAGGGGCTGCATCGTGACCCAATCCTGCTTTGGAGAAAGACATTAATACTTTGAAAATAACTAACATGATTTGTTGAAAATGTCTTGCCTAAGGAGAATGCTGTACCATATATAGCAAAGCACATTATGACCAAGGTTTCAAATTCAGACTCATGAGATGAATTCTGAGTTAATGCGCTAGGAAAATACCACCGTATAAAATCAAAGTGTATGTTTACAGCTCCCCCATATACATAAGCCTGGTGTCAGCAGGAACTCAGGAAACATCTACTGAGAAAGAAGCCAAAGCAAAAGGGAAGAACAGACTCAGATGAACACAAAGCAACCCAGACTGGACAGTGGACTGCCCAGGCCGCGGGGGCAGGGGCTCTCTCTAGCTCACGGCTCCACCCCTGTCCTCCTATCAACTGGGTACACAAAGCACTACGTGGTTATGTGGTCCGAGCTGAGCCAGTAAGAGTCTGTCTCCTGGAACTTTGACATGGGACCCAGGGAGATGATTTGTTTTTCTGTTAATCTGTCTTATGTCAATTTGATTATTAGATTAACTGGAGAACCTCCAAGGACAGAAGGAACCTTTTTCTGCCTTTTCACATGCAAAGTTTTACTATCATACAGAAGGAATTCTTGGGAAAGACTCTTGCCTTCCTAAGCCAGGAGCCTGTTAAAGCAATAAGCCTTTTGGCAGCCCTGCCCCCAGCTCCGTGGGAAGTGTCAAGCCTCAGCCACTGTCACAGAGTGAAGAATTCAGCTGGTCTTAGTCCTGGCTTCCCAGAGGGGGAGCCTCTAGCCCCTTGGAATCTCCCAGGTGATAGAAGTGACAGGAGTATCTGTTGTTCATGTTGGAACCTTCTGAGCACACCTGAGTTTATACCAATGGGGTGACTCCTGTGGACCCTGGACAGTCTTAGGATGGGGGCTGACCTGCCAGGAACACCGTGTGATTGGAGGGCTGGGGATTGAGCCAGTTGACATCAGCCTGACCTCCTGAATGGGAGTGCAGGGGGGCGACATGAGGACTGAAGACCTATAAACAGGAGTCCCATAAAAATATGAGGCCCAAAACACAGCCAGGAGATTGCAGCTTACGTAACATCCTGAGCTAAGGGGGCAAGGGGGTGTCAGGACACGAAAGAAGACCTTTCTTTTTTTTTTTTTTTTCAGGATATAAGTAGTTTTATTTCTATTACTGTTTAATATTTTAAATTTATTGGAGTGTAGTTGATTTACAATGTCTTAGTTTCAAGAGCACAGAAAAACAATTCAGTTATACATACATATATATATTATATATACTCATTTATTCTTTTTTAGATTCTTTTTTCATATATGTTATCANTCAGGATATAAGTAGTTTTATTTCTATTACTGTTTAATATTTTAAATTTATTGGAGTGTAGTTGATTTACAATGTCTTAGTTTCAAGAGCACAGAAAAACAATTCAGTTATACATACATATATATATTATATATACTCATTTATTCTTTTTTAGATTCTTTTTTCATATATGTTATCATAGAATATTGAGTAGTGTTCCTTTCACTATATAGTAGATCCTTGTTGGTTATCTATCTTTTTTTTTTTGTATTTATTTATTTTTTTACACGAACTCCCAAACATGAACCCCCCTCCCACCTCCCACCCCGAAAGAAGACCTTTCACGGGAGGCAGAGGAGGTGTTTGGAAAACAAAGGTTGCCCTGCACCCTGTTATGCAGGGAAGTTTTTCAGGTAGAAAGTTATCACAGATGAAAGTTTAGTCATGTGGCCAATTAATAACACCCATGTAATGAATGGGCTTCCCTGGCTCAGTGGTGAAGAATCTCCCTGCAATGTAGGAGACCCAGGTTCGATCCCTAGGTCTGGAAGAGCCCCTGGAGAAGGAAATGGCAACCCACTCCAGTATTCTTGTCTGGAGAATTCCAGATTCTATTTTCATGAAACCCCAATAAAACTACGAACACCAAAGCTCAGGCGATGTATCTGGAGAAAGCTTCCCACAGGGAACCTCCCAAGCCTCACTCTGTCTCTTTAGTCTAGTCCTGATTTGTACCTTGTCTGATAAAACTATAATCATAAGATCAAAGCACTCAATCCTAAAGGAAGTCAACCCTGAATAGTCATTGGAAGGACTGATGCTGAAGCTGAAGCTCCGATACTTTGGTTACCTGGGTCTCCCATATTTTTATGGGACTCCTGTATACAGGTAGGCAAAGCGCTGACTCATTGGAAAAGATTCTAATGCTGGGAAAGATTGAAGACAAAAGAAGGGGGCGACAGAGGATGAGATGGTTGGATGGCATCACTGACTCAATGGACATGAATTTAAGCAAACTCCAAGAGACAGTGAAGGACAGGGAAGCCTGGCATGCTGCAGCCCATGGGATCACAAAGGGCTGAACTCAACTTAGTGACTGACCAACCAGTAACACTCTTTCCTGAGTACTCTGAGTTATTCTAGTTTATTAGTGAAACACAAGGTCAATGGGAACCCTGAATTTGTAGCCATTTGCTCAGAAGCGCAGGTGCTCTGCGGACCCCAGACCTTGCAGCTGGTGTCTGATTGAGGACAGCCATAAAGAATTGTGTTCCTAACCTGTGCAGTTTTACCAACTCCTGGTAGTTAGCATTTGAATCTCATTGCAGACACCACTCTGAATTCTAGGATGACAGAGTCAAAAGGGAAACTTCAACAATCACAGAAATGTATTAGGTAGATCCAATGAAATCAGGGTTAAAAGCCAGACCTGCAGACACTTGGACCCAATTCTCCTTCCACTGTGTCCGGCTGCCCCATGAGCTCAGCCCCCCTGAGTCCAGCTTTCTTCAGCCACGAAACAATACACAAATCAAGGGCTGGCAAACTTCTGCAAAGGGTCGAGTAGTAAATATTTCAAGTTTGGGGCTACATGTGGCCTCAGTCTCTTTTTTTAAACAACAAAGTCTAAAAAATGCATGAACCAGTCTAGCCCCTCATCAGACCAGATTTTGCTGACTCATATAAACCAAGTCCTTTCACAGTTAAACTGACTATATCCCAAACCCCATCTCAAGGAAAAGTTAGATTAAACTTCTCCTTTACCAAAAAGACAGGGCATCAAGTTCCTGGCAACACCGGTGCTTGGGCTTTGGCCGCATGAGTTAAAAGTTAGCTGGATAAACAAGGTCCTTGCTCAGTCATGTCCAACTCTGCATGGAATTCTCCAGGCCAGAATACTGGAGTAGATAGCCTTTCCCTTCTCCAGGGGGATCTTCCCAACCCAGGGGTCGAACCCAGGTCTCCCACATTGCAGGTGGATGCTTTACCAGGTGAGCCACAAGGGAAGCCCTTAATGTACAGCACAGGATATCAATATCTGTGATAAACCATAATAGAAAAGAATATTAAAATATATGTTTATATAACTGAAACACTTTGTAGAACAGAAATTAATACAATACTGTAAGTCAACTATATTTTAATAAAACATTTTGTTGACTATGTTTGTATATATTAAAATATTTTTAAAAAAATTTTAAGTTGGTTATGTCATTTTTCTAATTTTTATGTACCTGGAAAATATGTAAAGATTGGGGGGGGTTGCCTCCAGAAAGATTTCTAAGAAAAGACTGCAGTCATCACAGAGCTATGCAATAAGAGGTACATGAATGTGTGGGTGCATGCAAACACACACACACACACATACACACTCTCCTTCCCAAGGAGTTTCGAGTTCAACTCCAGCATCTACCCACATTAACAAAGATGTTTCTAAACCTTCAAGACAGACATGGAGCAGTCTGGTAGCCAAGGAGGCACTGGGGCTGTTAGCTCTCCTAATAAAATCAACATAATGAAAACACTGCACAAATGAGAAATGTGCCTCTTCTCGCCTTGACAGACACACTTCAGAGATCTTTTCTAGACCCCATCTTGTGCAAACCACACCTCCCCAAACACAGCATCTGTGATCCACTTCCACCCAAGATTTCAAAGGAAATACACCAACATGTCAGGATCTCTCATGACTGCAAATGCCTATTAGTTTCTCTTTTCAGGGAAAGAAAAGATGGGGAGGAAAGTACGGGCCATGGACGATTTACTATTTAAGATGTTGTGGGGCACCATTTCCCCCGGAGTCATGGGGCATCTCCCAGACAGAGGCGTGTTGCCGGGTGGTGGGAAGGGGAAAGGCACGCAGCCTTGGGAAGAGGCTTACATTTAACAGAGGCCACCGAAAGAACCAATAACCTGGGAATTCAGAGGACAAACGTGACTGCCAGGCTCATGCGGGCCAAAAAACCAGAGCAATTTCATTAAGGAAGAGTTTGCACTCAGCTATGAAGAATGGCTATGATCTGTGCAAAGTGCAGAGCCTTCCAGGAACAGTATCACACGAGCAGAGAGACAAGCCACTGATGCTTAATTCACAGCCTGACCGGCTCCAGCTGGTGGGTGAAAGGTGAGCCGCGGTCACCCAAAGCCTGGTGTCCAGTAAGCACAGCTACACAGACTGGGCTGTTCCTTGAAGCCCATTTCATACACTGTGCGCTTAGTCGCTCAGCCGTGTCCAGCTCTTTGTGACCCCATGGACTGGATAGCCCGCCAGGCTCCTCTGTCCATGGGATTCTCCAGGCGAGAACCCAGGAGTGGGTTGCCATGCCCTCCTCCAGGGGCTCTTCCTGACTCAGGGATCGAACCCAGGTCTCATGCTCAGCAGGCAGATTCTTTACTGTCTGAGCCACCCAGGGAGACAGACACATTAAAATCCATCATGTAAATTAAAACAAGTATGCTTTTCACGGAATTCTGTTCAGTGTTATGTGGCAGCCTGGATGGGAGGAGAGCTTGAGGGAGAATGGATACATGTATTTATATGGCTGAGTTTCTTTGCTGTCCACCTGAAACTATTACAGCCTTGTGACTCAGCGATACCCCAACACAAAATTAAAAATATAAAGTTTAGAAAGAATAACAAAGAGTATAATAAAGTGGTTAAGTAAAAGTGAAAAAAACCCTATACTTTTAAGGAAATGCATTTAATAACTGAAAACAAAGAAGAAAAACTATGCTTCAAATATTCAATTCAGAGGTTTTTTTCAACATGGACTGGATTGATTGAGACTTAAAATACAAGCCCAGTGAGTTTTCTGAAGCAAGTCCCCCTTTTGCTGGCATGGACATTCTCCATCACTCCTGGGGCCTCAAAACTGGTCTGGAATTACAGACAGACTTTAAACCCCACCACCGATTCAACATGCATGAACACAGTCCCTGCTCAGTTAATCCTAGGAGAGGGCCAGTTTGAACTTGTAGTGTGCCTATTCTAGGTGTTTTAGGCTTTCCTGGTGGCTAAGGGGTAGAAAATCTGCCTGCCAGTGCAGGAAATGGAGGTTTGATCTCTGGGTGGGGAAGATCCCCTGGAGGAGGAAATGGCAACCCACTCCAGTGTTCTTGCCTGGAGAATCCCATGGACAGAGGAGCCTGGCGGGCTGCAGTCCATGGGGTCGCTATGAGCGGGACATGACTGAGTAACTGAACATGCGACACACACACACACAAGTGGTTTGAGACTCACAAGACCTTGGCCCGAGGCACGCAGGCTCACTGCACATGCTCTCCAGCACCCTGGTGACCCATCTCTCCCTTGGTCTTGGAGCTCCCCTCCCCTCAAAGCAGCCTTCTCCCCTCCTCAGCTCTGTCCCCCAGGGCGCTGTCCCTGCCTCCCCTTCCACCCGGTCTGCTCCTCCAGGCTTGGCTTTGCTGACACCCTCCCGTCACAGCCCCTGACGACCCAGCATCTCCACCGCACTCCTCAGCTCGGTTCTGCCCTGATGCCGCGTCCTTCCTTCCACTGCACCTAGGAAACTGGTTTGCGCATCCTCCGACTTCCAGCACTAGCTCCACAAGCGGGGGCCCTGCTCATGTCAGTCGCCTCCACGTCCCCAGTGAAGGGACACGGAAGGCGCCCAATAAATGTGTCCAACGAACAAAGAGAATGTGGCCACAACAACCCTGTATTAAGTGGACAGAGAAAAATGTAGATTGAATTCAAGGAATTGCAGATTGGACCCTAAGGTACCACCCAAAAAGGACCTGGGGAGAAAGGGCAATATCCGGTTCTGTTTGGAACTTAGTCCAATTTTATAATTTTAAAAATTCATGTAAGTGGTGTTAACTCTCTTGAGGAAAGATGTTCTGGCTGCCAGAATTTCACCCTCTTCCTCTCATCTTCAGATGGCATGGGGGGTGGAGAGGTGGGAGGGGGCAGGGCGTGG
>SJYX01016040.1:0-19195 GCA_006410675.1 Oreotragus oreotragus
AATGGCAACCCACTCCAGTGTTCTTGCCTGGAGAATCCCAGGGACAGGGGAGGCTGGTGGGCTGCCGTCAATGGGGTCGCACAGAGTCGGACACGACTAAAGCGACTTAGCAGCAGCAGCAATATGTGTTTCACTTTGATGGGGGTACTATGAGATTCTTTAGCAAACAAAGTACTCTTTTAATTAAATAAAAGTTTGGGAAACAGAACTAGACCTTCCCTCAGATATTCATACATTAAAGGCTCTGACAGGTTCTGCAGGCTTTTTTGTGTTTTATTTTTTAAGCTCAGTTATCATAGTTCAACTCTGTGTTTTGTACTTGTATTCAGGGGTGGGGCCACCTGAAGCTTACTTAAGTTAGAAAGCTCTCTTTAGGAGAAAGGATACAAGATTAGGTGCAGACCCTTGGTAGGGACTCCCTATTTGAGGGATCCTGGAGCTTCAACCTCATAGCTTCATGGCATATTTCATCCATGCATGTGTTGAAATCTCCCTGCACTTACCAACACCTGACATTGCACTATTTCAAAGATGCACACAGGTTAGGAAATGCTGTCCCAGAGCATGAATATGAAACAGGCCGGAAACTGCGAAAGTACTTGCTGAACAAGGTATCTATTCTACACCAATGTGACTATATCTGGACCCTAACTTTGTTTCCACAGGCCATCTTCCAAAAGATAGAAATAGCCTTGTTTTATAGGCTGCTTCCTTCAGGAAAGTATTCCCTGTAATAGTCACTGATTCATGCTTTCAACATTTGCTAAGCACCACATGGGAGGATACAAAAAAAGGTTGAAATAGCCTCAAGGAGCTAAACTGCTGAAAGAATAGCAGATGTGCACCCATATCACAAGCTGCTTGGCATGACAGCTCCATTTGAGGTGGGAGGTATCAATCATAAGTAGAGGCATGGTGGTCAATAATCCTGCTATGATGATCTAGGAGTCCATAGCCAAGGGCAAGATAGGGACAGAATGGGGACAGGACGAGAAAGTAATGAGGTTGCTATGGAAACCCTCCCCAGAGCAGTGAAGGACAGCCAGCACTGCCCTCCCTCGTCCTTGGGCACAAGCACCACTCCACCACCCTTCAGGCTATGGGTCTATTTCCAGGGGAAAAAAAAAAAATGCTCTGCTATTCAGTTACATTTACAGACCCAACGAGAGAACAATGCTCTTGCTAAGTTCCAAGATGCACCTCACCCAAGGAAAAGGGTTTACCTTTAGGCCTAACCTACCTAAAAGATACAGGCTTCCTGGCGGCTCTGCTGCTGCTGCTGCTATGTCGCTTCAATTACGTCCAGCTCTGTGCAACCCCATAGACAGCAGCCCACCAGGCTCCGCCATCCCTGGGATCCTCCAGGCAAGAGTAGTGGAGTGGGTTGCCATTGCCTTCTTCCCTGGTGGCTCAGTGGGAAAGAACCCGCCTGTCATTTCAGGAGATGCGGGTTTGATGCCTGGGTTGGAAAGATCCCTCAGAGAAGGAAATGGAAACCCACTCCAGTATTCTTGCCTGGGAAATCCCATGGGCAGAGGAGCCTAGCAGGCTACACAGTCCATGGGGTCGCAAAAAAGTCAGACACAACTTAGGGACTCAACAACAATAAACAACACCCCAAAGATACACAAGAGTCGAGAATGACCTGGTCTCTGTCTCAAGTTCAGGAATAAGGAGTTTGAACAGGCAAAGGTGCAACATACATCTAGTATTCTAATTTGGCAGTGATTAGATGCTAGAGCCCCGAGAAGGCAATGGCACCCCACTCCAGTACTCTTGCCTGGAAAATTCCTGGACAGAGGAGCCTGGTGGGCTGCAGTCCATGGGGTTGCGAAGAGTCAGACACGACTGAGCAACTTCCCTTTCACTTTTCACTTTCACGCACTGGAGAAGGAAATGGCAGCCCACTCCAGTGTTCTTGTCTGGAGAATCCC
This sequence comes from Oreotragus oreotragus, assembly GCA_006410675.1. Taxonomy (NCBI): domain Eukaryota; kingdom Metazoa; phylum Chordata; class Mammalia; order Artiodactyla; family Bovidae; genus Oreotragus; species Oreotragus oreotragus. Next base: position 1,935 of record SJYX01016040.1, read on the forward strand.
AGGGACGGGGGAGCCTAGTAGGCTGCCGTCTATGGGGTCGCACAGAGTCGGACACGACTGAAGCGACTTAGCAGCAGCAGATGCTAAAGTCCAGGTTATATGTAACCTCTGGGAAGTGGAAAGAATCAAGTTCATGCGAGGTCTAAACTGTTGTCCAAAGGACAACAAGGCACACGAAGCTGGGGAGGTGCTGAGAAGGAACCCAGGACAGAGAGCTCAGTGTCTCACACACAGTGGGTTCTTCACTAACACGTGTTGATTACATATGAACATGTCTGAACCTAGTGAATGAAGAGACCATCCCAGTTGTTCAGCTCAAGTCTCAAATCTAGTCACTGGGCCCAGAGCCGTGCCTTGCATGCTGTCAGCACTCCTGTCCAAGTACAGGAGTTCCTGTCCCTAGAATAACCTTGACCCTGGTTAACCCGGAGACCACTGCAAGGGAGACTAAATACTTTCTTGTCCCCTCGCTAAGGGCTCCTGACTTCATCCCAAAGCAACTTTTGAAATGCCAAGCTCACTGGAACCAAGGCCAAAATCTCAGTGTTCCCACATGACAACTCATTCCTAAAGGGGAAAAGACCAACACTGACCAGAGGCTTTTACAATCAGAGTCACTGACTCTGACCATTCACCAGAAATAAACATTTATTCCCACTGGAGGCCTTCCAGAGGCTGGTGGCATCCTGACCCATCATATAAAGACTGATCAGGACAAGGCAAATGGCCCATGCCTCAGGACTAGCTGTGTCCAGGATGAAACCCAGGTTTCATCACACCTGCCAACTCCCAGGGACTGGCAGTGGCTCCCTCTCCTAGAATCAGTATGAAAATGTCATGATTTTCTAACAATATCGGCCGCAGGCACAAAGTGATAGCACATGGGCTGTCTATTTACTGCCCCAATCCTGGTTTACTTACACTGTATGATTTTATAAATGCATATGCTAAATGTGTATACATATGTGTGTTACATATGTGTATAAATATATATACATATGTAACAATATAACCCATTTGTAAGTCCCCCTGATTAGCTTTAAGAAAAGAAGTTTTATTACAAACAATTACATCTAAATTGCAACCATACTGGTAAATTCTCTGAAGGACAAAAGAAAAGGGAAAGAGTAGGAAGCATCAGAGCCCAATCAGAGCCCAACATGTGGTAACACAACTCTTGCTGGGAGGATCCAACTCTACAGGCTTGTCAGCCACAGGCCTTTCCCTCCCCAAGCAGAAAGCCTCTGGGTACAGAGAGAGGAGTCGCTGGGGAGGGACTTCCTCCCATCCTCGGGATCACCAAGTGCCTGCCTCGGCTTGGGCCTTTCATAGTGAACTCAGCAGAGCGAGGAGGGCTGACCCTTGCAGACCCGCCATTCACTGCTCAAGGCTCTGTTTGGGGCACTTCCTTGGTGGTCCAGAGGTCAAGAATCCACCTTGCAATGCAGCAGATGCAGGTTCAATCCCTGGTTGGGGAATCTAAGATCCCACACACCATGGAGCAATTAAGCCCATACACTGCAACTAGAGAGTCCATATGCTGCAATGATGCCACGAAGGTCCCATGTGCTGCCACTAAGATGTGATGTAGCCAAGTAAATAAATAAAAATACATTTATTTAAAAAGGCACTGTTTGGGGGTTTTCACACAGTCTCAGGAGCCTCATAATCATCCTTAATCCCGAGCTAAATACAGTGAATGCTGGCTCCCCCTCACTTCCAACTTCCCTCTTTCTCTAGCTACACTGGATACCAGGATGGATCAGCTATGTATCCAACCGTGCAAGATGAAATATAAACACTGCAAGGGCCAAGAAGTAAGGAGATCAGCAACTCCATAATGCTGAAAAGGATGGCATATGTTTAGAGCAACACTCCAGCACATAAAGCTGCTGCTGCATCGCTTCAGTCGTGTCCGACTCTGTGCGACCCCAGAGACGGCAGCCTATCAGGCTCCCCTGTCCCTGGGACTCTCCAGGCAAGAACACTGGAGTGGGTTGCCATTTCCTTCTCCAATGCAGAAAGTGAAAAGTGAAAGTGAAGTCGCTCAGTCGTGTCCGACCCTCAGCAACCCCATGGACTACAGCTTTCCAGGCTACTCCATCCACGGGATTTTCCAGGCAAGAGTACTGGAGTGGGTTGCCATTGCCTTCTCCATTATATAAAGCTATGTTTCCACCTAAAGAGGAGAGAGGAATCAAATGGAATTTGTATAGGAAAGTGTAAAAGTGTCGTCACACAGTTGTGTCTGAGTCTGTGTGACCCCATGAACTGTAGCTTGCCAGGCTTCTCTGTCCATTGAATTTTCCAGGCAAGATTACTGGAGTGGGTTGCCATTCCCTATTCCATGGGATCTTCCCAACCCAGGGATCGAACCAGTGTCTCTTGCATCTCCTGCATTGCAGGCAGATTCTTTACCATCTGAGCCACCAAGAAAGCCCGACTTTCCTTTCCTTGTATAGGAAAGGACCTTCTGAAGAGACCTTCCTTTACAGGCAAGTTTGTCTTTCACTTGCAAGGATATACCTATTTCCACAAGGTAAAATGAAATAGTCTGTTTAAATATTCTGGCAAGTGTAAAAAAAAAAAAAAAAACAAGAAAAAAAAGCAAGGAGGTGGTCTGGCTGCTCCCCAGTGTCCCCTCTGTTTTCCATGAATAGCCACTACCGGATTAGGTCATGTTGACTATTTCTAGTGAAGCAAACAACGGCTCAGCGCCAGACATCTTGGAAGTAAGTTTGACTCTCTGACTAAGGCTGGCTTGTGAAGCTTCTCTGAATACTTTCTGGCCCTGAGGTCATCCCACTACATCCTCTCTAATGCCTGCCTTCCCTGTGAGCTGTCAGGACCGGGGCAGCTCCCACCAGAGGAGGGGGTGGGAAAGGGGATGGACTACAGATGTCTGGTGCTCCTCCCGAACTCTCAAGCCTGCAAATCAATTCACTGCACCAACAGTTGTAACATAAATGATTCATAGCTGTGTTAATCAATACATTTCTGCAGACACTGCTATTAACTCTGGTCTTCAAGGGGAAAATACATTTCAGAAGCTGTTGTGCCAACGTGGTGGACACAAAATCCTGGAGCTTTGTGAAATTATCTAGTCACACAGGGGGAAAAAAGGCAACCTGACCTACAATAGAGATGTTAGTATTCTTAGGCAGAGGGTGAGATTAAAAGCTCATCCCAGTAAGGAGATGGCTCTACACATGCCCAAAGCAAGAGCTACGACCGTGACCCTTGCCCAAATTTACCTTTGCCAACAGAAACTGAGCAGCAGGGCAAAAGAGTACCTGTCTTTATAATTAACATTTCAGGTCACAAACGGCAAAAGAAACAGCACCATGATAGTAACATCCACGCCCAGTGCCATGACAGACATTACTAATCCATCACCACACTCTGGGCCACAGAAGCCGATTTGGCCTCATGACTTCTCTCACCTAAATCCTCTCAGCAGCCTCTCTAATGACCAGGATATGAAACTGAAGAAGAAACCCATTCACACATCTGCTTAACTCCTAACACTGCTGTCAGTGATGTACTAATCAGGAAATACTCCTGGACCACTGGCAGGCTGCACACTAGCATGGGAGCTGCTCTTTAATCTTGATGGTATTTTATCTAAAGCAGCTTATGATCAATAAGAGATAAAACAGAACCATGCAAAACAAAAAGCCAATGTGATAGAAGTCCATTGAACAAATGTGTTGGCAATTCTGAGGAAATATTAGAGGATGCCCATGAAGAGAAATCACAGAATCGAAGAATTGTGGAGCAAATAAGCCAATCTGTAACACAGTCCATGAGACCTCCCCTAGCAACCAGGCCCCTTGAGCCTCCTCTCAGAGACTTGCTCCAGCCACTGTGGCCTTCTCTGGTTTCTTTAATACAGTAAGCCCTCCTACTCCAGGGCCTTGCCCTGCAGCTTTCTCAACTTAGAAGGCCACTCCACTGACACCCTGGTGGCTCAGAGGTTAAAGCGTCTGTCCGCAATGCGGGAGATCTGGGTTCGATCCCTGGGTCGGGAAGATCCCCTGGAGAAGGAAGTGGCAACCCACTCCAGTATTCTTGCCTGGAGAATCCCATGGACGGAGGAGCCTGGTGGGCTACAGTCCATGGGGTCGCAAAGAGTCAGACACAACTGAGCGACTTCACTTTCACTTTCACTTTCCACTGACACCCTGCCATCCACTCCCTTGAGTCTGAACAACCTCCACTCCAGCTACTGGCTTCCATTCAGACATATGCTCTGAAGGTAGCCCTCCTGAGCATCTTCATGACCACACCAGCCCAGAGCAGGGCAGGACTCCCGGTCCTTCATCAGCCCTCATCCCAGTTTCAGTGACTCTTGGTGCGAAGCCCACATCCTGGCTAAGCTTTCAACGAGTTCTGTAAGGGCAAGGCAGACGCCTGCTCTGCTTGCCACTACATCCCCCAAATACAGAGCAGTACCTGGAAGGTACAGGGAACACTGAATCGATGAGTTGCTAGAACAAGCAGACAATAAGGCAGAGAACTTAACTAGAGCTGAAGGTCAAACAGGGGTTTAGAAGAAGATGTGTGATGCAGAGGGTGATGGAAGTCAGGAGAAAGGTGTCTGCCTATGACATAAGTCTGGAAACAATTAGGCACAAGAAAGACCCAGAGCAAGTAGAAAAGGCAGACAAAAGCAATAGCATGAAGGATGATACAAAACCCAAGTCATGAAATAACTAAGTTTAACCACAAAAACTAAGTTTTCTGCAGGGAAAAAGCTAACAAAATCTAATGGGGGAAGTATGTGCATCAAGTAACAGAAGAATCACTTCCAGACTATGTAAAAAGCAACTAGAAATCAATAAGTAATCCAACAACGTAACAGACAAATGAGCAAAGAACAAAGAGACAGTTAACAGAAAAATACAAGAGATTTAAGCATAGAAAAATATGTTCAAGCTCACACATAATAACTGACATAAGATACCATTTTTCTCCCTAGCAGATCAGAAAACACCAAGAAATTTGGTAACACACTGTTCATAGGGTGCAGGGAAACAGGAAAACCATGCATGGTTCGTTAGACAATTAATACCTTTTGGAGGACACCTTGGCAAATATCAAATTAAAGATGAATGCCCTCTCTGACTCAACCATTTTACTTCTAGGAATTCATATCACAAATGTATTCACACTTGTGTGCAAATGTGTGTGTTTGCATCAATAGCATTGCATAGGACAACAGAAGACTGGAAACAAGCTAAATGTCAATTAATAGGGAGCCAGTTAGAAGAGCCAACGGAACACTGCACTGCTGTTCCAGAATGAGGCACAGCTACATAGTCTGATGTATTGGGTTGGCCAAAAAGTAAGGTGTTACAGAAAAATCCAAACGGACTTTTTAGCCAACCCAATAAAATGATTTACAATGGTAAGTTTGTTGTTTTTTAAGCAAGGTAGAGAGAAGTATATAGAGTACTCCATTCACGTAGGGGATAGGAAAAGGCAACGAAAGAAAGGAAGAAGGACTACTAAATATTCACACACACACAGATTTTTCCAGACTATAGACAACCACTGCTAACAGCAGTCATCTTTGAGAAGAGACCTTAGCTGCTAAGGTACAGGGGTTAGAGGGAAACTTTTCATCATATACCCCTTTTTACCGTCTGAAAATTTTAACCACACATCGTTTACCTTTGTAAAATTAACATTAAAAACAGGGAAGGGAGACAGATGACTCCAAAATACAAATTACTGAGAAAGGAAGAGAAACTAGACAGGAGGCCTGAGTCATCAAGATTCAAATATCCAGGCTGGAATCCAGAGGAGCACGCTGAGATAATGTCCCTCACACCAGAAGAGAGGCCCTTGGGTATAGAGGCTGTGGTGAGCAAGGACCTGGATGACAACCTTGACCCAGAAGCAGAGCCCACTGTGCAAGTAGACCCCAAGCAAGCAAGCACAGGCCTAAAACAGAAAATTGAAACACCTGAGATCTGCCAATACCAAGCCTAGAATCTGAGGTCAGTTACACTGATGATAGTCACTTGGTATGGGGAACTGTCCTGTGGGTCTTAGCAGGCCCTGACAGGTTTTAGAACTTTGGAGAATCGGTCCTCCTGAACCACAGGAAAAGGTCGGTCCAGAGGGTGACCACAGCTCTGGAATTGATTTAATAAAGAGAGAACAAGAGGTTACAAAGTAGAGAGTCTCAGGCTTCTGTGTCAGGCTGTCCCCTGGGCTCCCGAGGCCAACAGCTACAGGTGACAGTCGCTGAATGAAATGAACTGCCCAGCCACAGCCGAAGGAGGGCTGCAGTCTCCCTCTCAGGAAAACAGCACCGTTTATCCTTAAAGTTTCAACTCCCTGGGTGTTTGGGTGGAGGACCCTAAGGTGGAGACCCTGAGTCCTTCACCCTAGGAGGACACATTTCTCAGCGCTTCTGCCCCGCTATTTGAGGCCTGTTTCCACTGCCTCCTTCAGCACGATTCTCTAAAAGAGAAACCCGGTGACCTAGGCTGTGGCCTATTTCAGAAATCACGTTAAACCTATCTGGACGGGAAAATGCCTGCCTGGCGGGGGCTTCTCCTTGGCACTCAATAAGCCACAGCACAGACACGTCTGTCTCCTGCCAATGGTGAGTGCTCTTTGGAGTCAGCGAGTTTCACAGGCACAAATATTTTCTAAATACACGTTTTAGTGAACAAACCAAAAGAACTTAAATTACTCATAGCCAAGTAGTAGTTTTACATCAGTTTTTAGAACTTTGGAGAATCGGTCCTCCTGAACCACAGGAAAAGGTCGGTCCAGAGGGTGACCACAGCTCTGGAATTGATTTAATAAAGAGAGAACAAGAGGTTACAAAGTAGAGAGTCTCAGGCTTCTGTGTCAGGCTGTCCCCTGGGCTCCCGAGGCCAACAGCTACAGGTGACAGTCGCTGAATGAAATGAACTGCCCAGCCACAGCCGAAGGAGGGCTGCAGTCTCCCTCTCAGGAAAACAGCACCGTTTATCCTTAAAGTTTCAACTCCCTGGGTGTTTGGGTGGAGGACCCTAAGGTGGAGACCCTGAGTCCTTCACCCTAGGAGGACACATTTCTCAGCGCTTCTGCCCCGCTCTTTGAGGCCTGTTTCCACTGCCTCCTTCAGCACGATTCTCTAAAAGAGAAACCCGGTGACCTAGGCTGTGGCCTATTTCAGAAATCACGTTAAACCTATCTGGACGGGAAAATGCCTGCCTGGCGGGGGCTTCTCCTTGGCACTCAATAAGCCACAGCACAGACACGTCTGTCTCCTGCCAATGGTGAGTGATCTTTGGAGTCAGCGAGTTTCACAGGCACAAATATTTTCTAAATACACGTTTTAGTGAACAAACCAAAAGAACTTAAATTACTCATAGCCAAGTAGTAGTTTTACATCCAAGTATTCAGATTAGCCAGTTGACTTCTAGGAAGTTGCCAGCGACCTAGTCAGAGCTCAATACGACACCTTCTGCCACTTCTTGGACTCTAAGCACCTAAGCCTCGAGATGCCTAAAGGTAATAAACATAAAAACACCTACCTGGGACTGACTTCCTTGGTGGCCCAGGGGCTTAGACTCCACACCCCCTGACAGAGGGCCTAGGTTCAGTCCTCAGTCAGGGAACTAGATCTTGCATGCCCCAACTAAGGACCAGGCACAGACACATATTTTAAAACCACACACACCTACCACACATTAGCACTCCTCTCCAAGCTTTTCAAAGCACTCTCACACATTCTTGTATGTATACAGTACACGTGATCCATATGGTACCCTGTATGCTTCCAGCCCAAATAAGTGTGGCCGAAGCATGCTGCATGGTACATAGTAGCCTGCTCAACAAACAGCAGAAAAGAACTATTTATCTTCGAAAGCAGAAGTTTTCCAGAAACGTGAGACAAGAAAGTAAAGCAACATCTCAGGTCCAGTTTCATACAGACAGATTACAAAAGTCACAGCACTCCACAGCTCAAAGCATCACTTTAGGGGCTTTTAGAAACTCCTGCTCCTCATTTTTCCTCACTGTCATGCTAAACTCATTGTCTCTTCAAGTGGAGGATTATTTTTCTTTTAATGTTTATTGTACTTCTTTTCCAGCTATTTTCTCTTATGAAAAATCTAATAAGGGCACAGTATTTAAAAAAAAATTTTTTTTAATTAACCACACATATATACAGCCCAGCCACTATGATACCAGGATGAAGCCTACTATGATCCTGAATCACAGGTGAATTTGGTATCCATATGTGCTAAGTTGCTCAGTCATGCCCGACTCTTTGCAACCCCATGGACTATAGCCTGCCAAGCTCCTCTGTCCACGGGATTCTCCAGACAAGAACACTGGAGTGGGTTGCCATGCCCTCCTCCAGGGGATCATCCCAACCCAGGGTATCTTCCCAACCCAGGGTATCTTCCCAACCCAGGGATCAAACCTGCGTCTCTTATGTCTCCTGCATTAGCAGATGGGCTCTCTACCACTAGCACCATCATAACTGGAGCTAAAAGAACAATCTGTCCCTTCCTGGAGATGCTCCCTGACTGTCCATCTGATCCAGGGCAAGGGATGTGCTTGTGGCCACGTTCAGGGCCTGAGGCCTGGATAGGTCTACCCTCTGGTCATCCCTATCCCAAACATTTTGTCCAGAATCCAAGAAAACAGTAACACCAAAATCATTGACAAGGACCAAAGAACTGGCTACCTATCAGTTTCAAGTCTTCTATTCTAGAACTTTCTCATTCCTTCTATCTCTACCCAAATTTCTCCCAGAGCCTTGGTCACAGTCTAAGGGGACTTGTGGCAATGAATATGCAGCTTTCCCCCTTGGACAAGGGAAAGTTCTTGGTACCCAAGAACCAAGTGATGCATGCTCTCTTTCTCCCCTTCGCATATTCTTCCAAATGGAGAGGCTGAAGGAAGCCACACAAATTCCTATTTGCTGAGTTCTTAGGATCCCTTCAGCCTCTAAATTTGAACTCAACTCAAACAAGCCACTTGTCAATGTTTGGTTTCAAGATTCCAGAGTCTGAGACAACATGTGGTCCTTCTGGGCACCAACTCTGAGAGATCAAACAAGCAGTACAGTCACAGTTGTAGTTACTCAACCCTGGAGGGGGTTGTTCTGGTGTCCTGAGGATTCGGCACATGTCTCAATAGCCTAATTATGTAATTACCTAATTTCATGTTTAATATATCAGTGTGCGGTCAAATTATAGCCACAAATATGCAGGGGTGAATGCTGGGGCTTAACTAGGCATTTACCCCTGGGGCTGTGTTGGGTTTATGGCAGATTTAAAACCTTGATGCTATTGAACTAGGTCTTTTTTTAATGTTCACTTTAGACATATACATAAATGAACACACTTTCCTTGTCCAGGGGGGAAAGCTGCACATTGATTGCCACAAGTCCCCTCAGACTGTGACCGAGACTCAGGGAGAACTTTGGGTACCTACAGTCATTTTCTGGGGCTCCAAAATCACTGCAGATGGTGACTGCAGCCATGAAATTAAAAGACGCTTACTCTTTGGAAGGAAAGTTACGACCAACCTAGATAGCATATTCAAAAGCAGAGACATTACTTTGCTGACTAAGGTCCGTCTAGTCAAGGCTATGGTTTTCCCACTGGTCATGTATGGATGTGAGAGTTGGACTGTGAAGAAAGCTGAGTGCTGAAGAATTGATGCTTTTGAACTGTGGTGTTGGAGAAGACTCTTGAGAGTCCCTTGGACTGCAAGGAGATCCAACCAGTCCATTCTAAAGGAGATCAGTCCTGGGTGTTCTTTGGAAGGACTGATGCTAAAGCTGAGGCCACCTCATGTGAAGAGTTGACTCATTGGAAAAGACTCTGATGCTGGGAGGGATTGGGGGCATGAGGAGAAGGGGACGACAGAGGATGATGGCTGGATGGCATCACCAAGTCGATGCACATGAGTTTTGGTGAACTCTGGGAGCTGGTGAATGGACAGGGAGGCCTGGCGTGCTGCAATTCATGGGGTCGCAAAGAGTCAGACACGACTAAGCGACTGAACTGAACTGACAGTCCTCTGCCTGGGCCCTGCAGAAAGACACTGACCTGTTCAAGAAGAGGTTTTCCTTCAAACCTCACTCTGTAGACCTGGGGCGCTACAGGCAACATCATTGCTCAACAAGATTCCAGAGCGAGGTATCCAGTCTCTCAGTTCCTCCCTTGTGCTTGATCATCCATGTTACAACCATCATCTTGCGAAGAACTGACAGGCTTCTTTCTCTTCCAGGAAGCCTTCAAGACGTTCATACAAAGCCGATCTGTCTGCTGGCTAAAACTGAGGCTTGCTCAATTGTGTCTGACTCTTTGCAACCTCACGGACCGTAGCCTTCCAGGCTCCTCTGTCCATGAGATTGACCCAGCAAGAATACTGGAGTGGTTTGCCATTTCCTCCTCCAGGGAATCTTCCTAACCAGGGATCGAACCTGTGTCTCCTGCATCTCCTATATTGCAGGGAGATTTTTTTACCACTTTGCCACCAAGGAAGCCCCTAAAACTGATGATCATTCAATAACTGTCCTGAGCAACTGACCCTGAATTATTCATGCTCCTTCATTACCTTGAAATTGCTGCCTCTAGCAATCTTGCTGCTTCATTCTAAGTACTGAGCTATGTTTTATACTATGTTCATAATCCATATGGGTTTAAATACAAGGCAGGGCACCAGTATACACACAGTGGATACTTATTAGCTGTGTTGACTACGTCTCTGACAGTGGGACGGATTTTCTCCAGCACTCAACTGAACTAATGCAGAAGCAAGCCACTGTGCCCAAAATATAAGTGCAAATTAACTCACAGAGTGCTAAACTTCCCAACACAAAGTGCTTGCCCCCAGTAACCCAGATTAAGTGCTATTTAGAAAACAAGGGTCTAGGGGAAAAAATAGCTGCAGCCCTAATTGGGGTCAACATTCTATAGGCAGGGAGAGCTTGGACAGGAAATGGCAGCTGTAGAGTTCATTTTGCCAGTTTTTCTGTGGCTTAAATTGAACCATGGATGACCCAATAAAACAGGTATACTGTTTTCAAGCTCACACTAATTTGCTCTCCACTTAAGAAACAAAGCAGTTGTTTAACTTTCCACACAATGGTATGTTTCCCAAAGTCAGTTAAAACTGTAATGGAACCGTCTCCCTTCAAAACACTAATAGTATCAATCACTGCTTCTGTTAGAAATCTAATAAAAGTGTTCAGAATATGTAAATACTTGGAACTAACAGACACCTAATTTTTTTTAAAAACCTGTACACTTTTACAACAGAAATAATACATGTTGGGGAGGATGTAAAGAAAAGGAACCCTGGTACACTGTTGATGAGAATTGATGTAGCCACTGTGGAGAACAGTATGGAAGGTTCTTAAAAAACTAAAAATAGACCCTAGCAATTCCAATCCTGGGTATATATCTGCAAAACAACAAAAAAAGACCAATGCAAAGATACATACACCTCAGTGTTCATAGGAGCATTATTTATAAGATATGCCAGGATATGGAGGAAACCTAAGTGTCCATAAACAGATGAACAGATAAAGAAAATGTGGTATATGTATACAAGGGAATACTATCTCAGACATAAAAAAGAATGAAGTTTTGCTATTTGCAGCAACATGGATGAACTTGGAAGGCATTATGGTAAGTGAAATAAGTCAAAGGAAGACAAATGCTGTATGACATCACTTCTGTGGAATCTAGAAAATACAACAATAATGAATATAACAAAATAGAAACAAACTCCCAGATACAGAGAATAAAATAGTAATTACCAATGCAGAGAAGGAAGGGGGAAGAGGCAGCAGAGGGGGATTTTATTAGGTATAAAATAAGCTACAAATATATATTATACAACATGGAAAGTTAAAGTTAAGTCGCTCAGTCGTGTCCAACTCTTTGCGACCCCGTGGACTGTAGCCCACCAGGCTCCTCCGTCCATGGGATTCTCCAGGCAAGAACACTGGAGTGGGTTGCCATTTCCTTTTCCAGGGGGTCTTCCTGACCCAGGGATAGAACCCAGGTCTCCCGCATTAGAGGCAGACGCTTTAACCTCTGAGCCACCAGGGAAGCCCCATACAACATGAGGAACATAGCAAATATTTTATATAGTAACTATAAGTAGTTATAAACTTTAAAAATTGTTAATAACTATATTGCACACCTGTAATTTATATATATCAAACTATTCTTCAATTTTTAAAAAACTGTACACTTTTTAAATATTCCAAAAAACTAAAAAACCAGAGTAAATTAGCTTTTTTAGAGTATCACTAAATTAGAATTATTATAAAGTGAAAACGTTTTTACAGTCGGGAACAGGATTTCAGCAAATCTCTGCATTTATATCAATTACGTAGGAATCCTAACCAGTGATCTTAGATCACTTGTAAGATGAAACAATAAAATCCTTTCTGGAAAAGTATCAGAATTTCTGTCCTGCACCATCCTTGCCAAGGAAGCTGAACAGAGGCACAAATACTCCAGCACTTAGTTATGTCTATTTCTATATCGTTTCTGGTGTTTCTGACATCAGTGTGCCCAAGGTTTTAGGAATTCACAATTAAAATAAAAATGACTAGGTCATCCTGCACACCTTAATCAGGAGTCAGTCAGAACATTTTCCAGCTTCTGCTGTAAAAACTAAGCTAAACTGCTGGCAGAGTCTTCCTGACCCAGGGATAGAACCCAGGTCTCCCGCATTAGAGGCAGACGCTTTAACCTCTGAGCCACCAGGGAAGCCCCATACAACATGAGGAACATAGCAAATATTTTATATAGTAACTATAAGTAGTTATAAACTTTAAAAATTGTTAATAACTATATTGCACACCTGTAATTTATATATATCAAACTATTCTTCAATTTTTAAAAAACTGTACACTTTTTAAATATTCCAAAAAACTAAAAAACCAGAGTAAATTAGCTTTTTTAGAGTATCACTAAATTAGAATTATTATAAAGTGAAAACGTTTTTACAGTCGGGAACAGGATTTCAGGAAATCTCTGCATTTATATCAATTACGTAGGAATCCTAACCAGTGATCTTAGATCACTTGTAAGATGAAACAATAAAATCCTTTCTGGAAAAGTATCAGAATTTCTGTCCTGCACCATCCTTGCCAAGGAAGCTGAACAGAGGCACAAATACTCCAGCACTTAGTTATGTCTATTTCTATATCGTTTCTGGTGTTTCTGACATCAGTGTGCCCAAGGTTTTAGGAATTCACAATTAAAATAAAAATGACTAGGTCATCCTGCACACCTTAATCAGGAGTCAGTCAGAACATTTTCCAGCTTCTGCTGTAAAAACTAAGCTAAACTGCTGGCAGACCTCCAGAAAACTTCCAATGTGCTTCCTTTCTCTGGCTTCTCTGAAAGTCACTGATGCTTATATACACCGACCAGAGTGAAATTCCCCCTGAATTATGAACCTGGCAGCCAAAGCTTACAGGATAACTAAACCGTGAACAATCAAGACACGTCTAGAGTGAGCAGAAGCAGGGAACCATTCTTAACAAGGCCGTGTTTGCCAGAACCACAGTGAAGACTGAGCCACATGCAATTATAACACACGTGCTTCTTATAAACTGCAAGATTTTTTTAGATATTTAAAGCAACTGAAGGGAAGGGTTTGGGCATTTTCAAACCGATTAATCAGTTCACCCTGCTGGCTCCCCAGCATAGCCATGTCATACCACCCCCGGCAACACCATCACACACATATAACCCTGCTCACAATTTGCTGCTACCAGCCACCTTCTCCACTACTTTCCTAAAATAGTACCATCACTAGCACCACACCCCCAGAGGGGATGGGATGTTGATTGAGGACTCACCCCGACCCTCAGGACAGAGCAACATGGGCGGAGAGCCTGGAAACCTGTCAGGATAAATGACATGTTCTAGAGCCTGTCTTCACACAGAAGTCTCCCCTAGGAGACTTTGAAAAATAGGGTCCCACATTCCATGCAGAAAGGCTGTGATTCCCTGAGTCCAGGGGGATTTAAGTCTGCATTTTCAAAGTTCCCCTAGGTGATTCTAGAAGGTCAGACAGGATCAGGAATCCATGAATATTAAATCCCTATTACTAATAACTTGAAAGAAAGTGAAAGTTAGTCACAGTTGTGTACAACTCTTTGCAGTACCATGGACTGTAGCCTGCCCTGCTCCTCTGTCCATGGAATTCTCCAGGCAAGAATACCAGAGTAGGTTGCCATTTCTTTCTCCAGAGGATCTTCTCGACCTGGGGATTGAATCCGGGTCTCCTGCATTGCAGGCAGATACTTTACCAACTGAGCCACTAGGGAAGCCCCAAAATAGGATTATTACTCCAGGCAAGAGTACAGGAGTGGGTTGTGATGTCCTCCTCCAGTGGATCTTCCCAATCCAGAGATCAAACCCATGTCTCCCACATTGCAAGTGGATTCTCTACCATCTGACCACACCTGACCTATAGGACATTGTGACACTCTTGGAATTCCCACACTTGCAACTTAACACGGGACATACAACACTTGGCAGGTCATCAATACACAAATGCCTCTTCCAGAGGGACCATACACCATCCTTTTGGAGAAAGGAACACAATGCTTTGTAAAAACTTTTTCTCTTCTGAGAAGCATATTCAGTAGTGGGAAAGAATCTAAAGAGATTCTGCTGTGAATATGGAAAACCAAACTGAAGCAGCCCACTCTGGACACAGCAGGCAGGAGATGGAAATGGCCCTTGGAATGGTCAGCAGTCAAGGCAAATCCGCTTCTCATGCTTTCTTGAACTAAGTTTACAACCCTGCTCCTACTGTTGTTCTTAAGATAAATCCTAGAGTCACAAACATTCTGTCTACATTAAACACAGGCCACAGAAACCAAATGAGGAAGGAAATGTCTGTGCATCCACAAAGGCAAACAAACAAAAAGTGTTTCAGGCTATAAACCTTTACGGTTCCAGGAAACCAAGTTGCAGGTTAGTAGTCACGAGAGTTAAAGCCACCACCAGATACAACTGCCTCTCCCTCCAGCCCCTCCCGTCACTCCTCCAACAAACTCCTGAAATCCTCTGCGACACGCCAATCTGCCAACGAAAGGGAACATCCCAAATTATTAAACATTACAGACTTCCCTGGTGTTCCAGGGGCTAAGACTCTGAGCTCCCAATGCAGGAGGCCCAGGTTCGATCCCTGGTTGGGAAACCAGATCCCATATGCTGCAACTAAGACCCAGCATAGTTACAAAACAAACAAGTTCACTGGAGGGCAGCTAATTAAAATAAACAAGTAAACAAATAAACATTATTTTGCTTCTAACAAATAAATGAATCTCCCACCCTTCCTTGGGAGCAGGCTGTGAAAAATGGGTCTGAGGAAACCAGAAACCATCAGAATGGGATTAGGGGGCGATAGGGAGGGGAAGAGGAAAGTGGAGGATGCACATCCAAGAAAATGAGGGCTGAGCTTGACATCTCAGCCACTTGCTGGCCCCATGAATCCTCCCCTTCTGAGAGCGGAGCTCATAAAACAGTGAGAGGCAACACATATGTCAGTCATCCCACAAAGATTTAATGATGCCTTCCCAGTACCTGGCACCGGGCCCAGCCCTGGGAACAATCCTCAAGGACCTTTGAGGAAATTCTAACGGTGATTGAAGGGTGGGCACCCTTTGGAGAGTGCCCGAAGACAGAGAGTCAGGGAGACTGCCATCAGGAAGAGACTCCAGGCTGAGATTCCGTGTACCTGTCAGTTGGTCAGTCAAGAGGGCAGGGAGAGATAACTGCCAGGATGTGGGCATGGAGGCAGCACCAGACTCACCAGGGATCTGGAGCCCAAGAGGCTTGTCAAGCCTTGTCAAATGGTCTGACCCGACCTGCAGGTCAGAGAGACTCCTCTCCGACTGGCCTGAAGGAGGAGGCAGAGGGAAGCAGCAGGATCTTCGAAGTACAAGAAGGCTGTGCCTGAGGTGGGGCACCAAGGGCAGGTTTCTGCTGGGAAAGACTGCCACCACCCACCCCCACCCCACCCAAAGGTTTGGTGCAGACTTTAACCTGGCCACTTTATCAAAAAGAGGGAGAGAAAGAACATAAGAAAGAAGGGGACAAGACTTGATCTGTGAGCGCAGCAAGAAGGCAGTTCTTAGATAATGCAGCACAGGCAGCAGCAGGAAAACCCAAGCTCCCCAGCAGCACCGTGCCCTGAACCCCACGCCAGGATGGAGCCGTGAGAGGGACACCTGCAGACAGGCCCGCCCAGCACGCTAGCCTCCAAGCCGCCTCACCTCTCCTGGAGGCCTAAGATCCGCCCCATGATACTGTCCCTCACCTCGGACTTCGGGGGTCTGCCAGCAAAGTGACCAGGGCTGGCTCTGTCCACTGATCGGCCCTTGGTGCCCAAAATGGAAAAAGGGCTCAACGTTGGTTAAGTCAATCGTTCTCAATGGGGTTATTTTACCTGCCATGGACATCTGACAATGTTGAGTGTTTTGACTGTCACGGTGAGGAAGGAGGGTGCTGCCAGCATCCACTGAGCTGAGGCCACAGATGCTCGTAAACATCCTCCAATGCACAGGACAGCCTCTCTCCCCCTCAGTAGAACTGATCAGCCCAAAATGTCAGCTGTGACAAAGCTGAGAAAGCCTGGGTTAATGAAACCAATGTAAGACTGGGAGCAGCAGGCTCAGGGTAGACAGCACCTCTGAGACACCTGGGGGACTAGGTCTTGGCACCCACAGCACTGATGCTACTAAAGGTGGGGGTGGGGATGGAGTGCCCACCCCCCTCCAACCTGGTAATGGTCAAGCTCTGCCAATCTCCCATCCCTACTTTTCCCCCACTGCTGTGTCTTCCTGCCAACTTCAAGCCCCACTTGGCAGTGGGGGTCGGGGGAGGAGGAGGACTCACCCCAAACCACTCAGGAAGTAGACGGTATCTTATAAGAGAGGCTACAACAAGGCCAAAGAAGAAGCCTAGCCAAAGAGGATAAAAGCAAGAGAACCCCACACAGATCATTCTTAAGGGCTCAGACATAAATCTGGGCAGCCCCCCCAAGGGTTCCTGGGAGACCCACCTTTCCCGGCCCTTGCTTCTCAGACCCGTAACTCCTCCCATCTGTGGACACCGGCACGCTAACGTGCACAGCCCTCAAGACCATGTGCACCGAACCCTCCCCTTCCCTCCCTGATACGCCCGTGGAAACGCCCACAGAAGCACCCAGCCAGTAGCCAGGCGTCCTGCTCCACACCTGCACTCACGCAC
>SJYX01016041.1:38-12843 GCA_006410675.1 Oreotragus oreotragus
TAGTATATTCAAAAGCAGAGACATTACTTTGCCGACTAAGGTCCGTCTAGTCAAGGCTATGGTTTTTTCTGTGGTCATGTATGGATGTGATAGTTGGACTGTGAAGAAGGCTGAGTGCCAAAGAATCGATGCTTTTGAACTGTGGTGTTGGAGAAGACTCTTGAGAGTCCCAGTCCCTTGGACTGCTAGGAGATCCAACCAGTCCATTCTGAAGGAGATCAGCCCTGGGATTTCTTTGGAAGGAATGATGCTAAAGCTGAAACTCCAGTACTTTGGCCACCTCATGAGAAGAGTTGATTCATTGGAAAAGGCTCTGATGCTGGGAGGGATTGGGGGCAGGAAGAGAAGGGGACGACCAAGGATGAGATGGCTGGATGGCATCACAGACTCAAAGGACGTGAGTCTGAATGAACTCCAAGAGATGGTAATGAACAGGGAGGCCTGGCGTGCTGTGATTCATGGGATCGCAAAGAGTCGGACACAACTGAGCAACTGAACTGACCTGAACACCAATGGACAGCTCATCCAGACAGAAAATTAGTAAGGAAACACAAACCTTACTTGACACATTAGACTGCTGCTGCTGCTGCTGCTGCTGCTAAGTCACTTCAGTCGTGTCCGACTCTGTGTGACCCCATAGATGGCAGCCCACCAGGCTCCCCCATCTCTGGGATTCTCCAGGCAAGAATACTGGAGTGGGTTGCCATTCCCTTCTCCAATGCATGAAAGAGAAAAGTGAAAGTGAAGTCGCTCAGTCTGTCCGACTGTTAGCGACCCCATGGACTGACTAGATTGATTTAATTGATACTGATAGGACATTCCATCTGAAGCAGCAGAATACACCTTTTTCTCAAGTGCGCACAAAACATTCTCCAGGATAGAGAATCTTGGGCCACACATCAAGCCTTGATAAATTTAAGAAAATTAAAATCATATCAAACATCTATTCTGACCACAGTGCTTTGAGATTAGAAATCAAGTATAGGAAAAAAAAAAAAAACTGTAAAACACACAAGCACATGAAGGCTAAACAATATGTTACTAAATAACCAACGGATCAGTGAAGAAATTGAAGAGGAAATCAAAAAGTACCTAGAGACAAATGCCAATGAAAACATGATGATACAAAACCTACTGGATATAACAAAAGCAGTGCTAAGAGGGAAGTATGTAGCAATGTAATCTCTCCCTCAAGAAACAAAAAGTCTTAAACAGCACCTAACCTTACACTTAAAGCAACTAGAGAAAGAAGAACAAGCAAAACCCAAAGTTAGTAGTAGGAAATAAATAATACAGATCAGAGCAGAAATAAATGAAATATAGATGAGAATAGCCAAGATCAATGAAAGTAAAAGCAGATACCTTGAGAAGATAAACAAGATTGCTAAATCTTTAGCCAGACTCATCAAGAAAAAAAAAAAAAAGGAGAGAAGACTCAAATCAATAAAATTAGAAATGAAAAAGGAGAAGTTAAAATGGACAGCACAGAAATAGAAAAGATCATAAGAGACCAACACAAGAAACTCTACACCAATAAAATGGACCTCCTAGAAGAAACTGAAAAATTCATACCAAGGTACAAACTTCCAAGACTGAAACAGGAATAAATAGAAAATATTAACAGATTAATCACAAGTACTGAAATTGAAGCTGTGATTAAAAGTCTTCCAACAAACCAAAGTCCAGGACCAGATGGCTTCACTGGTGAATTATATCAAGCATTTAGACAAGAGTTAAGACCTACCATTTTGAAACTCTCCACAGAATTGCAGAGGAAGGAACACTACTATGCTCATTCTATGAGGCCACTATCATTCTAATACCAAAAACAGAAAAAGATGATCATACACAAAATAATTACTGGCCAATATCACTGACGAACATAAATGCAAAAATCGTCAATGAAAAACTAGATTACTGAATCCGGCAGCATATTAAAAGGGTCATACACCATGATCAAGTGGTATTGATCCCAGAGATGCAACAATTATGTGCAAATCAATTAATGTGACACACCATATTAGCAGACTGAAGAATAAAAAGCATATTATCATCTCAATACAGGCTAAAAAATCTTTTGACAAAATTAATCACTGATTCATGATAAAGACTCTCCAGAAATGGGGCATGCTGCTGCTGCTGCTAAGTCACTTCAGTCGTGTCCGACTCTGTGCAATCCCATGGACGGCAGCCCACCAGCCTCCGTGATCCCTGGGATTCTCCAGGCAAGAACACTGGAGTGGGTTGCCATTTCTTTCTCCAATGCACAAAAGTGAAAAGTGAAACTGAAGTCGCTCAGTCGTGTCCAAATCTTCACGATCCCATGGACTGCAGCCCACCAGGCTCCTCCATCCATGGGATTTTCCAGGCAAGAGTACTGGAGTGGGGTGCCATTGCCTTCTCCAGAAATGGGGCATAGAGGGAACCTATCTCAACATAATAAATACCATATATGACAAACCCACAGCAAACATTATTCTCAATGGTGAAAAAACTGAAAGTATTTCCTCTAGGATCAGGAGCAAGACATGGATGTCCACTCTGGCTGCTATTATTCAGCATAGTTTTGGAAGCCCTGGCCATGACAATCAGAGAAGAAAAAGAAATAAAAGGTATCTAAATTCTAAAGGAAGAAGTAAAACAGCCACTGTTTCCAGATGACGTGTTATATAATACATAGAAAATCCTAAAGAGGCCACTAGAAAACTATTAGAGCTAATCAATGAATTTAGTAAAGTTGCAGAATACAAAGTTAATACACAGAAATCACTTGCATTCTTGCACACTCACAACAAAACATCAGAAAGAGAAATTAAAGGGGAAAATCTCATATACCATTGCAACAAAAAGAATAAAATACATAAAATAAACCTACCTAAAGAAGTAAAAGATCTATATACAGAAAACTATAACATACTGATGAAAGAAATAAAAAACAACACAAACAGATGGAGACATATACCATGTTCTTGGATTGGAAAAATCAATATTTTTAAAATGACCCAAAGCAACCTAGAGATTCAATGCAATCCCCATCAAATAAGAAATTTTTATAAAATCTTGGTAGGATTGTTTGAAACTACATTGTTCAAATCAAAGTTGCTGTGACTTGATGTATTTCTTGACATACTGTAAAAAGTACAATTGTTGGTAAGATCTGACAGAATCAGCTCTACACCATAAGGAATCAACACATCTGTGATCAGACTTTCACTTGTATTCGTCTAACTTTTTGTCACAGTCTCTGAATCTGGATATGTAACTTTTCTCAGCTTCATAGAGAGATTAAGGTAAGAAAATGATAGTATATATTGGTTCAGTGTGATACACCCATGGTATTTCAACAGCCTCAGTTTTCAAATGA
Source organism: Oreotragus oreotragus (assembly GCA_006410675.1). Lineage (NCBI taxonomy): Eukaryota > Metazoa > Chordata > Mammalia > Artiodactyla > Bovidae > Oreotragus > Oreotragus oreotragus. The sequence goes on from SJYX01016041.1 coordinate 3,403, forward strand.
ACAACAGTGGCTTTTTAATAAGTCTTTGGATTCCTTTCACATCCCCACTTTCCACCATGCCTGACACAAAATTCTATTCTACATTTTGTGTACTATGTTCAGTTTTGGTCATTTATTTCTGTAATCCAGCTTCCTCATGTAATTTTTTAAAAAACCACACACACATTAAGCCTTCATTGGGGTCATGAAGGCATTAGTATTGTAATTAATGTCATTTTTATTATTTGATTCTTAGAAAACATTATCCCAGTATATACAATACTAAAAGTTAAACTAGCACTATCTTAATTCAAATAACAGTTGATGTGCATTCAAAGTATAAACAGACTGTTAATACTCAGGATTACAACATGGGCCACTTGCACAATTCCTTCCTATAAGATATTTTAGTTATTTTCTTCTGTTTGTCATTACTATCAACAATGCAAAGAATATACGTGCACAAGATCATTTCAACCTTGGTGTGCCTAAAACTGGAACAAATACCTGGAAGTTTATTTGAAAGCTGCTCCCCGGGTGTCTACTGAATTCCAGGCTGGGGCCTCACGCACACTCAAGTTGTCTCACACAGTGATGCAACAACCCATGACCCATTAGTTGTGAACCCCAAATTATGGTTGTCAATATCAATAGTCTGGGGGTAAAAGAGCCACAGCAACTAGCTCAGTTCAGTCATTCAGTCATGTTCAGCCTTTGCGACCTCATGGAATGCAGCACTTCAGGCTTCCTTGTCCATCACCAAATCCCAGAGCTTGTTCAATTTTTTCTATTGAAATACAAATTTAAATGTGTATGGTCTAGTTCATTTCGTGGCAGCAATAAAATAAAAATAGAGCCTCCTAGAGTTTTTAAAACTAACAATGTATCTTAGAAAGCAATCCACAACACAATGTAAAGAACTACAAAGTTGCAGTTGCGCAGTTGTGTAGGATGAATAAGTGTCGAGACCTAATGTACAGGATGACTATAGTTAATGATGTACTGCATGGAATACTGGACATTTTTAAGACAGTAGATTTCATGTGCTCTCTTCATACAAACAAAAGTGGTAAATGTGTGAGGGGATGATACCTTAATTAGTTTCAGTGTAGTAATCATTTCACTATGTATATACACATTCAATATGTATTGCATATCCTTTTGCCTTTTCATACTGTTATTGGGTTCTCAAAGCAAGAATGGTGAAGTGGCTTGCAGTTCCTTTCTCCAGTGGACCATGCTTTGTTAGAACTCTACACCATGACACGTGTATCTTGGGTGGCCCTGCACGGCATGGCTTATAGTTTCTTTGAGTTACACAAGGCTGTGATCCATGTGATCATTTTAGCTGGTTTTCTGTGAATGTGGTTTTCATTCTTCAGGCCATGAGATTGAAGTTGCTGATTCTTCTGTCTGCCCTCTGATGGATGAGGATAAGAGCTTGTGCAAGCTTCCTGATGGGAGGGACTGACTGTGGGGAAAACTGGGTCTTAACTCTGGTGGGCAGGACCATGCTCAGTAAATCTTTAGTTCAATTTTCTGCTGATGAGTGGGGCTGTGCTCCCTCCCTGTAGTTAGGCCTGAGGTGGCCCAGTCCTAGAGTCTGCACTCTCTATGGTAGAGCTATAGGCTCTGTGGTTGGGCTATGGCAACCTCCTTCAAGAGAACTTATCCCAACACACTGTGCCTCCCAGGACTGCTGCTGCCAGTGCCCCTGACCCCACAGCAGGCCACTGTCGACCCACGACCCCACTGGAGACTCAGTCTCCTGTGGGGTCACTGATCCTTTCCCCTGGGTCCTGGAATGCACAAGGTTTTCTTTGTACCCTCCAAGAGCTTGTTTCCACAGTCCTCTGGAAGTTCTATAATCAAATCCCTCTGACCTTCAAAGTCAGATTCCCTGGGGATTCTCAGTCCCATTGCCAGATCCCCAAATAGGGAAGTCGATTGTGGGACCTAGAATGTTCGCAATGGTATGAAAACTTCTTTGGTATAATTGTTCTCCAGTTTGAGGATCACCCACCTGGTGGCTCTATGATAGGGCTCATGGTGATCTCCTCCAAGAGGACGTATGCCACATGTTGTGCCTCCCAGGACTGCTGCTGCCAGTACCCCAGTCCACGTGGCAGGCCACTGCTGACCTATGCCTCCACAGGAGAAACTCAGACACTCACAGGCAGGTCTGGCTCAGTCTCTTGTGTGGATCAGTGCTCCTTTCTCTGGGTCCTGTTGTACATAAGGTTTTGTTTGTGCCCTCTAAAATTTTCTGGAAGGTATGGGGTTTGATAATAACATGATTATGCCCCTTCTACCATCTTGATGCAGCTTCTCTTTTGTTCTTGGATGTGGGGTATCTTTTTCAGTGGGTACCAACATACTCCTGTTGATGGTTGTTCAGCAGCTGATTGCAATTTTGGTGTTCTCCCAGGAGAAGATAAGAGCACATCCTTCTATTGCACTACCTTGGAAATCTTGGACCATGAACAGTATAAAAAACAAAAGATATGGCACTGAAAGATGAGTCCCTCAGATCCATAAGTATCCAATATGCTACTGGGAAGAGTGCAGAAATAGCTCCAGAAAGAATGAAGAGGCTGAGACAAAGCAGAAATGACACCCAGTAGTAGATGTATATGGTGGTGAAAGTAAAGTCTGATGTTATAAAGAGCAATATTGCATAGGAACCTGGAATGATAGGTCCATAAATCAAGGTAAATTGGAAGTGGTCAAACAGGAGATGGCAAGAGTGAACACTGACATCTTAGGAATCAGTGAACTAAAATGGACAGAGATAGGCGAATTTGCTTCAGATGACCATTGTATCTACTGCTGTGTGCAATAATCCCATAGAAGAAATGAAGTAGCCCTCATAGTCACCAAAACAGTCCAAAATGCAGCACTTTGGTGCAATCTCAAAAACAGAATGATTTCAGTTCATTTCCAAGGCAAACCACTCAAAATCACAGTAATCCAAGTCTATGTCCCATCCACTAATGCAAAAAAGCTGAAGTCGAATGGTCCTATGACGACGTACAAGACCTTCTAGAACTAACACCAAAAACATATGTCCTTTTCATCACAGGGGACTGGAATTCAAAAGTAGGAAAACAAGAGATACCAGGAATAACAGGCAAGTTTGGCCTTGGAGTACAAATTAAAAGTGGGCAAAGGCTAACAGAGTTTTGCTAAGAGAACGTGCTGATCATAGCAAAGACTGCCTCCCAACAACACAAGAGATGACTCTACACATGGACATCACAAGATGGTCAATACCAAAACCAGAATAATTATATTCTTTGCAGCCAAAGATGGAGAAGCTCTATACAGTCAGCAAAAACAAGACCTGAAGCTGACTGTGGCTCAGATTATGAACTCTTTATTGCAAAATTCAGGTTCAAATTGCAGAAAGTAGGGAAAAAACCACTAGACCATTCAAGTATGACCTAAATCAAATCCCTAAGGATTATACAGTGGAGGTGACAAATACACTCAAAAGATTAGATCTGGTCGAGAGAGTTCCTGAAGAACTATGGACAGAAGTTTGTAACACTGTACAGGAGGCAGTGACCAAAACCATCCCCATGAAAAAGAAATGCAAGAACAGTTGTCTGAACAGACCTTACAAATAGCTGAGAAAAGAAGATGAGTGAAAGACAAAGAGAAAGGGAAAGATATACTGAAGTGAATGCAGAGTTCCAAAGAAGAGCAAGAAGAGGTAAGAAGGCCTTCTTGAGTGAACAATGCAAAGAAATAGAGGAAAATGATAGAAGGAAAAAGACTAGGGATCTTTTCAATAAAATTGGAGATACCAAGGGAACATTTCACACAAATTGGGCACAATAAAGGACAGAAATGGAACGGACCTAACAGAAGCAGAAGACATTAACAAGAGATGGCAAGAATACATGAACAACTGTACAAAAAAAGGTTTTAATGACCCAAAAACCCACAATGGTGTGGTCACTCACCTAGAGCCAGACATCCTAGAATGTGACCTTAGGAAGTGGACCTTAGGAAGCATTCAGTTAAGTTCAGATCAGTTCAGTTGCTAAGTTGTGTCCAATCTGTTACAATCCCATGGACTGCAGCATGCCAGGCTTCCCTGTCCATCACAAAAGCCCCAAGATTACTCAAACTCGTGTCCATCAAGTCGTTGAAGCCATCCAACCATTTCACCCTCTGTCGTCCCCTCCTCCTCCTGCCTTCAATCTTTCCCAGCATCAGGGTCTTTTCAAATGAGTCACTTCTTCACATCAGGTGGCCAAAGTATTGGAGTTTCAGCTTCAACATCAGTCCTTCCAATGGATATTCAGGACTGATTTCCTTTACAGTTGACTAGTTGGATCTCCTTGCAGTCCAAGAGACTCTCAAGAGTCTTCTCCAACACCACAGTCAAAAGCATCAATTCTTCAGCGCTCAGCTTTCTTTATGGTCCAACTCTCACATCCATACGTGACTACTGGAAAAACCATAGGTTTAACTAGCTGGACCTTTGCTGGCAAAGCAATGTCTCTGCCTTTTAATATGCTGTCTAGGTTGGACATAACTTTTCTCCCAAGGAGCAAGTATCTTTTAATGTCATGGCTGTAGTCACAATCTGCAGTGATTTTGGAGCCCAAGAAAATAAAGTCTGTCACTGTTGCCATTGTTTACCCATCTATTTGCCATGAAGTGATGGGACCAGATGCCATGATCTTACTTCTCTGAATGTTGAGTTTTAAGCCAACATTATAGCTCTCCTCTTTCACTTTCATCAAGAGGCTCTTTAGTCATTCTTTGCTTCTGCCATAAGGAAGGTTTCATCTGCATATCTGAGGTGATTGATATTTCTCCCAGCAATCTTGATTCCAGTTTGTGCTTCATCCAGCCCGGCATTTTGCATGACATATTCTGTATACAAGTTAAATAAGCAGGGTGACAATATACAGCCTTGACATACTGTTTTCCCAATTTGGAACCAGTCTATTGTTCCATGTCCAGTTCTAACTGTTGCTTCCTGACTTGTATACAGATTTCTCAGGAGGTGGGTCAGGTGGTCTGATATTCCCATCTCTTGAAGAATTTTCCAGAGTTGTGATCCACACAGTCAAAGGCTTTGGCATAGTCAATAAAGCAGAAATAGATTTTTTTTTTATGGAACTCTTTTGCTTTTTTGATGATCCAACGGATTTTGGCAATTTGATCTCTTGTTTCTCTGTTTTATCTAAATCCAGCTTGAACATCTGGAATTTCACAGTTCATGTACTGTTGAAGCCTGGCTTAGAGAATGTTGAGCATTTCTTTGCTAGCACGTGAGATGAGTGCAATTATGAGGTAGTCTGAACATTCTTTGGCATTGCCTTTCTTTGGGATTGGAATGAAAACTGACCTTTTCCAGTCCTGTGGCCACTACTGAGTTTTCCAAATTTGCTGGCATATTGAGTGCAGCACATTCACAATATCCTCTTGTAGTATTTGAAATAGCTCAATTGCAATTCCATCACCTCCACTAACTTTGTTCATAGTGATGCTTCCTAAGGCTCACTTTACCTCACATTCCAGGATGTGTGCCTCTAGGTGAGTGATCACACCATCGTGGTTATCTTGGTCATTAAGATCTTTTTTGTATAGTTCTTCTGTGTGTTCTTCCCACCTCTTTTAAATATCTTCTGCTTCTGTTAGTTCCATATCATTTCTATCCTTAATTGTGCCCACTGATGCATGAAATGTTCCCTTGGTATCTCTAATTTCCTTGAAAAGATCTCTAGTCTTTCCCATTCTATTGTTTTCCTCTGTTTCTTTGCATTGATCACTGAGGAAGGCTTTCTTATCTCTCCTTGCTATTCTTTGGAACTTTGCATTCCAATCAGTATATCTTCCCTTTTCTCCTTTGCCTTTCATTTCTCTTTTTTTCTCAGCTATTTGTAAAGCCTCCTCAGACAATCATTTTGCGTTTTTGCATTTCTTTTTCTTGGGGACGGTCTTGATCACTGTTTTTTGTACAATGTCTTGAACCTCTGTCCATAGTTCTTCAAGAACTCTGTCTATCAGATCTAATCCCTTGAATCTATATGTCACTTCCACTGTACAATTGTAAAGGATTTGATTTAGGTCATACCTAAATGGTCTAGTGGTTTTCCCTACTTTCTTCAGATTAAGTCTGAATTTGGCAATAAGGAGTTCATGATCTGAGCCACAGTCAGCTTCCAGTCTTGTTTTTGCTGATTGTATAGAGCTTCTCCATCTTTGCCTGCAGAGAATATAATCAGTCTGACTTTGGTATTGGCCATCTGGTGATGTCCATGTATAGAATCTTCTCTTGTGTTGTTGGGAGAGAGTGTTTGCTATGACCAGTGTGTTCTCTTGGCAGAACTCTATTAGCGTTTGACATGTTTCATTTTGTACTCCAAGGCCAAATTTTCCTGTTACTTCAGGTATCTCTTGACTTCCTACTTTTGCATTCCAGTTCCCTATAATGAAAAGGACGTCTTTTGGGGATATTAGTTATAGAAGGTCTTGTAGGTCTTCATGGAACCGCTCAACTTCAGCTTCTTTAGCTGGTTGGGGCATTGATTTGGTTTGCTGTGATACAAAATCGTTTAACTTAGAAACGAATGGAGATCATTCTGTTGTTTTTGAGATTGCATCCAAGTACTGCATTTCGGACTCTTTTGTTGACTATGATGGTTACTCCAATTCTTCTAAGGTATTCTTGCCCACAGTAGTAGATTTAATGGTCATCTGAGTTAAATTCACCCATTCCAGTTCATTTTAGCTCACTGATTCCTAAAATGTTAATGTTCACTCTTGCCATCTCCTGTTTGACCACTTCCCACTTGCCTTGATTCATGGACCTAACATTCCAGGTTCCTATGCAATGTTGCTCTTCATAGCATCGGACTTTACTTCCATCACCAGTCACATTCACAACTGGGTGTTGTTTTTGCTTTGGCCCCATCTCTTCATTTTTTCTAGAGTTATTTCTCCACTGATCTCCAGTAGCATAATAGGCACCTACTGACCTGGGGAGTTCATCTTTCATTGTCCTATCTTTTTGCCTTTTCATACTGTTCATGGGGTTCTCAAGGCAAGAATACTGATGTGATTTGCCATTTCCTTCTCCTGTGGACCACCTTTTGTCAGAACTCTCCACCATGACCCGTCCATCTTGGGTGGCCCTGCGTGACATGGCTCATACTTTCATTGAGTTCGNTCATCTTTCATTGTCCTATCTTTTTGCCTTTTCATACTGTTCATGGGGTTCTCAAGGCAAGAATACTGATGTGATTTGCCATTTCCTTCTCCTGTGGACCACCTTTTGTCAGAACTCTCCACCATGACCCGTCCATCTTGGGTGGCCCTGCGTGACATGGCTCATACTTTCATTGAGTTCGACAAAGCTGTGGTCCATGTGATCAGTTTGGTTAGTTTCCTGTGATTGTGGTTTTCATTCTGTCTGCTCTCAGATGTATAAATAAGTGGCTTATGGAAGCTTCCTGATGGGAAAGACTGACTGAGGGGGAAATTGGGTCTTGTTCTGATGGGCAGGCCCATGCTCAGTAAATCTTTAATCCAATTTTCTATTGATGGGAGGGGCTGTGTTCCCTCCCTGCTGTTTGACCTGAGGCCAAACTATGGTGGAGGTAATGAAGACAATGGTGACCACCTTCAAATGGTCCCATGATGGCACTGTCACACTCAGTCCCCCCAAACCTGCAGCAGGCCACCACAGACCCACATCTCCTCCAGAGACTCCTGGACACTCACGAGAAAGTCTGGGTCAGTCTCTTGTGGGGTCACTGCTCCTTCCTCCTGGGTCCTGGTGTGAAGGTTTTGTTTGTGCTCTCCAAGAGTCTGTTTCGCCAGTCCTGTGTAAGTTCTGGTGACTCTATGGTGGGTTTATTGGCGACCTCTTCCAATAAAGACCTCAGCCACACCCAGGTCTGCTGCACCCAGAGCCCCTGCCCCTGTGGCAGGCCACTGCTGACCCGTACCTCTGTAGGAGACACTCAAACACAGTTCCGGCTCAGTCTCTGTGGGTTCTCTGGGTCGTGGTGTGCACAAGGTTTGCTTGAGCCCTCTGAGCATCTCTGGCAGGTATGGGGTTTGATTCTAAATGTGATTTCGCCCCTTTTACCATCTTGCTGGGACTTCTCCTTTGCCCTTGGATGTGGGATAACTTTTTTTGGTGGGACCCAACATTCTCTTGTCGATGGTTGTTCAGCAGCAATTTGTAATTTTGGAGTTCTCACAAGAGAAGATAAGAGCATATCCTTCTACTCTGCCATCTTGTAGCCAAACATTCATAGGAAGCATTACTATGAACAAACCTAGTGAAGGTGATGGAATTCCAGCTAAGCTATTTCAAATCCAACAAGATGATACTGATACAGTGCTGCCCTCAGTACACCAGCAAGTTAAGTTGTCAGCAAGTTGGAAAAATTAGCAGTGGCCACAGGACTTGATAATGTCAGTTGTCATTCCAATCCCAATGAAGGGCAATGCTGAAGAATGTTCTTAATGACTGGTAATGGCACTCATTTTACGTGTTAGCAAGGTAACAATCAAAAGCCTTCAAGTTAGGCTTCAGTGGTATGTGAACCAAAAACTTCCAGATGTACAAGCTGGATTCAGAAAAGACAGAGGAACCAGAGATCGAGTTGCCAAAATCCGCTGGATCATCAAAAAAGCAAGAGAGTTCCAGAAAAGCATCTACTTCTGTTTCATTGGCTACATGAAAGCCTTTGACTGTGTGGATAACAATAAACTGTGGAAAATTCTTAAAGAGATGGCAGTACCAGACCTCCTTACCTCCAGCCTGAGAAAACTGTGTGCAGGTCAAGATGCAACAATTAGAACTGAGCATGGAACAAAGGACAGGTTCCAAATTGGGAAAGGAGTATGTCAAGGCCGTATAATGTCACCTTGTTATTTAAATTATATGCAGAGTACATCATGCAAAATGCCAGGCTAGATGGAACACAAGCTAGAATCAAGAAATAGGAGAAATATCCATAACCCAAGACAAGCAGATGACATCACCCTGAGGGCAGAAATTGAAGAGAAACTAAAGAGCCTCTTGATGAAGGTGAAAGAGGAGAGTGAAATAGCTGGCTTAAAACTCAACATTAAAAAAACAAAGATCATGGCATCTGGTCCCATCACCTCATGGCAAACAGATGGGGAAAAAAATAGAAACAGTGACAGACTATTTTCTTGGGAGCCAAAATCATGGCGGATGGTGACTGCATACATGAAATTAAATGACTGGTTGCTCCTTGGAAGAAGAGCTATGACAAACCTAGACAGCTATGACAAACCTAAAGCAGAAACATCGCTTTGCTGACAAAAGCCTGTATAGTCAAATCTATGGTTTTTCAAGTAGTCACATACGGTTGTGAAGGCTGAGTCCAGAGAATTGATGCTTTCAAACTGTGGTGCTGAAGAAGACTCTTGAGAGTCCCTTGGACAGCAAAGAGATCA
>SJYX01016042.1:0-20276 GCA_006410675.1 Oreotragus oreotragus
TATGGACTGTAGCCCGCCAGGCTCCTCTCTCCATGGGATTTCCTAGGCAAGAATACTGGAATGGGTTGCCTCTTCCTTCTCCAGAGGATCTTCCTGACCCAGGGATCGAACCCGGGTCTCCGGCATGGTCGGCAGATGCCTTACCGTCTGAAACACCAGGGAACTCGGACTCTTCCATGTATCCCTTTATCGCCCCATCTCAAACATAGGCTGCATTCCCTTCCTGTTTTTCTGATACTGGCCTCTCTCTGAACCCAAGGAAATCGCTGAGCCTGCACACAGGCACGGTCTGGAATGGAGAGGAAGGGCAGTTTACATCAGTGGGGGCACTAGCAGGAGCTAGGAGCCAGTGAACTCAGCCTGGACCTCAAGCCTAGAGAAACAGTTCTGAAGTGTATTCCGCACGGTCTTATATACCATGGGAGGGGCCCAGCACGATGCAGCCTCAGTGGTTTACACTGAAACTAGCTCAGACAAGTACCTTTGTTGTTTTCCCTCTTTTCTTCTTGCCTCACTGTCCCTACTCCTTACTCTGGCTTCTTGGGATCAGCTCGCAAGTAAACGGCGTGCACGAGTGGTCACTCAGTCGTGGCTCGGGCTCTGTGCTTCCCCATGGACAGTAGTCCTCCAGGAGCCTCTGTCCATGGGATTTTCCTAGAAAGAAGACTGGAGTGGGTTGCTGTGCCCCGTTCCAGAGGATCTTCCTGACCCAGGGATTGAACCTGTGTCTCCTGCATTGCAGGTGGATTCTTTACTGCTAAGCCGCTGGGGAAGCCCCTCCCTGCCCGCAGGTAAACTACCTGTACCTAATACCTTGTCTCAAGTTCTGCTTTTAGGGGAATCCCAAGCCTGACAGTTGATACTAGAAGTGGCCTAGAGAATACATCTTCCGCATGAGATTCTGGAACATTCTTTACCACTGTAGGTGGCTAGTGGGGGTGTAATAACTTCTGATGTACTGAAGGATCTCAATTCCCGAGACTCTCACTCAGTGGATTGGGCGAGGCACAGTTAGAGGGCAGACAATGCCAGAACCCAGGCCTGGGAGTTAATGATAAGGGAGCAGGACTGCAAAGGAGCCTCAATGTGCAATCTCTGCAGGACTCCTCTGTTCAAGTCAGGTCTGAAGGAGGAGTGGGACCCTGAGGATGAGATGAAGATGTTCAGTGATGCACCTGAGGACGCTGAACTCCCAGCTTTCCTGAACCTTCTTGACTGAGAGCCGCAGTCCCCTCCCCTTTGTCGGAGTGGATCTGCATCTCCTTTTGCCTGAAGGCAATTGCTTGGAAGGTGATTCTTGTCTAACTTCAAGATCTACCCTCCGCCTCCACCCAGATCAATAACTGAAGATGGATCTTAGCCTAGCTCAAGGGAAGACACATAACTCCTCTTATGGAAGGAAATAGCTTATTCACTGAAAGAGTTGTGGGAGGATCTAGCTGATACACAAGAGTAGAAACTGGGAAATCTGTATGGAAGTGGAATTTGAGGGTTAAGACTTGGAGTGGGGTGGAATATACGCTGGAAACAGATTTATTGACATGGGGACACTCTCCCATGACTCAGGATTTAATGTTCTGGCAAGGCCTCCTGGAGCCAGTCCTAGCATGCTACTGCAAAGGCCCCTTGAGGATGTCAGAACGGCCTTGGCAGAGCACTGAGGATGGGGTCAGAAGACTCAGAGGCGTGGCTGTGTTAGAATGGATTTATTACACGAGACCAAGAAACCCACCACCTAAATCTTTGTGCCCTGGGAGGGCCAATAGGACACACCATTTTTAAAACAATAATTGTTAAATTTTTTGGCCACACCGTGTGGCATGTGGATCTTTTGTTTCCCAACCGGAAATCGAGCCTGTGCGTCCTGCAGAGGAAGCACAGAGTCTTAACCACTGGATCTCCAGGAATGTCCGAGGACACTCACCATTCAGTGCATCAGGGATGTATGCGTGAGGGGGGTTCTAGCGTCACCGAGCAGGCGGCCGTCCTCTGAAGGCTAGAGCTAATGGTGGAGCTGTAGCCATGGAACTGAGTTCCCCTGTGTCACTGGGGACAAGAAGGTTCTGGACTAGCTGAGGTCTGCATGTGGACGTAATTATCACAGAGAGACGCAAGATGAGAGTGGCCACTAGGGTGCCTCAAAACTCAGGGAACTGTGGTGATTGACGATACACCGTGCTGTTCCTAGGGACGAGGTAGATAGTGGCCAAGTAGGGGATTCTATGACTTGTACAAAGGGGAGAAACAAAAAAAACACACAACTGATGGCTGATATTAGCCATTGCAATAGAGAATCATGATTTCTCACCCACTTTCCAGTTCTGACCTGGTTCTTAAACCCAGAGCCCATAACTGATGGAAAGATCAAGTCCTCTAGAGGGAGAACTTGCATTGCCTCCACAGCATAAGCAATAAATATTTCCTTAATCTTTTCCTAAAGGGACCCATGGCCATTCACCAAAGAAAGAGGAATAGCTAGACCTTTTGAGGGCTACTGGATGCAAGGTCTGAACTATCACTGATGTTAGGCAACCTATAACACCTTCAGAGTTCCTCAGTTTAGACTGTGGGTATGTGAAAGCCAGCTGATAAATGGAGTCCTGATTCTGTTCACTTTACAGTACCTCTGATTGGTTCACAGGCTCTTCTTGCAGACATTTCTCTACCCTTGTGTGCATTATGGGGATGGATGTACTTAGATATTGGCAGAACACTCACATTGGTGCCCTCACTGTGGAGCAAGAGTTTTTATGGTAAGAGAGCCAGATGGAATCTTTCTGGAACTCCCTCGCCCCGCCCCACCCTATAACCAAGACAGAAAGTCAAAAGCTAGGCAGCTGGAATTGCAGAGATTAGTGCCACCCTCAAAGATCTAAGGGACTTCCCTGATAGCTCAGATGGTAAAGAATTAGCCTGTAATACAGGAGACTCAGGTTTGATCCCTGGGCAGCGAAGATTCCCTGGAAAAGGGAATGGCAACCCACTCCAGTATTCTCGCCTGGAGAATTCTGTGGACAGAGGAGCCTGGTGGGCTACAGTCCATGGGGTCACAGAGTCGGACACAATGGAGCAAATAAACACGCAAAGATCTAAAACAAGACCTAGAGGGGGTGGGATGAGGGGGGTGGTCAGGGGGAAGCTCAGAAAGGAGGGAATCTATGTATACTTACAGCTGATTCATGTTGTACAGCGGAACCTAACATAACATTGTAAAGCAATTTCCTCCAATTAAAAATAAATAATAACAAAAAAGAAAAACAATGTGCAGGGTTGTGGTCTCCACTGTATCCCTGTTCGGTTCATCCGTGTGGCCTCCTCATTTGGTTTATTGTTCCTATTTTCAATACTTCTGTTAGTATTGCAATTTGAGGGGTTAAAGTGTGCCTGATTTATCAGCTTGGGATCCCACAAATACATCATCTCAGACCAGGAGACTCATTTCATGGTGAAGGGTCAGCATGGTTATGAGACATGTAATGCACTACTATATAACACACTGTTGGGGAGCAGCTGGTCTGACTAAATGCTGGAATAGTCTATTAGAGGTTTAGGGAAGGTGCCAGTTTGGGAAAGACACTTTGTAGGGTTGCGGTAGTGCCCTCCAGGATACGGCACATGTCTTGAAGCAACAGCTTATGTATGCTGCTGTGTTTCCCAAAGCTAGGATACGTGTGTCTGGAAAACATGGGATGGAAGTAGACTTGGGTCCACTCACCATCATTTCTGAGCTTCTCTGGTGGCTCAGTGGCAAAGAATCTGCCTGTCATGCTGGAGATGAGGGTTCTATCCTCGGGCTGAGAAGATTCCCCTGAAGAAGGAAATGGCTCCCCACTCCAATATTCTTGCCTGGGAAGTTCCGTGGACAGAGGAGCCTGGTGGGCTACAGTTCATGGGGTCGCACAAGAGTCAGACATGCTACTGCTGCTAAGTCGCTTCAGTCGTGTCCGACTCTGTGCGACCCCATAGACGGCAGCCCACCAGGCTCCCCCGTCCCTGGGACTCTCCAGGCAAGAACACCGGAGTGGGTTGCCATTTCCTTCTCCAATGCATGAAGGTGAAAAGTCAAAGTGAAGTCGCTCAGTCGTTTCCGACCCTCAGCGACCCCATGGACTACAGCCAGGCCCCTCCGTCCCTGGGATTCTCCAGGCAAGAGGACTGGAGTGGGGTGCCACTGCCTTCCCCGAGTCAGACATGACTTNCCGGAGTGGGTTGCCATTTCCTTCTCCAATGCATGAAGGTGAAAAGTCAAAGTGAAGTCGCTCAGTCGTTTCCGACCCTCAGCGACCCCATGGACTACAGCCAGGCCCCTCCGTCCCTGGGATTCTCCAGGCAAGAGGACTGGAGTGGGGTGCCACTGCCTTCCCCGAGTCAGACATGACTTAGTGACCAGACAACAACAGCAGGCATCATCGTTTCTCGTGAGGCTCCTGGAGAAGGCGTGCTTTCTGTTGCCACAACTCTAGGCTTTAGTGCAGGAAAGGCACTGGTTCTCTCAGCAGCTACTGCAGGACTCCACTCTGGGGGACACTGTGAGCAAGCCTGGTCAGGCTGGGTTCTTCATGCCAGTGGAACAGCAAGCAAAGAGAGAGTGGGGGTAACTGACCATGATTTCCACCAAGAGGGGGAGTTACTGCTGCCCAGTGAGAGCAAGGAGGACTCAGTCTGGAGCTCAGGGATTCACTGGCACAGGCATGATGATATTTCCATGCCTGATGGAGCTGCAGCAACACTGCCTGAGGCAGGTAAGCAAAGCAAGGGCCCACCCTTCTCCAGCAGAAAGCAACCGACCCAGGCCAGCTGAAGGACTGACTGAAGGTGAAGGAAATGCAGTATCAGTGGCAAAAGGTATAATTTATGAGTACCAGTTGTAGCCTCAGGACCTGTTGTGGCAGTTGGTATTATACCTTGACCCACTAGCTGTCCTGCCTGAATAATTTTACTGAAACCACTCCATGATTCTTGCCCGGAGGATCCCCATGGACAGGGGAGCCTGGTGGGCTGCAGTCCATGGGGTCCCAAAGAGTTGGACGGGACTGAATGACTAAGTACAGATGGTCTCTGGGCTTCCCTGGTGGTTCAGATGGTAAAGAATCCGCCTGCAATGTGGGAGACCTGGGCTGGATCCCTGGGTGGGGAAGATCCCCTGGAGAAGGGCGCAGCAACCCACTCCAGTATTCCTACCTGGAGAATCCCCATGGACAGAGGAGCCTGGCGGGCTATAGTCCATGGGGTCGCAAAGGGTTGGATACGACTGAGCAGCTAAGCACAAAATGAGCAGATCTGAGCACTGCAAGGGTGGACTGCAGCGGACCCTTTCTGTGCCCCCTGCCTCATTCCCTTAGCTGACCTGATTTCAGTGCAACTCCGGTGAACAAATCTGAGCCTGTCGCCAGCATCCTATCTCAAGCATAAACAGGAACGTCTCTCTGCTTTTCTGACTCAGGGCTTTCCCTAACGCCAGAGGTGTGCTCAACTCACACGTATGCAGCATGGGAAGTGCGGAAAATGAATCCCTCTGGGGACCACCCTCAAACAACGGGGACAGGAGTCAGGTGAATGCTCCAGCCTCCTTCCTTCAAAAGGATAGTTCTGAGGTTCATTCTGCACGGTTATTCAGACAGCCCTGAGTTTTCTGTAGAAATAACTAGGTCAATAATCTCCTCTTGATTGGTTTTCTCTCTTTGCCCGCCTCACACCCGCTACTGCCTTGCTCTAGTTCCCTGAGATTATCTCCCAGACATAAGACCTGCTCACAGGACCTTGTTTCAGGCTCTGTTTTGAGAGGAAGCCAAGCTAAGATATTGATTTCCCCCTTTAGGCTTGTTAATCCTATTCAGATTTTTCATCTGCATCCGTTTCTCCCCAGTTCTCCCCTGACCACCAGGTCCAGGTAAGGGATCTCTCTTCTTATGGCTACACTTCCAGCACCAAATAGTGTACCTTGTCTATAAAAGGCTCTCAGCAAATATTTGTTGAACAAATGGCTCCCCTAGTGGACTCTTCCCAGCAGGAGAAGAGTCACTGGAGACAATTGTGAGGCTTGCCACCCTCTGATGCGATGCTGCAATCTCCGAAGACGCCAGTGCCGGCTCCCTCCGTGGGACAAAAGTCCATTATCTGCTCGTATCAGACTCTGATACACCTCAGCGAGGGGCCTGGGTCTCCAGGCTGGATGAGTGCTGCGTGGAACACCACCTCCCCCACCCCCCNCTGAACCACAGCACGTGCGAATTCCTTTGCTGCAAACAACCTTCTCCCAGCTACTTACCCACCTGCTGAACTTTTCTTATCTTCCGGGACCCAACCCTGTGCTCCAGGGGTCCTTTGGAGCTCTTTCTCTACCATCGCACCCACCACGCTACATTTTAATTACTCGTCAGTGAGACAGCCTTCCTTTGTTACACCAGGCAGGAGCTTGTTAATCTCATCCTAGTCAGTGTTTTATTAGTAGTGCCAACAGTAGACACTTGATGCATGCTGAATGACCAGATAATGAAGTTACTAAGTGGTATTTAGTAACACAGCCTGGGCATAGGCGTAGAGAGGGGACACCCTGTGCTAGAATGGGGGGAGGCCTAGGAAGGGGGCTGCATACGGTAAGTGGAGGCTGCGAACCTGTGAGTCATCATGCTACCTGGTGCGGAGGGAACTCTAGGCCCTGGGTCCTCGGCTGGGAGCTGGGGGTGGCAGGGAGAGACCAGGAACCTGCCCCGGATCTCTCAGGCTGTTTATTGAGATTTGTCCCCAGAGATGAAGGAGGGGAGGGATGACTTAGGGGCAGCAGCTCTCAGATGCATCCTTATCCAGCACAGGGCGCCCGCTGGCTGCCCGTATATCAGGGGCGTGTCATCTTGTTGCTCGCTGGAAAAGGAAGTGCAGGAGATAATTGTGCCTCCTCGGGAAGAGATATGGGCGGGGGCAGCAGCATCTTTCTTTCAGCTTTGGGAGAGAGAAGAGATGTCTACTCAGCATCCTTCGCCAGAGTAGGGTGGGGTGGGGAAGGGTGTTTAACCCTTTTCTCTTAAATGCTGTCTGCAAAGTCAGTTTCCAAAGGTGAATAACACCTAAGGAGTTCAGAATACTTCAAAGAGGCTGTTTGGGGCTAAGAGGAGAGGTAGAGGATCCATAGAGTTTCAAGGGGGCAGTGGGCCACTTGGGAACAAATATCAGTGTAAAGAATGGTCATGCTGGCCGTGTTAGCCTTTCACGTCTATCCCAGTGTCTTTCTAGACGCTCCAGTTTCACGTTCTGAGGTAGCTCCGGGCACCTCTTCCTCTTTCACCCAGGGGGAATCTGACCCCTGGTCCAAGGCTGGAGGCTGGCTCAGCAAGTACAGGAAGGCCTCTTTCTCTGGACCAGACAGCCGTCCCTCTCCATCACTCGATTAGCTTGATTTCCAAATGAGCTTAATCATGCCATCCTCCTTCATGGCCTTAGTCTGCAATTTCCACTAATTAATGATTGCAAATTGCTGAGTAACGAACCACTCGATGGTGCAGCTGTTATTAATGGCTGGGAGTGGACCTAGATTGGAGTTTGAGGGAGAGGGGGCATTAGCCTTGTGTTGAGGGAAATGTATGCTGGGGACAGGGCTGGCCGCCCACCGGGAGGGTAGAGTGAAGGCTTGATGACCCTGGCTCCTAGCTGCCCATCACCAGCTTGGGTGACAGGAAGGCTTGAGGTTAAATGACACAACCTTGGTGGTGGTCCTGGGATCCTGGATGCCACCAATGAGGAAGGTGGTGGTCTAAGCTATCTCTAGAAACGGCAGATTGGGAGGCCGCCTAGAGTGTGGCCAGCTGGAGCCATGGAGTGATATAGTGAGACAGCTGGCAATGGCTGGGAGAACAAGGCTGGGCCACCAGCATGTGCTGGGAACAGATTTCAGGTGCTCAGAGCTGGCTCAGCCATGCAGAAACACCCACAAAGCAGCTGGGCTCCAAGGCAGCCTGCATTATGGGCTTCACTGGGACGTGACTATGGGCCCACTGGCAGACAAGGGAATGGCCTAGTTTATTCTGCCTAGAAGAAGCTTGCAAGCCTCATGAAGAAAGCGTTATCTAAGTAGGAACTCTGAGGCTGAGAAACACCTAATTCGCAGTGAGTGAGAGAAGGACGCTTCAGGAGGAGCTTCAGCAGAGCAACAAATGCGAGTGTGCTACGGTGGCAGTGAATGGCCCAGCAGCGCTGGTGGGTGGGATGAGGTGGGGTGGGTTTGTAAGAGCTCTGGAGCATGAGCTGGTTGCAAGCAGCCAGCCTGGAGTCTGGGCTTCCCTGGTGGCTCACATGGAAAAGAATCTACCTGCCATGCTGGAGACCTGGGTTCTGTATCTGGGTTGGGAAGATCCCCTGGAGGAGGGCGTGGCATCCCACTCCAGTATTCTTCCCTGGAGAATCCCCGTGGACAGAGAAGCCTGGAGGGCTGCAGTCCATGGGGTTGCAAAGAGTCGAGCACGACTCGGCGACTAAAGCACTGGAGCCTGGGGTCGTGGTCGAGTTTAGGCTCGAGTCAGACCCGTCCAGGTTTGAATCCCGACTCTGCCACTTCGGGACTGTGCTCTGGGCATGTGGCTTAGCTTTCTCTGAGCCTCATTGTCCTCATCTGTAAACTCATTACTCACCTTACAATAAAAATTGCTCTGAGTAGCAAATGAATGAATGCAGATAAAGTGCTTAGAGTGGTGCCTGTTGGACTTCCCTGGTGGTCCTGGGGTTAAGAATCCACTGCCAGTGCAGGGGACGCAGGTTTAATCCTTGGTCTGGGAAGATTTCACTTGCCGAGGGGCAACCACGCGTGTGCACCACAGTTACTGAAGCCGGTGAGCCCAGAGCCCCGGCTCCAGAACAAGAGAAGCCCCCGTTTACCGCAACTAGAGAAAGCCCGCTTGCAGCAACGAATACCCAGTGCCGCCAACAATAAAAAGAAAAGTGCCTGTCATGGAGAAGGTACCCTATGGATGTTAGCCATCGGTGTTACAAGTGCTCTGTGGCACCCAAGCACGACTTTCTGAGGGGGAAAGATGTGATCAGAGGAACCAGGGACAGCACCTGAAGGGCATCCAGAGATGGGATATTTGGGATTTTCTCAATGACTGGGAGCTACTCCTGGTATTGATGAGGAGGGACCTGGGGTGGTAAATATCTTTGAATACACGGGACATCCCAACCAATGAAGAACTGCTTTCCCCAGCATGCCAGTGGCACCTCCGTGGGAAATGCAGCTTGGATGGCTAGGGGTGGCTCTGGGTGCAGTTGGCTTGGAGAGGATGGAGGTCAACTTCAGCCTGCAGTGCACTGCGTGCCACGAGCTGGGCAGGCTGTCCAGCCACACAAACTTGCCCATGTCACCCTTTCTTCCTTTTCCCTCCCTCTGTCTTTTCCTCCTTTCTTCTTTCTTTTCCCAATACTGTCAAATTCCAGGGATAAAGTGGTACACAGGTGAGCATCTCAGAGAGCTTACAGTCTAGAGGGAGAGCCAGATCAAAGGGCAGGGATGGGAATGCATCCTGGGTGGGATGCATCCCAGGGTGGGAAAATTTTAAAAGGCATCGAACCGAGGTCTGGGCTCTGAGTTAAGACATTCGGACTGCAAGGAGCAGAGACGTTCACTTGAGTTTCCTCAACAAATGGGACATATCTGTAAAGCTACAGTAGCAGGGTTGGCAGGAAGGAATCCTGTGAGATGTTCAAGATTCAGCAGTCATTGGATCTGGGAAAAATTCAGGGTACAGGGATCTGGTTTCCTTGCTCCCCTCGCAGAATCGAGTGTTGCTTGGCTCCTCTGCTGAGTGTATGAATGTGGCTCAGTTGTGTCCCACATGGAGGCTTCTCTCTGGGTCTGCTTCTGCTATCAACAGCTTCCTTCTTTTCTCAACATCTGCACGCCTCACAATTTCTACTTACTCATAACTTTTAAGTCACTCCTGCTCTCTGGCAGCCTCGTGGCCTGACGAACTTTGTGTGTATTTTCCAACTCAAATTCTGCAAGGAGAACCTGACTGGCCAAGTCCAGCCCTTTAAGGGAGGGCCTTCCCGGGCTGGCCACCTCTGAGGAGAGCCCTTGCTTGATTTTCCAATGGCCCATGACCTGATTATGTGGCATATGCTTGACTCAACACAGTGAGCTTCGTCGCCTTGCCCAAGATAGGGGGGCTTTGTTTTAGACCCACACCCTTCCTTCCAAAGCAGCCCAGTGGGATCCTACAACCACATACCTGGCGCTGAGTGCCTTCCTCTCTTTCCAGGAATGATGCTGAGCCAGACTGTGACCATGAAGAGGCGAATTCAGACAGCCACGTAAAGAGCCCCCCTTCCAAACTTCCATTTCCCTACAACATAGCCAATTCCTGCTGTCTCTGGTCCTGAAATTCTGGATTGTTCTGGCCATGTTTAGCCATAATTCAACTGGCACAAAGGCCTGAAGAAATGGGACAAATTTCCAAGTACCCTGTTTATCTCTGGTGGGGTGCTTTCCTTCCCGGATATGTGATGTGGCAGAAAATACAGCCTTTGGGATCAAGAAGCGGCTCCATCCTTTATCAGAATGGAGTCAGGTCGGCTCCTTGAGGCTCAGTTTCTCCGTCTGTGAAAGGGAGATCCCAGTATGGCCATCCAAGGTTACTCCCGAGGGACTGGCTCTTGGAGGTACTCTCTATTATTCCCTCCTCGGCTTAAGGCCGGGGGTCCTCATCAGTTTGACATGGAGGTGATGGCGGTGGAGGTGGTGATGTAACCAGAAGCCGTCCAGATGCTATGATGCTCCCAGGCTCACAGCCCTGAATTTTGAAATGATTAAGGAGGGGGAAGGAGCTGAGGGGCAAGGAAGTTGCTGCTAAGTCGCTTCAGTCATGTCCAACTCTTGGTGACTCCATGGCCTATATAGCCCTCCAGGCTCCTCTGTCCATGGGATTCTCCAGGCGAGAATACTGGAGTGGGTTGCCACGCCCTCCTCCAGGAAGGGGATGCATTTATCTCTCCTTTGCTGCTTCCCTTATATTTCCCCCTGCTCTTCTGTGTTTCTCACTCAGCTCAGCCAAGGGCCTGTCACCCCTATCCGCCCACCCCCCCAATTCTGCTGCAAATGTGATGACTGTTCCGCTCTGCAGGCTGCCTATCTCTGCACACCAGCTTCTGCACGGAAGGATTTTCCTCATTCCTCCTGGGCCTGGAACCAGCAACGCTTCTGATTTCCCCCATGGAGGCTTCATACTCACTGTCTTCTTCCCATCACTTTCTCTTCATCTCTCTGGGGCTTTTCTCTATGTCTCTCACCTTTGGGTCCATTTCTATTAGGACTCATGGCCAAGGTGCCTCCATGGATCCAATTTTCACTTCTGCTAAAGTCTCCAGGAGATGTGTGGACAGTGAAGAACTTCCTGACATCTCGTGTCTCCAAAGCAGTTTGTTAAGCGTCCTTCTGAAAGGAAGGCAGAGGCTGATTTGCACGTAAGTCTGCAGGGTTGCTGGGGGCAGGGGTGAGGGGAGGGCAGCAAGGAAGCAGAACTCAGTGGGAGTTAGGACTCTGGTGGATCTGAAGGCAGTATTGTTCTCCCATAGTTAATTCTCCTCCATTGCTATTGGATAACTTAAAAATCTTTAAGAAAAATTTTGATGCTGAACAACTCTCAGGGGAAAAGAACCCAGCCCAGGTGAAGGATAAGCCACTTTTATCTCCTCATCTCCTCCAGCCTCTGTTAAGACACACTCTTGTTTTGCCTGGTGGTAGCCAGCCTGAGAAGGCATCTCCTTTTTCTGCTTAACGGTATTTTATGTGAAGGTTTGTTTTGTATCCACTTAGTGTGCAGGGCTGTCATTTTTAATAACCACAGCACATTAATACGACCACCGTTTGTTTACTGCTATTGTTGGGCATTTGGATGGTGGCCAAATTTTCAAGCTTGCAAACAGCGTTGCCACGAACATCTTTGTCAAACTCCCTTTTTTCTTTCCCTTTAGATTATTTCCCAAGGGCTGACTCCCACAGGAGAGTTACCAGGTCGGAGGACATGAACACACTGCAGATTGCTTTCCCTGAAAACCGACTTGAGCTGTGGCTCTGCCCCCAGCACGTGCAGGAAAGGGGCCACATGGTGGGGGACCAGGTCTTCTGGTTCTGGGACTAGGGTCTGCTGACCCTAGTCACATTTGCTGTGTGACCTTGGGTAAGTCAGCTCCCCTCACTGGACCTAGATTTTCTTCTCTGTAAAATGAAGGGGTCGGACAGGATGATGTGTGTGTTGGGGACCACACTAGACCACTCAACTGTGGCTTGATTTGATTGGTGGATGCCGGGGACTCAGCCTCACTGGGTTTGAGATCCTTTTCGCACCTGTGAGGACAATGTGGGGATGACTTCCTGTTGGTTTCAGATGGATGGTCTTGTGAGTATATGTGTTTGGGGTGGGAGCTGATGCTGGGACGGTCAGCCGGGACCCCACGCAGTGATTATCTGAAGCAACCAGCTATTTAGCTGTACTAACTGTTTACACGGGAGAAGGCAATGGCACCCCGCTCCAGTCCTCTTGCCTGGAAAATCCCGTGGACGGAGGAGCCTGGTGGGCTGCAGTCCATGGGGTTGCTGGGAGTCGGACACGACTGAGCGACTTCACTCTCACTTTTCACTTTCACTTTTCACTTTCATGCATGGGAGAAGGAAATGGCAGCCCACTCCAGTGTTCTTGCCTGGAGAATCCCAGGGACGGGGGAGCCTGGTGGGCTGCCGTCTATGGGGTCGCACAGAGTTGGACACAACTGAAGCGACTTAGCAGCAGCAGCAACAGCAGCTGTTTACACTGGCATCCAGGCTTGGCATCTTTGCTGGACTGGTCATTTTATTGTTGTTCACTCATGTCTGATTCTTTGCAACCCCATGGATTGCAACACACCAGGCTTCCCTATCCTCCACCAGCTCCTCAAGTTTGCTCAAACTCATGTCCATTGAGTCGATGATGCACCTAACCATCTTATCTTCTGTTGCCCTCTTCTCCTCCTGCCCTCAATCTTTCCCATCATCAAGGTCTTTTCCAATGAGTTGATTCTTTGCATCAGGTGGCCAAAGTATTGGAGCTTCAGCTTCAGCATCAGTCCTTTCAATGACTATTGTTTTGAATGTCATTCCTGAACATACAGGAAATGTTTGAGAGACAGAGCTGGGTTTGAATCCAAAGTTGACACTTGTTGGCTTTGTGGGATTTGAGCAGATGACTTGACATCTTGGAACTTCAGTTTCTTCACCTGTAAAACAAGAATAAAGATACCCACTGTATAAGGATGTACCAGAGAGTTAATGAGTTAATGCATGAAAAACAGTATGATAGTGACTGGCTGGCTGGAGCTCTCAAAATTTATAATATTTTCCAACGACCCGGTGCCCTCCTCAGTCTGGTGTGATGCTTCTCAAGCAGGAGGTCCACAACCCAAGTTATTGCTGCCTTCTCTCCTCTAGTGAGGATAAACTGGGCAGGGTTCTGCCAGGTGCCTGGGAAGGGCCTTATGACCCTCAGGGTGGAGCCCAACCCTGGCCATCTCTGGATTCTGTTCACCATGGGCCCCGAGCCGGGCTGACCATGGGCACCCTCCTGTCGACACTCCTTCCCTCTGTGCTCACTGACCCCTCATGGATCCTCTGGGCTCCAGTGGCAGTTGATAGAGTCTGAGACCAGCAGGCCAGCCAGCATAAAGGCAGCCTGTGCCAGATTCTCTCATCTCCGACTTCAATCCCAACCTTTGATCTGCATTCCCTCCACACATCCTCAGAGTTCCTGAAGCCTTTCCTGAAACCTCCAGCTGTAAGAACTGGGATCCTTTGGAAGGCTCTGAGCCAAAGGAGTACGTCAAGGCTGTATATTGTCACCCTGCTTATTTAACTTATATGCAGAGCACATCATGAGAAACACAAGCTGGAATCAAGATGGCTGGGTGAAATATCAATATCAGATATGCAGATGACACCACCCTTGTGGCAGAAAGTGAAGAGGAACTAAAAAGCCTCTTGATGAAAGTGAAAGAGGAGAGCGAAAAAGTTGGCTTAAAGCCCAACATTCAGAAAACTAAGATCATGGCATCTGGTCCCATCACTTCATGGGAAGTAGATGGGGAAACTGGAAACAGTGTCAGACTTTATTTTTGGGGGCTCCAAAATCACTGCAGATGGTGACTGCAGCCATGAAATTAAAAGATGCTTACTCCTTGGAAGGAAAGTTATGACCAACCTAGACAGCATGTTCAAAAGCAGAGATGTTACTTTGCCAACAAAGGTCCATCTAGTCAAGGCTCTGGTTTTTCCAGTGGTCATGTATGGATGCGAGAGTTGGACTGTGAAGAAAGCTGAGCACCAAAGAATTGATGCTTTTGAACTGTGGTGTTGGAGAAGACTCTTGAGAGTCCCTTGGACTACAAGGAGATCCAACCAGTCCATCCTAAAAGAGACCAGTCCTGGGTGTTCATTGGAAGGACTGATGCTGAAGCTGAAACTCCAATACTTTGGCCACCTCATGCAAAGAGTTGACTCATTGGAAAAGACCCTGATGCTGGGAGGGATTGGGGGCAGGAGGAGAAGGGAACGACAGAAGATGAGATGTCTGGATGGCATCATCAGCTCCATGCACATGAGTTTGGGTGAACTCCAGGGGTTGGTGATGGATGTGCTGCGATTCATGGGGTCTCAAAGAGTCGGACACGACTGGGCAACTGAACTGAGCTGAACTGAACTGAGCCCACTCTCAGAGCCAAGCTTCTGCCGCTGTGACCTGTCCCTACCTCTTGCCTTGGCCATGGGCCTGCAGCCAGCTCTGCTGGGCTCAGCCTCTGGGGCTTTTCCCACCATTCATCATGGAAGGTGGATTTTTCCAGAATGCTTGCCCGCCAGGACTGCTCTCCTTTCCTGCCCCTGCNAGCCAGCATAAAGGCAGCCTGTGCCAGATTCTCTCATCTCCGACTTCAATCCCAACCTTTGATCTGCATTCCCTCCACACATCCTCAGAGTTCCTGAAGCCTTTCCTGAAACCTCCAGCTGTAAGAACTGGGATCCTTTGGAAGGCTCTGAGCCAAAGGAGTACGTCAAGGCTGTATATTGTCACCCTGCTTATTTAACTTATATGCAGAGCACATCATGAGAAACACAAGCTGGAATCAAGATGGCTGGGTGAAATATCAATATCAGATATGCAGATGACACCACCCTTGTGGCAGAAAGTGAAGAGGAACTAAAAAGCCTCTTGATGAAAGTGAAAGAGGAGAGCGAAAAAGTTGGCTTAAAGCCCAACATTCAGAAAACTAAGATCATGGCATCTGGTCCCATCACTTCATGGGAAGTAGATGGGGAAACTGGAAACAGTGTCAGACTTTATTTTTGGGGGCTCCAAAATCACTGCAGATGGTGACTGCAGCCATGAAATTAAAAGATGCTTACTCCTTGGAAGGAAAGTTATGACCAACCTAGACAGCATGTTCAAAAGCAGAGATGTTACTTTGCCAACAAAGGTCCATCTAGTCAAGGCTCTGGTTTTTCCAGTGGTCATGTATGGATGCGAGAGTTGGACTGTGAAGAAAGCTGAGCACCAAAGAATTGATGCTTTTGAACTGTGGTGTTGGAGAAGACTCTTGAGAGTCCCTTGGACTACAAGGAGATCCAACCAGTCCATCCTAAAAGAGACCAGTCCTGGGTGTTCATTGGAAGGACTGATGCTGAAGCTGAAACTCCAATACTTTGGCCACCTCATGCAAAGAGTTGACTCATTGGAAAAGACCCTGATGCTGGGAGGGATTGGGGGCAGGAGGAGAAGGGAACGACAGAAGATGAGATGTCTGGATGGCATCATCAGCTCCATGCACATGAGTTTGGGTGAACTCCAGGGGTTGGTGATGGATGTGCTGCGATTCATGGGGTCTCAAAGAGTCGGACACGACTGGGCAACTGAACTGAGCTGAACTGAACTGAGCCCACTCTCAGAGCCAAGCTTCTGCCGCTGTGACCTGTCCCTACCTCTTGCCTTGGCCATGGGCCTGCAGCCAGCTCTGCTGGGCTCAGCCTCTGGGGCTTTTCCCACCATTCATCATGGAAGGTGGATTTTTCCAGAATGCTTGCCCGCCAGGACTGCTCTCCTTTCCTGCCCCTGCCAGGGGATTGTCTGCCTGGGGAGAGAAACTGGTGGGAGAGCCTTCTGGGGGTGGCTCACCCAATGGGAGAAGAAGCTGGGTCCCCGTGGCCAAGAAGCTTTCCGGCCCACAGGTTTGACAAGGGTGATGGCCTCACTCTGGACAGTAAACCATGGGAGGGGTTGGGGGAGGTGAGTGAGGAGGAGCAGGAGGACTTTTGGGTCTGGGGGCCGCAGAGGGTTTTACCAACCTCTTGGTGAGTTCCAAAAGCACGGGCAGCCCCCTCCCATGCTGTTCTGATGCCTGGACAAGGGGACACACACCAGGAACTATGCTAAGTCCACAGATGAGTACCAAGGGGGCCACCAGAAGCATTGTGCCCGCCCTTCCTATTCAGGGACGGGCCATGAGGTCTTAGGGCTGAGGTCTGCAGGAGGGCCCAATGCAGACACTCCCCACCTGCCAGGCTCCCTTGTGAGATGGCCAGACCCCTTGGTGGGTGGCAGCTCCAGGAGAGAACAGCAGGGCTTTTTCTCATTCTTCCCTGAAGTCTAAGCCTTCCCAATCAATCTCCTGGCACATGCTTCCTCCTTCTGGAATGGGGAGAACATAGAAGAAGCATTTGCCCCAGATCCGCCCTGTCCTCTCCACCCTCCTTGTTGGATTATGGTGGGCGGGAGCCCTGTGGAAAGGCGGCCGAGCTACCACAGCCTTGTGTCTTTGCGGTTTAGTCTGTCCATCTGTAACATGGGGATAGGAAGACACCTGGGTGCTTGGCTCTGCTTGGGACAATGCGATCCTCGCTTCTGCAGTCGGGCTGGCTGTTACTGTTGGGGGAGGAGGGAGCAGAGCCCCTTCACCCAGAGACCGGAGGTTTTTCTTCTGACAGTAAGCCCAAGGCAGTAGACTCCCATTCCTAAAAAAAGTCTTCCCAGGTCATGGAGACAATGCAATTAGCAGCCTCTTTGTTCAGGGTGTTAATTAACTTGTTTCTTCTGAACACACCTTCTTCCAGGTACAGCCCATCATCTCTGGGGTGCTGGCAGGGGGAAGGCAATTAGATCCTCGTTACTGTGCAATTAATTATGGCTTGAAAACTGCTCGAGGATGCTGGAAGGAATTCCTTGACAGCATCAGCCCCAGGAAGAGGCCTGGTTTAGGGGTAGGACTGAGCTGAGCCTAGATTGGAGGATGGGAGAAATGACGTGGAACCCAGTTCAGGGCATTGCAGAAAGGCAGATCTGGGCACCTCCTTTCCCTGCTCTAGAACTTCCACTGGCTTGCTGGTCCCTATCGAGTCAAGATTAAACCCTCTACTTGACTATTCAAGGCCATCTATTATCTGGCCTACTTCACCTTGGCACGTCATCATTGCAAATACCTGTTCCTCCCTGGAGAATTTTCCTGAGGGCAAGAGGGTCTTAGAGAGAGCAAGGGGACTTCCCTGGTGGTCCAGTGGTTAAGAATCTGCCTGCAGTGCTGGGGACATGAGTTCGATCCCTTGTCTGGGAAGACTCCATATGCTGTGGGGCAAGGAAGCCTATGTACCGTAACTACCGAAGCCGGTGTGCCTTAGGGCCTGTGCTCCGCAGCGAGGGAAGCCACCACCGTGAGAAGCCCGTGCACTGCAGCTAGAGAGTAGCCCCAGCTTGCTGCAGCCAGAGAAAGCCTGGCTGTAGCAAGGAACACCCAGCAAAGCCAAAAACGAATGTTGTTTACTAGCTGAGTTCTGACCGACGTTTCATGACCCCGTGGACTGCAGCATGCCAGGCTTCCCTGTCCCTCACCATCTCCCAGAGTCTGCAGAAGTTCTTGGCCATTGAGTCAGTGATGTCATCCAACCATCTCATCCTCTGTCATCCCCTTCTCCTCCTGCCTTCAATCTTTCCCAGCATCAGGGTCTTCTCCAATGAGTCGGCTCTTCGCGTCAGGTGGCCAAAGTGTTGGAACTTCAGCTTCGGCATCGGTCCTTCCAATGAATATTCAGGGTCGATCTCCTTTAGGATTGACTAGTTTGATCTCCTTGCAGTCCAAGGGACTCTCAAGAGTCTTCTCTAGCACCACAGTTTGAAAGCATCAATTCTTTAGTGGTCTGCCTTCTTTATGGTCCAGCTCTATTTATTTAATAAATAAATATTTTAAGAAAAGAAAGGAAGAGAGAGTAAGAGTTTTGGACTCAGATAAGCTTGGACTCAACTAACTAACCTCCTAGGGCTTCAGTCGCTCCCCTCCCTGCCCCCAGTGCAAGGACAGCCCCCAAGCCTGCCTTACAGATAATGTGTGTCAAGCGTCCGGCCTGGGTGAGTCTCCTTTGCACCCACTCCATGCTCAAGTCATGGTCACCAGCTAGCCTTTGCCTCTGTGGTAATGAGCGTGCCTCACACAGGGCCTCCTGTTTTCAAACTAATTCCCGTCCTAGGTCCTTCTGTGTCTTTCACCTTGATCCTCGGAGATCCCCTGGACTCAACCTCAGAGATGGTGGTGGTGGTTCCCAGGTGCTCCCATGGGGCATTTTGAATCACAGCCATGCAGTGAGGGCTCCCTGGCATCTAGGGGACAGGACTGAAGATTCCAGACGTCACGTATGTGAAACACCTGTGTATACTTGCTGGCACTACAACTTAATTTGGTGTTACTTATGCTTCTGCTATTTGGGGGCCTGAGTTTATATATTTATAAATGTGTTATATGTATATGTGTGTGTGTGTGCATGCGTGCAGAAATATACAACATTTGCCAGGAATGCAGCCGCCAAGAAAATGGAAGGAAGACTGGATTTTGTTTTGATGAGTGCTCTACTGAGAACCATTGGCCAGTTGGAAAACTACGCAGTGGACAGCTATGCTGGTCCTGGTGTCAGAGTCCCGAAAAGAGCCCACTGACCTGACAGCGTTTGTCGCTTTGTCCTCATGATGTGCTCAGCTGCGAGTGAGACTGCTTCAGGCATCTTAGTGGGCGGGGCATGCATAAGCATTCATACACAGCAACGTGCATTATTTCATTATCTTTTCCCTCATTTATTCTTTGTTTAGACGACAAATAGGTCATATTCTCTGAATTTCATTTCAAGAGGGCATTCCAAAACGTTTGTTACAGACAGCGATGCTGATAAACGCGAGACTAGCCCAGCTGGAAGAAGCCCTGGTCGGGTCCCTCCCTGCGTGGTCAGTATGGGGGTCTCGGGGGGCGGTCGTGGGGCCCAGGCTGTTTTTTCAGATGTCCACCTCCCCACCCCCTGCACCCGTGCTGCTCTGTGTGTGGGTCTGTATGTACATGTGACTACCACCTGTGGGCTTTCTGGAGTGTGTGTCCCAAGGTGAGCCAGGCGGCCTCTCCTCCTGACGGCAGGAACGTGAAGATGCCCACCCGGCCCTGTGGCACACCTGCTTCCGGGGGCACCTGAGCGAGCCAGGCTGCCAGCTGCTCCCACTCATGGCCTCAGTCTTTCAAACAAGAGGGAAGCGTGTGTGCAGCTTCAGGGGGCGCCCGCCTCCCAGCCGCGCTGGGCGCGGTCTGAGAGGGACAGCCATTCCAGCTTTATGGAAAGCCTCCCGCCCCGCCTGCTCCTGCCAGCTGCCCTTCCCCTGGCCATCCGGCCCAGGCCCCCATTCCCGCCACACCCCTCCAGTCCCCAGCTCCTCTCTGGATGAGCCCTTTAGCTGGAAGAGGCATCATCAGGGTTTCCGCGGAGCTGAACAGGAGCAGCCCTGCCCCCAGCGCGTGCGGCCCTGGGCACCTCCCTTCCCTCGTGGGCCTCCCTCTCCCCGTCTGCACAGTCCAGGTGCTCCTCTCTCCCTCACGCTTCTCCAGGCCACAGCACTGGTTCCCAATCTCCAGTCTTCCTGCCACGTCCTTCTCCCTTCTCTTGGGCTCCCTGCAGTGCACGGAGTGAATTAATTAGAGTGAATAAAGGGCTTCCGGAGGCATATTGCTTCTTCCTCCCATCCCAGGCCTGCCCCTACCCTGCCACTCCATCTCCCGGGCTGTGCTTGCCCCATAATACGGGAACCTAAGTCTCAGAACGGCAGTGCCCACCTCTGGGCGTGCAGGGCTCTCACCCCACAGCTGATTAGCTGGTGGCTCCACATGATGGCTTTGGGCTTCCCTGGTGCCTCAGAGGTTAAAGCGTCTGCCTCCAATGTGGGAGACCCGGGTTCAATCCCTGGGTTGGGAAGATCCCC
>SJYX01016043.1:0-43218 GCA_006410675.1 Oreotragus oreotragus
TTGAGGATGCTGTGGGCCAGCTGGGCGATGGATGTTTTCCCACTGATTGAGCAAGAGGGGCCAGGTTTGGGGACACTTAAGACTTAGATCAACGCTTCCCATCCCAGGTTGGAATGCGGACCCTAAAGCATCTCCGTTTTCCTGCATAAATCCGGGAAGAGTCTGAGAGACGGGCCTGGCACTCATCCAACACACCCCAGTTTCTCCCTGGGCCTCCGGCAGCCTTTGTCTCGAGCCTCGCTGGGGGCTCAGACAGTAAAGAGTCTGCCTGCAATGCAAGAGACCCTAGTTCCATCCCTGGGTGGGGAAGATCTCCTGGAGGAGGAAATGGCAACCCACTCCAGTATTCTTGCCTGAAAACTCCTGTGGACGGAGGAGCCTGGTGGGCTACAGTCTAAAGACTCACAAGAAGTCCTACACGATGAGCAACTAACACATTTATATACTCCCTGGGGGCCGGGCCAGGGGCCAGAGCTCCAGCCAGGGGACCCTGGACGCTGTGTAGAGAGCAGGTTCCCGCCTCACCCCTGAGATACCGCACATCCTGGACCGTGCAGGAGGGCAAAGCCAAACTGCTGCTACATGAGAGGCACCACGGCGCTGGGCTTGCTAACACAGCTCTTAGTTTACGTGACTGTGCTGCAGCCAGGAGTGGAAAAGACGGAGGAGGATGGCGGAGCAGGGAGACCCCAAACCGCAGCTCTGCCTCTCTCTTGCGTGTCCAGCGTCCGTGCCTGGGAACCTGCCGTGGATCTGAGGGCAGACTGCAGGGGACCGACTGCACTGCCCACCGGCTGCAGGCAGGACATGCTCTCTGGACTCACGGAGGTGGGGGCGGAGGCAGCCTGTTTGTGGGGTGAGGATGGGGCGCCAGGCTTAGTGGGCGGGGGGCTCCAAGGGCTGCAGCCCTGTGTCCGAGATGGGGTCAGACTGCAGTGGAACCGCTGCCCGTGAGCGCGGCCCCGGCACACACCCAGGGCCCAGGGACGCTGACCTCTAGCACGGCCTGCTCGGGGCGTCTGCTGCCCCCGCAGCTCCATCCAGCTCCGTGCCTGGCTCTCCATCAGCACAGAGGGCATTTAACAGCAGGGTGTTCAGTGTGTTCTGGAAGGCAAACCCGCGCTGCGGGGCTGTGACTGGGGTTGGCAGGAGAAGCGCTAAAAATACTCCTGGAAGAGCAGAGTAGAGCCGCAGCTCGGAGCTCCCGCCACGCTGGGAGCGGCGGTGGCCAATTATGGGGGTGGAGGTGGAGGGGGGGCGTGGCAGGGCTGCCTGCGGAGAGGGCGGGCTCCACGGTCCCCGCAGGAGGAGACTGGGTCGTGGCCTGGAGCGCACTGCGCACTGCCCCACGGGTGTGGACATCATTTCCAGGCGTGGCAGAGGACCCGGCCTCGGAGACTGCAGGGCCACCTTTCAGCAGACACACACGGAGCCGGGCTTCAGAGCCTGCGGTCCCCTGAGCTGCGGGGGAGATCTGCTCCTTCGTAAGCAGCAGCCACGGGTGGGTTCTTCTCCGCACAAATCACACTGGCTCAGATCGGCTGCTCCCTCCCCACTCTCACCCAGGGCTCGGGACAGCAGGGCTGAAACCACGGCTGGCGGGCCAGTGCCCGCTCCAGGCTCTGCCTCATCTTCCTCCGCGCAGGCCGGGGTCACCGCCTCTGTCTCCCGCGCCCAGGGTCCAGGAGCTCCCCCCGCGGCCCCCCCCACCTCAGGCGCGATCTGTCCTGCTGTCTCCCAGCCTGGAAACACGCCGAAGGCGTCCAGCCTGCACCAAGCTATTCCTGTCGCATCTGTGGCTCCTCTCTGTCCTATTTACCTGGGTTTTGTAACTCAAGCAGCACGAACTTCTGTTTTCTAAGAACGGCTGTGAAACTAACACATCCCTTCCTGAGTTTGGGGACCGGCATTTGGTGAATGAATCATAAAGTCGGATGTGTGTGTGTGTGTGTGCGTGTGCGTTCACGCACGCTCATTCATGTCCAACTATTTGGGACCCCATGGACTATAGCCTGCCAGGCTCCTCTCTCCATGGGATCATCCAGGCAGGAATACTGGAGTGGGTTGCCATCTTCTTCTCCAGGGGCTCTTCCCAACTCAGGGATCGAATCTACACCTGCATCTCCTGCGCTGGCAGGCAGATTCTTTACCACCATGCCACCGGGAAGCAGCATAAAGTCCGATAGGGCTAACAGACAACACACGGGCTGGCAATACAGTTACCGAGACCATGTCGGATGTGAGGGTTATCCACTGGAAAACATCCTGTGTGCTCATTGTAAACAGTGTCTCACCAAGAGAAAAAGGACATGATTTGACAAGTGTGAACAGCTGGTGCCTATGAGTGGGGAGGGCTCCAGCCGGGGCCCCGGGCTCTGCCTCAAAATTGCTCTGTTCACCCTCTCTCAGCGCAGGTCCTGGGGAAATCTGAAGAGGACCATGACAGGAATGATTGATGACAAAGTCAAGACCCAAATCCTCAAGACAGGAGGGAGCCTTGGCCTGGACCCTGGAGAGCTGAGCACCTTGCAAGAGAAGATAGGCAGTCCTCCTCGCTGCTCTGCACTCAGGGATGGCGTGGCGGTGGCTGGAACCTGGTGGACATAGATTCACAGACAAAGACGCATAGACACGGATGCTGGGTGGATTCACAGACAAGGATGCGTAGACGTGGATGCTGGGTGGATTCACAGACAAGGACGCGTAGGCACGGATGCTGGGTGGATTCACAGACAAGGACACGTAGGCGTGGATGCTGGGTGGATTCACAGACAAGGACACGTAGGCGTGGATGCTGGGTGGATTCACAGACAAGGACGCGTAGGCATGGATGCTGGGTGGATTCACAGGCAAAGACATGTAGACACGGATGCTTGTATGCAGATGTACTTTATGGGTGCCTGGACCACGGACACAGGCCCGCTCTACATCAGGGCTCTCCCCACCCCACCAAGAGCCAGTTGTAAGGCATTACCAAGTACGCCTCGACTAAAAGCCTTCTATATCCTTAATTCAAGTGAGCTGTTTTACCGCCTCTGGTTCTCACTTGAAACTCCTAGAGGATGGCCTGTCCCACAGCTGACCTTGGGCTCTGATCCGTGTCCCGTGCCTCGCCTTGTCCCTGCAGGTCTGCTGAAGTCACCACACGTCGGGCAGCTCTGGAGCAAGGCCGCCCTCCTGGTGGAGGAAGGGTGACCCCACTTCTCCCCCTGCCCCCAAGTCAGCCCTGGCACTCTGAACCCAGTGTGGCACCTTATTCCTCCCAAAGGACTTCCCGCTGCTTCTCTGGAATGTTCCATCACTTATCAGCTTTATGGCCTTGATAGCCTTGTAACCTTTACATGCCTCATCAGAATAACGGCTTATAAATGTGAATAATAATACTGACTTGAAATTATGGCCGAGAGAGTGAAATTACACACGAACATGAAGACTGTCTGTGTTTAGTGGTACCTGTGGTTTTTGAGCTAACTAATCAATTTCCCATAAAAATACACCAGAATATCACGTAAAATTCAAAGGTGAGAGACAGAGTAAGTAAAATACAGCTCTAGATTATGAGAAATGAAGTTGATCTGGAAAGCCATTAGCAATTTAGACCTTGACAAAACGGGGTGGCGTATGTCTTAGTTCCTGTGGAAATGATTTACAGATAGATGTAGAGACAGTTTATCTGGTGGACCCAGGCAGGGAGTTTGCTAGCACCTTGAGTACAGGTATTGCAGGGTTTGGACTGGCCCTGACTCTCCAGGGCTGTGCTGACTGTCGTGACGGTGGTGATGACCCCAGCTGACCTTATGAAGCATCTACTGTGTAAGCCACGGACCACAGACACCCTGACTCCGCCTTTCTGTGCATTTTCTCATTTAACGGTCATAACTTACTCTAATTGTTGTGTAATAAGGAGTGTGCCTGGTTGAGCCCCAGGTGCCTGGGGATAACATTTAAGCTGCTGCAAACTGATGCTTCTGAACTGTGGTGTTGGAGAAGACTCTTGAGAGTCCCTTGGACTGCAAGGAAATCCAGCCAGTCCATCCTAAAGGAGATCAGTCCTGGGTGTTCATTGGAAGGACTGATGCTGAAGCTGAAGCTCCAATACTTTGGCCACCTCATGCAAAGAACTAACTCATTTGAAAAGACCCTGATGCTGGGAAAGATTGAGGGCAGGAGGAGAAGGGGACGACAGAGGATGAGATGGTTGGATGGCATCACCAACTCAATGGACATGAGTTTGGGTGAACTCCGGGAGTTGGTGATGGACAGGGAGGCCTGGTGTGCTGCAGTTCATGGGGTTTTGAAGAGTCAGACACGACTGAGCGACTGAGCTGACTGAATTTCCCTGGAGACACACGTGTCTCTGTTCCTCACAGTGCCCCTGGAGAGCTTGTGCTGAGGAGGTGCTCAGAGCGGGGCGGCCATGCCAGCAAGCCTGACCGAGTGAGGTCAGCCTGCCCTCTGACCTCCACGAGAGGCGTGAGACTGAGATGGCATTCGGTCTGTGTAGAGACCAGTCAAAACTCTGGGCAAGCCCATATCCACATGTCACGAGGGTGGGTGGTGCCCCCGGCTCTACGGGAGAGGGCCCTGGGGCCACCCCGACCTGCCTGGTGCCTCTTCCCTGGGTGGATCCCGATTCGTGTCCTGGAAAACAGAACTGTAACAGTAGACAGAGCGCTTTTCTGGTTCTGAGTCCGTCAGTGAATTATCGCACCCAAGGAGGCCACGGGAGCCCTGGGATTTACAGCCTGTGGCCAGAAGGGGGGCAGACCGAGGCTCAAGCCTGGAGTGTGGGTGGCACCTCGGTGGCACCTCTGCCTTTGAGCTGCACGGCTGGCCGCTGCCTCTGGGCCAGGACACAGAGCTGCCCACCCAGTGGGGCCCCCAGGCTGATGAGAAAGCAGCAATCCGGAGAGACCAGGCAGCAAGCACCAGACCCGCTTTGAGTTGGTGGCACGGCTGACCCGCGTCCACACTGCGGGGACCTGCGTCTCCGGGGAAACGGCGTTTCCAGACCACACCTGGGCGTGCAGACCAGGAACACGATGAAAACAGAGGGCTGCCCACGGAGAGCCTCCCAGCCGTGGGAGCAGGTGTGCTTGCTGGGGGATCACGGGTCTCCTCCGCGTACTGCACAGGTGTCACGGGCCACGGTGGATGCCGACTCCCACCTCGGCCCCAGTGATAAAGACAGGGGTCTCGGGGTCACGGGAATGTCAAGGAAAGGAAGCGCGTGGCCGGCGGGCAGAGGCAGCCTGTCTGCCATGAGGAGGTTTTGCTTTCCCCCTTTCTGCACCCACCGGTGTGTCCTGAGCTCCCTGTGGCCGCGTGTGGCGTCCTCATGTGGGCCGAGTGCCGGCCTTTGCTTATTTTCACCCATGCCCTGTGGGTTTAGGCAGATGCACACGCCGAGCTTTAACTCACAGCGTGCCCCTGGATGCGACTGGTGTGTTTTAACCCAGAGACCGTGCAGAAACACCACCTCGGAGGGATCTGCCGGCTCTTGAACCGTCTATTAAGCCCCAAGAACCTGATATTAAGCTGCTCTTTGAGTCTCATCCAGGCGTAATGCGTGGCAAGGCTGAAAGGCTAGTGTGGGGCGAGGCCGCACAGGGTGTAATCACAGCCATTCCCAAGCGTCAGGCAGCCAGGCCTGCAGTCCATGCCGCCGGCCGCAGGCAGCTCTCCAGAAGGACCAAGGGGACCCAGCCTGGCCTTCAGAGTGCGGCCACGGCAGAGGGATCCCGTGGGGGACCGGGCGCCGGCCCCCAGGAGGGGCCCCTGTTCAGGGTTGGTCGGAAAAGTCAGTGTTTTGGGGACACTGTTGCCACTTGCGGCTCCTCCCAGGCGATGCCTGCAAAAAGGGGCCCCTGGCCCCCACCTCCCTTGAGATCTGGACTCCCGGGTCCCGGCCCCCAGGGCCTCCAGTCACTGCCTGGCCCTTCCCTTGGGACTGCAGCCCCAGCCTGCTCTCTGGAAACTGCAGGAAGGCCTGGGAAGTTTCGGTAGTGGAGGGCGAGATGCTCCCCCAGATAGCAGAGATGGACTGGGCAGAGGGCGGCTTTGCTTCTGTTGTCTTCATGGGAAAACCGAGGCCAGGGGGCCCCTGAATCTGTGATGGGACTTGGCCTGGGGTGGGCACCTGCGGGCTGGACTTGACCGCCCCCCGGAGGCACAGGGCGCAGCCCTGCCAGGGCGACTTGACCCTTTCCGAGTGAAGCTGCAGATGGCAGTGACTCGTCAGCTCCTGCTCGGAGGAGGGCATCTCTCCAGTTGACTGTCGGCCAGACGCCTGCCCACGGGCCACTGACCAGGAAAGCTAAAGATTTCTGAGCGCCGGGCTGATGCGGGGGTGGGGTGTCGGAAAAGGTGTGTTTTTAAATAACGTATCCAAGAGGGGTGGAATTAAAAAGCAAGTCCTAACGGTAGCTCTGGATTTAACCAATTAGGAAGGATAGCCCCGTAATAGGGATGGTGGCACTTGGACAGATCAATCAGCGTGACACGTGCAGAGGTCCCAGTGATTGGTGGGACGGCGGGTGCAGGGACGGCGGGCCCGCGTCACCAGAGTGGGATGGTCACGGGGTTTATCATGCTTGCGATGTTTGCTCACGTAGCAATCGCACTTGACCCCAAACCGAATCTCACCTATGCCATCTTCTCTGCTCGATCATCCTTTTCCATGCAGAATGGGACGCGAGCGTTTCAACGTTCCCGCCTGCCTCTGTCAGCGGCCATCCAAGCCGACGCCTGCGCCTGGATGCTAACCTCCTGTGTGCAGCGGGGCTTCCCCAGGGGCCGCTGAAGCCTGCCGGTCGGGGTGGCTCAGGCCTGCGTCCCAAGGTTCCCCCAGAGTTTTCAGTGACCCTCATGAGCAGCCATGGGTCCAGAGTTCTCGAATGATCCAGCAGATGGGGTGCAGGGCCCTGGTCAGACGCAGACCAGCCCTCTGCTGCCAGCCCTGGATCTTGTGATTAGCGGGGGTTTGCCACACAGAAGCCAGCCCTCTGCTGTCAGAAACTGTCCAGCTGTCGGTTTAAACCCGGCGAGCGTATCTATGGGAACTGCCTTTCTGTGCGCCTGTCTGACTCTGGTGGTGCGCTTTCTGTCATTTGAAGTACAGGCTTGTGGCGCTGAGTGGTTTAGTCAGGGGTGTCTTTCACGACTGCATGAGCCATCGCCCGCCAGGCTCCTCTGTCCGTGGGATTCTCCAGGCAAGAGTACTGGAGTGGGCTGCCATTTCCTCCAGGGGAATTTCCCGCCCAGGGGTTGAACGCGGGTCTCCTGGTAAAGGCCGCCTCTTTAACAGCTGAGCCACCAGGGAAAGCCCCAACATGTAGGCTTAAGGAAGACGCATCTCAACATTTCAGAATTAGTTTCTGCCTCCAAGGCCCTGGCGTTCCCAGACTCCCATACCCACCTGGTCCTCCTGCTGAGGTTCCCAGAGGCCCCGAGAAGTGAGGGCTTTGCCCCGAGGCACCCCGCTGGCAGATTTCAGCCCCGCCAACTCACCCCACACCTCCCTGGGCGGAGCCGGCCCTGGAGCCGGGACTGGGTGCCACAGTGCATAGCTCTCAGGTTGGATCAGCTCTTGTTCTGCCAGGATGTGTGGCAGAAGCCTCCCTAGGCTGTTGCTACCCGACATGGACCGGTCTCCCCTCTCGTGGGGTCTCGCGGCTCTCTCCCCAGGAGCAGCCCCGGCCCCAGGCCGCCTCCACCTCCATCCCCCTGCCTCCGCGCTGCCCTGGGCAGCCCACCAGCCCTGTGGTTCTGTCCTTCCTTCAGTCTGTGCTCACATCCACGCCCCACCTCCGCCTCCACAGAGCGCTCCTCTGCACCCTGCTGGGCCTTGCTGCTCCCCCGCCGGCTCCTGGGAGGGCCGCCTGCCCTGGGGACACCCCGTGTGGACCCTGCAGAGCTGATGGTCACCGGTCCCAAGAGCTGGTTCCAACCCAACCGGACCCTGGAGCTTCCCCGCTCCCCTCCTCTAACCTCTTACCCCCAACAGTCCCTGCGTGCTCACCCCCGAGTTCCCCTTGCAGGCAGCTTCTCGGCCTCCTCACTCCTCCTGTAGACAGGGGTCCCTGCCTCTATTACGGGTGCCTCCTGGGGCCCCAGCCGGCCCTGACCACAGGCTTGGTCACGCGTGTCCCAAGGGTTGGGTGGGGTGCAGGGAAGGAGGCAACACGGGAGGCAGGGAGGAGTTGAGGATGCTGTGGGCCAGCTGGGCGATGGATGTTTTCCCACTGATTGAGCAAGAGGGGCCAGGTTTGGGGACACTTAAGACTTAGATCAACGCTTCCCATCCCAGGTTGGAATGCGGACCCTAAAGCATCTCCGTTTTCCTGCATAAATCCGGGAAGAGTCTGAGAGACGGGCCTGGCACTCATCCAACACACCCCAGTTTCTCCCTGGGCCTCCGGCAGCCTTTGTCTCGAGCCTCGCTGGGGGCTCAGACAGTAAAGAGTCTGCCTGCAATGCAAGAGACCCTAGTTCCATCCCTGGGTGGGGAAGATCTCCTGGAGGAGGAAATGGCAACCCACTCCAGTATTCTTGCCTGAAAACTCCTGTGGACGGAGGAGCCTGGTGGGCTACAGTCTAAAGACTCACAAGAAGTCCTACACGATGAGCAACTAACACATTTATATACTCCCTGGGGGCCGGGCCAGGGGCCAGAGCTCCAGCCAGGGGACCCTGGACGCTGTGTAGAGAGCAGGTTCCCGCCTCACCCCTGAGATACCGCACATCCTGGACCGTGCAGGAGGGCAAAGCCAAACTGCTGCTACATGAGAGGCACCACGGCGCTGGGCTTGCTAACACAGCTCTTAGTTTACGTGACTGTGCTGCAGCCAGGAGTGGAAAAGACGGAGGAGGATGGCGGAGCAGGGAGACCCCAAACCGCAGCTCTGCCTCTCTCTTGCGTGTCCAGCGTCCGTGCCTGGGAACCTGCCGTGGACCTGAGGGCAGACTGCAGGGGACCGACTGCACTGCCCACCGGCTGCAGGCAGGACATGCTCTCTGGACTCACGGAGGTGGGGGCGGAGGCAGCCTGTTTGTGGGGTGAGGATGGGGCGCCAGGCTTAGTGGGCGGGGGGCTCCAAGGGCTGCAGCCCTGTGTCCGAGATGGGGTCAGACTGCAGTGGAACCGCTGCCCGTGAGCGCGGCCCCGGCACACACCCAGGGCCCAGGGACGCTGACCTCTAGCACGGCCTGCTCGGGGCGTCTGCTGCCCCCGCAGCTCCATCCAGCTCCGTGCCTGGCTCTCCATCAGCACAGAGGGCATTTAACAGCAGGGTGTTCAGTGTGTTCTGGAAGGCAAACCCGCGCTGCGGGGCTGTGACTGGGGTTGGCAGGAGAAGCGCTAAAAATACTCCTGGAAGAGCAGAGTAGAGCCGCAGCTCGGAGCTCCCGCCACGCTGGGAGCGGCGGTGGCCAATTATGGGGGTGGAGGTGGAGGGGGGGCGTGGCAGGGCTGCCTGCGGAGAGGGCGGGCTCCACGGTCCCCGCAGGAGGAGACTGGGTCGTGGCCTGGAGCGCACTGCGCACTGCCCCACGGGTGTGGACATCATTTCCAGGCGTGGCAGAGGACCCGGCCTCGGAGACTGCAGGGCCACCTTTCAGCAGACACACACGGAGCCGGGCTTCAGAGCCTGCGGTCCCCTGAGCTGCGGGGGAGATCTGCTCCTTCGTAAGCAGCAGCCACGGGTGGGTTCTTCTCCGCACAAATCACACTGGCTCAGATCGGCTGCTCCCTCCCCACTCTCACCCAGGGCTCGGGACAGCAGGGCTGAAACCACGGCTGGCGGGCCAGTGCCCGCTCCAGGCTCTGCCTCATCTTCCTCCGCGCAGGCCGGGGTCACCGCCTCTGTCTCCCGCGCCCAGGGTCCAGGAGCTCCCCCCGCGGCCCCCCCCACCTCAGGCGCTATCTGTCCTGCTGTCTCCCAGCCTGGAAACACGCCGAAGGCGTCCAGCCTGCACCAAGCTATTCCTGTCGCATCTGTGGCTCCTCTCTGTCCTATTTACCTGGGTTTTGTAACTCAAGCAGCACGAACTTCTGTTTTCTAAGAACGGCTGTGAAACTAACACATCCCTTCCTGAGTTTGGGGACCGGCATTTGGTGAATGAATCATAAAGTCGGATGTGTGTGTGTGTGTGTGCGTGTGCGTTCACGCACGCTCATTCATGTCCAACTATTTGGGACCCCATGGACTATAGCCTGCCAGGCTCCTCTCTCCATGGGATCATCCAGGCAGGAATACTGGAGTGGGTTGCCATCTTCTTCTCCAGGGGCTCTTCCCAACTCAGGGATCGAATCTACACCTGCATCTCCTGCGCTGGCAGGCAGATTCTTTACCACCATGCCACCGGGAAGCAGCATAAAGTCTGATAGGGCTAACAGACAACACACGGGCTGGCAATACAGTTACCGAGACCATGTCGGATGTGAGGGTTATCCACTGGAAAACATCCTGTGTGCTCATTGTAAACAGTGTCTCACCAAGAGAAAAAGGACATGATTTGACAAGTGTGAACAGCTGGTGCCTATGAGTGGGGAGGGCTCCAGCCGGGGCCCCGGGCTCTGCCTCAAAATTGCTCTGTTCACCCTCTCTCAGCGCAGGTCCTGGGGAAATCTGAAGAGGACCATGACAGGAATGATTGATGACAAAGTCAAGACCCAAATCCTCAAGACAGGAGG
This sequence comes from Oreotragus oreotragus, assembly GCA_006410675.1. NCBI lineage: Eukaryota > Metazoa > Chordata > Mammalia > Artiodactyla > Bovidae > Oreotragus > Oreotragus oreotragus. The sequence continues at coordinate 10,694 of SJYX01016043.1, forward strand.
GAGCCCTGGCCTGGACCCTGGAGAGCTGAGCACCTTGCAAGAGAAGATAGGCAGTCCTCCTCGCTGCTCTGCACTCAGGGATGGCGTGGCGGTGGCTGGAACCTGGTGGACGTAGATTCACAGACAAAGACGCATAGACACGGATGCTGGGTGGATTCACAGACAAGGATGCGTAGACGTGGATGCTGGGTGGATTCACAGACAAGGACACGTAGGCACGGATGCTGGGTGGATTCACAGACAAGGACACGTAGGCGTGGATGCTGGGTGGATTCACAGACAAGGACACGTAGGCGTGGATGCTGGGTGGATTCACAGGCAAAGACATGTAGACACGGATGCTTGTATGCAGATGTACTTTATGGGTGCCTGGACCACAGACACAGGCCTGCTCTACATCAGGGCTCTCCCCACCCCACCAAGAGCCAGTTGTAAGGCATTACCAAGTACGCCTCGACTAAAAGCCTTCTATATCCTTAATTCAAGTGAGCTGTTTTACCGCCTCTGGTTCTCACTTGAAACTCCTAGAGGATGGCCTGTCCCACAGCTGACCTTGGGCTCTGATCCGTGTCCCGTGCCTCGCCTTGTCCCTGCAGGTCTGCTGAAGTCACCACACGTCGGGCAGCTCTGGAGCAAGGCCGCCCTCCTGGTGGGGGAAGGGTGACCCCACTTCTCCCCCTGCCCCCAAGTCAGCCCTGGCACTCTGAACCCAGTGTGGCACCTTATTCCTCCCAAAGGACTTCCCGCTGCTTCTCTGGAATGTTCCATCACTTATCAGCTTTATGGCCTTGATAGCCTTGTAACCTTTACATGCCTCATCAGAATAACGGCTTATAAATGTGAATAATAATACTGACTTGAAATTATGGCCGAGAGAGTGAAATTACACACGAACATGAAGACTGTCTGTGTTTAGTGGTACCTGTGGTTTTTGAGCTAACTAATGAATTTCCCATAAAAATACATCAGAATATCACGTAAAATTCAAAGGTGAGAGACAGAGTAAGTAAAATACAGCTCTAGATTATGAGAAATGAAGTTGATCTGGAAAGCCATTAGCAATTTAGACCTTGACAAAACGGGGTGGTGTATGTCTTAGTTCCTGTGGAAATGATTTACAGATAGATGTAGAGACAGTTTATCTGGTGGACCCAGGCAGGGAGTTTGCTAGCACCTTGAGTACAGGTATTGCAGGGTTTGGACTGGCCCTGACTCTCCAGGGCTGTGCTGACTGTCGTGACGGTGGTGATGACCCCAGCTGACCTTATTAAGCATCTACTGTGTAAGCCATGGACCACAGACACCCTGACTCCGCCTTTCTGTGCATTTTCTCATTTAACGGTCATAACTTACTCTAATTGTTGTGTAATAAGGAGTGTGCCTGGTTGAGCTCCAGGTGCCTGGGGATAACATTTAAGCTGCTGCAAACTGATGCTTCTGAACTGTGGTGTTGGAGAAGACTCTTGAGAGTCCCTTGGACTGCAAGGAAATCCAGCCAGTCCATCCTAAAGGAGATCAGTCCTGGGTGTTCATTGGAAAGATATGATGCTGAAGCTGAAGCTCCAATACTTTGGCCACCTCATGCAAAGAACTAACTCATTTGAAAAGACCCTGATGCTGGGAAAGATTGAGGGCAGGAGGAGAAGGGGACGACAGAGGATGAGATGGTTGGATGGCATCACCGACTCAATGGACATGAGTTTGGGTGAACTCCGGGAGTTGGTGATGGACAGGGAGGCCTGGCGTGCTGCAGTTCATGGGGTTTTGAAGAGTCAGACACGACTGAGCGACTGAGCTGACTGAGCTGACTGAATTTCCCTGGAGACACACGTGTCTCTGTTCCTCACAGTGCCCCTGGAGAGCTTGCGCTGAGGAGGTGCTCAGAGCGGGGCGGCCATGCCAGCAAGCCTGACCGAGTGAGGTCAGCCTGCCCTCTGACCTCCACGAGAGGCGTGAGACTGAGATGGCATTCGGTCTATGTAGAGACCAGTCAAAACTCTGGGCAAGCCCATATCCACATGTCACGAGGGTGGGTGGTGCCCCCGGCTCTACGGGAGAGGGCCCTGGGGCCACCCAGACCTGCCCGGTGCCTCTTCCCTGGGTGGATCCCGATTTGTTTCCTGGAAAACAGAACTGTAACAGTAGACAGAGCGCTTTTCTGGTTCTGAGTCCGTCAGTGAATTATCGCACCCAAGGAGGCCACGGGAGCCCTGGGATTTACAGCCTGTGGCCAGAAGGGGGGCAGACCGAGGCTCAAGCCTGGAGTGTGGGTGGCACCTCGGTGGCACCTCTGCCTTTGAGCTGCACGGCTGGCCGCTGCCTCTGGGCCAGGACACAGAGCTGCCCACCCAGTGGGGCCCCCAGGCTGATGAGAAAGCAGCAATCCGGAGAGACCAGGCAGCAAGCACCAGACCCGCTTTGAGTTGGTGGCACGGCTGACCCGCGTCCACACTGCGGGGACCTGCGTCTCCGGGGAAACGGCGTTTCCAGACCACACCTGGGCGTGCAGACCAGGAACAAGATGAAAACAGAGGGCTGCCCGCGGAGAGCCTCCCAGCCGTGGGAGCAGGTGTGCTTGCTGGGGGATCACGGGTCTCCTCCGCGTACTGCACAGGTGTCACGGGCCACGGTGGATGCCGACTCCCACCTCGGCCCCAGTGATAAAGACAGGGGTCTCGGGGTCACGGGAATGTCAAGGAAAGGAAGCGCGTGGCCGGCGGGCAGAGGCAGCCTGTCTGCCATGAGGAGGTTTTGCTTTCCCCCTTTCTGCACCCACCGGTGTGTCCTGAGCTCCCTGTGGCCGCGTGTGGCGTCCTCATGTGGGCCGAGTGCCGGCCTTTGCTTATTTTCACCCATGCCCTGTGGGTTTAGGCAGATGCACACGCCGAGCTTTAACTCACAGCGTGCCCCTGGATGCGACTGGTGTGTTTTAACCCAGAGACCGTGCAGAAACACCACCTCGGAGGGATCTGCCGGCTCTTGAACCGTCTATTAAGCCCCAAGAACCTGATATTAAGCTGCTCTTTGAGTCTCATCCAGGCGTAATGCGTGGCAAGGCTGAAAGGCTAGTGTGGGGCGAGGCCGCACAGGGTGTAATCACAGCCATTCCCAAGCGTCAGGCAGCCAGGCCTGCAGTCCATGCCGCCGGCCGCAGGCAGCTCTCCAGAAGGACCAAGGGGACCCAGCCTAGCCTTCAGAGTGCGGCCACGGCGGAAGGATCCCGTGGGGGACCAGGCGCCGGCCCCCAGGAGGGGCCCCTGTTCAGGGTTGGTCGGAAAAGTCAGTGTTTTGGGGACAGTGTTGCCACTTGCGGCTCCTCCCAGGCGATGCCTGCAAAAAGGGGCCCCTGGCCCCCACCTCCCTTGAGATCTGGACTCCCGGGTCCCGGCCCCCAGGGCCTCCAGTCACTGCCTGGCCCTTCCCTTGGGACTGCAGCCCCAGCCTGCTCTCTGGAAACTGCAGGAAGGCCTGGGAAGTTTCGGTAGTGGAGGGCGAGATGCTCCCCCAGATAGCAGAGATGGACTGGGCAGAGGGCGGCTTTGCTTCTGTTGTCTTCATGGGAAAACCGAGGCCAGGGGGCCCCTGAATCTGTGATGGGACTTGGCCTGGGGTGGGCACCTGCGGGCTGGACTTGACCGCCCCCCGGAGGCACAGGGCGCAGCCCTGCCAGGGCGACTTGACCCTTTCCGAGTGAAGCTGCAGATGGCAGTGACTCGTCAGCTCCTGCTCGGAGGAGGGCATCTCTCCAGTTGACTGTCGGCCAGACGCCTGCCCACGGGCCACTGACCAGGAAAGCTAAAGATTTCTGAGCGCCGGGCTGATGGGGGGGTGGGGTGTCGGAAAAGGTGTGTTTTTAAATAACGTATCCAAGAGGGGTGGAATTAAAAAGCAAGTCCTAACGGTAGCTCTGGATTTAACCAATTAGGAAGGATAGCCCCGTAATAGGGATGGTGGCACTTGGACAGATCAATCAGCGTGACACGTGCAGAGGTCCCAGTGATTGGTGGGACGGCGGGTGCAGGGACGGCGGGCCCGCGTCACCAGAGTGGGATGGTCACGGGGTTTATCATGCTTGCGATGTTTGCTCACGTAGCAATCGCACTTGACCCCAAACCGAATCTCACCTATGCCATCTTCTCTGCTCGATCATCCTTTTCCATGCAGAATGGGACGCGAGCGTTTCAACGTTCCCGCCTGCCTCTGTCAGCGGCCATCCAAGCCGACGCCTGCGCCTGGATGCTAACCTCCTGTGTGCAGCGGGGCTTCCCCAGGGGCCGCTGAAGCCTGCCGGTCGGGGTGGCTCAGGCCTGCGTCCCAAGGTTCCCCCAGAGTTTTCAGTGACCCTCATGAGCAGCCAGGGGTCCAGAGTTCTCCAATGATCCAGCAGATGGGGTGCAGGGCCCTGGTCAGACGCAGACCAGCCCTCTGCTGCCAGCCCTGGATCTTGTGATTAGCGGGGGTTTGCCACACAGAAGCCAGCCCTCTGCTGCCAGCCCTGGATCTCGTGATTAGCGGGGGTTCGCCACACAGAAGCCAGCCCTCTGCTGTCAGAAACTGTCCAGCTGTCGGTTTAAACCCGGCGAGCGTATCTATGGGAACTGCCTTTCTGTGCGCCTGTCTGACTCTGGTGGTGCGCTTTCTGTCATTTGAAGTACAGGCTTGTGGCGCTGAGTGGTTTAGTCAGGGGTGTCTTTCACGACTGCATGAGCCATCGCCCGCCAGGCTCCTCTGTCCGTGGGATTCTCCAGGCAAGAGTACTGGAGTGGGCTGCCATTTCCTCCAGGGGAATTTCCCGCCCAGGGGTTGAACGCGGGTCTCCTGGTAAAGGCCGCCTCTTTAACAGCTGAGCCACCAGGGAAAGCCCCAACATGTAGGCTTAAGGAAGACGCATCTCAACATTTCAGAATTAGTTTCTGCCTCCAAGGCCCTGGCGTTCCCAGACTCCCATACCCACCTGGTCCTCCTGCTGAGGTTCCCAGAGGCCCCGAGAAGTGAGGGCTTTGCCCCGAGGCACCCCGCTGGCAGATTTCAGCCCCGCCAACTCACCCCACACCTCCCTGGGCGGAGCCGGCCCTGGAGCCGGGACTGGGTGCCACAGTGCATAGCTCTCAGGTCGGATCAGCTCTTGTTCTGCCAGGATGTGTGGCAGAAGCCTCCCTAGGCTGTTGCTACCCGACATGGACCGGTCTCCCCTCTCGTGGGGTCTCGCGGCTCTCTCCCCAGGAGCAGCCCCGGCCCCAGGCCGCCTCCACCTCCATCCCCCTGCCTCCGCGCTGCCCTGGGCAGCCCACCAGCCCTGTGGTTCTGTCCTTCCTTCAGTCTGTGCTCACATCCACGCCCCACCTCCGCCTCCACAGAGCGCTCCTCTGCATCCTGCTGGGCCTTGCTGCTCCCCCGCGGGCTCCTGGGAGGGCCGCCTGCCCTGGGGACACCCCGTGTGGACCCTGCAGAGCTGATGGTCACCGGTCCCAAGAGCTGGTTCCAACCCAACCGGACCCTGGAGCTTCCCCGCTCCCCTCCTCTAACCTCTTACCCCCAACAGTCCCTGCGTGCTCACCCCCGAGTTCCCCTTGCAGGCAGCTTCTCGGCCTCCTCACTCCTCCTGTAGACAGGGGTCCCTGCCTCTATTACGGGTGCCTCCTGGGGCCCCAGCCGGCCCTGACCACAGGCTTGGTCACGCGTGTCCCATGTGAGGCCGTGTGCAGACACCCTGGTGTGCACAGCGGCTCAGACAGCGGCCTGCTTTCCACCTGGGGGGGAGGGGCAGGGGCCGAGGGGTGGCACCACTGCTGGGAGGGCACAGTCCTCGCTTGCTTCCCCCCAAGGAACCAGGCTCAGCGCGGGCAGGGCCCCGCCCAGGGAGCTAGGGCACGCCCCTCGGGCCCCAGGACCCGCTCCAGACGTCAGAGCGCCCGGGATGCATGGCACGGCTGCCGCCACGCGCTGGTCTCCATGTCCAGGTGGGCTCTGGGCCTGGGCACCAGACTCTCGCCGACTCAGCCCACCCGGTCTCTGGGCCCCAGACGGGGGCCTGCTTCCGCCACCTTCACTGTTCACCCATCACGCTCCCCTTTGCCTCCTGCAGATTCCAGAGGCTGAAAGGCGTGGGTTTGTAGGAGAAGCAGAAATGCAAGTCGGGAGAGTCCTGCCCTGCAAGAAGGGGCTGTAAACAGGCCCTTTCCACAGGCAGCTCAGCTCGCGGGAGCCTGACCCCTTGCCTAGGCACCTAAAATAACGCCCCTCGTTAGCACATTCAAAGCAGCAGCTCCAAGTTACCCAGGACCAGCTGAAGGCCAGGCTGGTGGTGGGGCCTGAGGTGCCCTTCCTGCCCGGTGGCTCCCGGAAGAAGGTGACCGGCTTTCTCCCCAAGGCGAGGGCTGCCCTCCACAGGGAGAAGGTGCTCTTACTCTAATTGCTGGTGATTAAGCCTCAGGTCTTTGACCTTCGACCAAGAGGCTCTGGCCTCTGGGGAGTTGCGTGGGAGGAGCCGGGCCTGAAGCTCTGCTGTGGCCTGCGCCTGCTCGGGGCTCCCCAGGGAGGGTTTGTGCACTGATGCGTTTGCCTCGTCCTGACTCGTAAACTGCTGGCATCCCTGTGCTCTGTGCTCCGTGCACACTGCAGCCTGGGGCTGGCCCCTCGCCCTCGCGGACTGAGCTGGCAGCCTGCAAGCGCTGACTCCTCTTTATCCCACGGGTGCCTGCGCCCGAGGAATGCACGCAGCCAAGACCCCAAGTGGGCTCCGTGGGGGGTTTTGTGTGGAGGTTCTGCTCCCCTGTGTGCACTTGAATAAGGGCCTTCCTCAGATTTGGCAGCAAATCCTTTCATAACAAAATTTTCAAAAATAAAGTGAGCCGGATAATCTGGCTGATTGAGAAAGTGGTTTCTACAAAGTGAATCACAGCGTTGAATAAAGGCCGGAGAAAACCTTCTCAGTCCTTGCATGTTTCACCAGAACAAATTAGTCTGGGTGGAGGGTTGAGTCTAAATGGGCTTCTCAGGCTGTGAACAAACTGTGGGGCAGTCTGGGCATAGAGATCCAACCTGCTGCCAGCCCTGATAGAGCATCCACTGGGCGCATCCTGCACGCTCGGTGCTGTGCGGGCACCTTGGGGACAGAAATGGCAGCGGCACGGCCCCCCAGAGATGGCGCACGTGCCCACACCTGCTCCTCGAATAGCAGGATGCCGGTGTCAACACTGTAAGCCCGGCACAACCTGGACTCGGGGATGACAGAGACGGAGGCCCTGTCCCAGACCCAGGGGACCACCAGTGGCCGCCTGTCTGCCCTGCTCCAACCGACCTCCTGCTTTACTTCCAAGTCCTTATCACATTTTAAAAAGTAATTCTTATTTAAGATTATAACATCATATACTATTTCCAGAAAGATCTAAGCTACATAAGGTTGTCTGGCCAAACGTTTTAAAAGAAGTAAAGACTTCCAAAACAGCTTCTTGACTGAAGGGGTGAACAGCACACCCATAGTTGGAAGAATGAATCTGAAAATCAGAACCACAACTACTTAAACAGAGGTTGGTGGCTGAATCCCAAGCAGAACAGTGGGGACAGTCAGCTGGCCCCTCAGCAAAGGCAGGGAGACGTACTGGTTCCAGGATTTTAAGGGAACTTTGGTCTGATGACGGGCTGCCACTGAACTAACTGAGCAAAGACCTCAGTGGCCACATAGGGCGTGAAAAGCAGACTTGACAGGATTAACTTGGGGAATGCACCAAACAAACAGCAACATTATCAGAGCCTGAGGGGAGAGACTCTGATTTCTGGAAGTGACGTGTTGTATTACATCGCATGTCCAGTTTTCAGCAAAAAATTGTGAGACACGCAGAGAAAATAAACTGTATGGCTAATACACAGGGGGAAAAGTAATCAATAGATGTTGCCCCTGAGAAGAAGCACAGACATTGGGCTTTCCAGACAAAGGCTTTAAACCAGCTGTTTAAAATATGTTCAATGAACTAAAGAAAAATATAAGAACAATGTCTTTAAAAATCGAAAATATCATAAAGGCAGAAAATTATTTTAAAAGGAACCAAATAGAAATTATGGAGTTGAAATAAGAATTTTATTAGAAGAGCTTAACAGCAGATTAGAGCAGGCATGAGTCTGTGAACTCAGAGATGTAACAGCTGAAATTATCCATTCTGAAAAATAAAGAAGAAAGAAAGAAGAAAAAATAAGAGAGCCTCAGAAAGCTCACAGAGGCCCCTGACACATATGTGGCCTCTGAGGCAAGTCTCAGAAAGAGGAAAGGAATGGAAGGGGGCAGGAAGAACATTTGAAGAAATAATGTCAAAACCTTCCCAGTCAGAATGGAAACACTAATCCATACACCCAAGGAGCTCATCACACTCCAAGTGAGGTAAACTCAAAGAGACTCGCAGCCCAACACACACCCTGCAGCAGGGCAGAATTGTGATGGTCACACATCGCACAGAAGGACCGTCCTGAGGCGACCGCTGGCTTCTCATCAGAAACCACGGGGCCAGAGGCAGCGAGAGCTCTAACTGCCAACAGAAACGGAAGCGTCAGCCGGGAGCCCTATACCCAGCAAAACTATCCTTCAAACTTGAGGGCGAGAGGAACAAAAGCTGAGAGTGTGTGTGGCTCGCAGACCTGCCCTGCAGGGACTGCTAGAGACCCTTGGACTAAAATGAAGGATATTAGACAGCAATTCCAATCCACGCAATGGCATAAAAGCACCAGTAACGGTAACTACAGAGATAAATACATTAAGAAAGACTATAAAATCATATTTTAATTCTTTTCTCTAAATGATTTAAAGGAAAATAGCGTAAATAATTACAGATCTGTGGTGATGGCAGGTATAAATACTATCTGATCAGTAATTACATAAAATATGAATCAAATGCTTTCATGTTTAAAGGCAGAAATTGGCAGACAGACAAAAATAACATGATCCAACTATGGGCTGTCTTGGCAGATAAATTTTATATCCAAAGACATATATAAGACGTAAATAATTACAGATCTGTGGTGATGGCAGGTATAAATACTATCTGATCAGTAATTACATAAAATATGAATCAAATGCTTTCATGTTTAAAGGCAGAAATTGGCAGACAGACAAAAATAACATGATCCAACTATGGGCTGTCTTGGCAGATAAATTTTATATCCAAAGACATATATAAGCTGAAAGTAAGAAGACAGAAAAATATACACCTCGGAAACACTCACCAAAAAAGCAGTGGGCTGGCTACACTAATATCAGACAAAATAGGCTTTAAGATACCAGTTGCTATTAGACATAAAGTAGGGCATTTTATAATGACAGAAGTGTGAAACTATCAAGAAGATATAAAAAATTATAAACAATATACACAAAAAACAGAGAATAAAATAAAGGAAGGAGAAACTCATAGAATAGAAGAGGGAAAAAAAAGTTAATTTAACAATAACAGTCAAAAACTTCAACATCCTACTTTCAATAATGGACAGAGCGACTAGACACAAATTGATAAAGAAATAATAGATCTGAGCAGCATTATTAACCAACGGGAGTTTCCTGGCCTCTGTGGAACACTGCACCCAGCTATGGCAGGACAGACATTCTGCTCAAGTGAACATGGAACATTCTCCCGTACAGGAAGCATGTTAGGCCACAGATTTCAGTAAAGTCTCAATACATTAAAAATAATAAAGAATGTATTCTCTGATCCCAACGGAATGAAACTAGAAATCAGAATCAGAAGGAAACCTGGGGGTTCACAGATACATAGAAAGTAATCTACACACACTGAAATAATCAACCCATCAAAAAAGACAGCATAAGGGAAATTAGGAAACACTCTGAGAAGAATGAAAACAAAATACTTTAGTACGAGTGGACTCTCAGTTATGCGGTGCTGCTGAGGAACTGTTTTCCAGAGTAGCTGCAGCGTTTTCCACTCTCACCAGTGAAGCATGAGGGTTTCAGCTTCTCCACGTCTTTGTCAACCCTTGTTATTATCTGTCTTTTTTTTTAATCATACCCACTTAGAGGGTGGAAGTGGTGTTTCACCACAGGTGTGACGTGCCGCTCTCTGACGAGCGATGATGTCAAGTGTGTTCAGGTGTTTATCGGCCATTTGTGTGTCTTTGGAGAAATTCTATTCCCTTCCTTTGTTCATTCTTTAAGTAGACGATCTGTCTTTTTATTGTTGCATTGTAAGGGTGCTTTGCATATTTTGTTGTAGACCCGTATCAGATATAAAACTTGAAAATCTTCCCTTCCATTCTGTCAGGTATCTTTTCACTTTCTTGGTGGTGTCCTGTGGACCACAAAAGTTTGTTCACTAGAAACCAGGCAATAATACTGAGCACTGGTGGGGGCACAGAGTGGTCAGAACTGTCGCACGTGAGTAGACGATCTGTCTTTTTATTGTTGCATTGTAAGGGTGCTTTGCATATTTTGTTGTAGACCCGTATCAGATATAAAACTTGAAAATCTTCCCTTCCATTCTGTCAGGTATCTTTTCACTTTCTTGGTGGTGTCCTGTGGACCACAAAAGTTTGTTCACTAGAAACCAGGCAATAATACTGAGCACTGGTGGGGGCACAGAGTGGTCAGAACTGTCACACGTGGCACATGTAAGGTGGTTCCGCCCAGTTGGAAACTGGCTCGGTGGTTCCTGTATTTGTTAGACGCACACTCCCCGTGTGATCCAGCAGGCCCACACCGAGGCACTTGTCCAGGTACAATGAAGACATGTTTTCATAAGGAGCTGTAGGTGAATGCTTGCTGTGGCTCCACGTGTAACTGCTGAAGAGTAGAAACCATCCAAATGCTCTTCATCTGGGGAACGGATAGCAAAGTGTGTGATTTCATGAACAATGGAACTGCAGAGCACACCAGTAGCGCCAGACAACGTGCTTGGGTCTCCAGAGCTTCGTGGTGATGGACGCAGTTTTGGACAGTGGCGTGTGGCTTTACTCCCTTTATTCTGGAAGAGGAAACCTGGAGGCCAGGGAGGAAGGGCGAGGAGAGGTTGTGACCTCAGAGCTGTCACTCCAGGCAATTTCAAGGGTGAGGGAGTTTTCTGTATCTCGGCAGAGGTAGTGACCACAGGGCTCTAGTGTCGGTCAACACTCACAGATCTTTATGCTCCAAAGACCGAGTTTTGACTAAATCTACATTGAAAATAAAATTGTTTGAAAACTAAGAGACAGAAAATATTCAGAGATGAGCAGTGACCTAGCGATCAACAAACATTTTTCTCAGGTGCTCTCAGTCATTAAGGTGTTACCTCGTCAACGGCAGTGATCGCTGTTATTAATCTCCAAGGGCCTGCACCTAGCGTATCGGCTGACCCAGAGCAGATGCCCCTGCGCTGAGGCAGTTTTATTGTTCTTGATTGGTTTTGACCCCCATAGTTTCTCGATGGCTACCGTGATTACTTTTGATCTCACGGTGAACCTATGAATGAAGGAAAGTTTGTGCACCGTTTTAGCTGGAGACAACGGTGTCAGCCTGGCTTGCATTTATCCTGCTCTGTTGTCTGTATCTCCTGCCACTGATTCATGTCATTGCTGTTATTATGACACACAGTATCATGAGGTTATTTTTCTAGACGTGATACTATCTTTACTGAATCTGTTCGGATGTGAACTATAGTGCTTTTAATTAGTGTCTGAGTTATAAGGTGTCTGTAAGCTCTCATGTGACTTCTGTTTTGCCAGCACTAATTAGATACTGCATAATAACCATTTTCATATTCCTAGCGCAGTAAGCTGCGTTTCACAAAGGTACAAACTACTGGGCTTGGAGATATTTTATAAATAAGAGCGTGAACAGCAGAGCTTGGCGTAGGTCTCACTCCTATGTCTTCACTGATGGGGCGATCACAACACCTCGGCTGTTTCCAGCTGGCAGAAGCGCTGTGCTCCCCAACCTTCAACTCCTTGGTAGAAGAACTTATGCGGGGGCTGCCCTTGAGCCCCTGGGCCCCCGACCCTCTCCCCCTCCAGGCCGCAGGGAGAGTGTCCTGACGGAAAACAGGTGTTGCTGCATCAGCTCTGTTATGGCCGAAACTTTGTGTCCCCCTGAAGCCTGTGAGCTGCAGCTCTAACCTCCAGCGAGGGTGTCTGGAGCCTATAGAAGTGGTGACGTTTAGATGAGAGTGGAGCCCCGTGACGGGAGTCGAGCTTACAGGAGGACGAAAGCTCCTTCTCTTTCCCCCTCTCGTCCCCCACTGAGAAGAGGCTGATGGACCCGGCGAGAAGGTGGTGTCGACCAGCACAGGCGAGGGTCTCACTAGGAGCCGAAGCCACCAGCTCCTTGATCTTGGACTCCCAGCCCCCGGCGAGAAGGTGGTGTCGACCAGCACAGGTGAGGGTCTCACTAGGAGCCAAAGGCACCAGCTCCTTGATCTTGGACTCCCAGCCCCTGGCGAGAAGGTGGTGTCGACCAGCACAGGCGAGGGTCTCACTAGGAACTGAAGGCACTGGCTCCTTGATCTTGGACTCCCAGCCCCGGCGAGAAGGTGGTGTCGACCAGCACAGGCGAGGGTCTCACTAGGAACTGAAGGTACCAGCTCCTTGATCTTGGACTCCCAGCCCCCGGTGAGAAGGTGGTGTCGACCAGCACAGGCGAGGGTCTCACCAGGAACTGAAGGCACTGGCTCCTTGATCTTGGACTCCCAGCCCCCGGCGAGAAGGTGGTGTCGACCAGCACAGGCGAGGGTCTCACTAGGAGCCGAAGGCACCAGCTCCTTGATCTTGGACTCCCAGCCCCCGGCGAGAAGGTGGTGTCGACCAGCACAGGCGAGGGTCTCACTAGGAGCCGAAGGCACCAGCTCCTTGATCTTGGACTCCCAGCCCCCGGCGAGAAGGTGGTGTCGACCAGCACAGGCGAGGGTCTCACTAGGAGCCAAAGGCACCAGCTCCTTGATCTTGGACTCCCAGCCCCTGGCGAGAAGGTGGTGTCGACCAGCACAGGCGAGGGTCTCACTAGGAACTGAAGGCACTGGCTCCTTGATCTTGGACTCCCAGCCCCGGCGAGAAGGTGGTGTCGACCAGCACAGGCGAGGGTCTCACTAGGAACTGAAGGTACCAGCTCCTTGATCTTGGACTCCCAGCCCCCGGTGAGAAGGTGGTGTCGACCAGCACAGGCGAGGGTCTCACCAGGAACTGAAGGCACTGGCTCCTTGATCTTGGACTCCCAGCCCCCGGCGAGAAGGTGGTGTCGACCAGCACAGGCGAGGGTCTCACTAGGAGCTGAAGGCACCGACTCCTTGATCTTGGACTCCCAGCCCCCGGCGCCGGGCAGTGATGCTTGCTTAAGCACGTGGTCTATGCTGTGTGTCACATCAGCCCGAATAGACCAAGTGGACGGTGCGTAGAGCGTGTGGAGGCAGGCGGGAGCCGGGTTTGTGCCTCTGTCGGGAGTGCGTTTCTGCAGGTGCGTGGACCTGGGCTGCCGTGTGGGGCATGGAGTGTCCCCGTGGGCGCTGGGGGTGGAGGGCAGGGGACATCCCCAGCGCCCGTGAGGCTCCAGCGACAGCGCAGAGTTCAGGCGTGGCCCAGAGCTGGCCGCCCCAGGAGGGCGGGTGGGCAGGCGGGCATCTTCCTCGGCCGTGAGCTGCCCTGGGTGTTCAGCTTCCGGCTCCAGGGGAACCCGGGAAACTCGCGGGTGAACCCCAGCATCCTCCCCAGGTCGGTCTGCGGTTCCCTTTGCCTTGCTGCTCCGCCCTGGGGGTCCCACCCCCGGGAGTGAGGAGTCCACCCTGTGGTCACCCCAGGCCCTACATAGATCAGACAGAACCACCTGGCCCAGCCGGGGGATGGGCCGGACCTTGAGCCAGAGGAGTCTTGTTGGGCCTTTGAAAAGCCAAAACACGTTTTCCTGAATCTGAACCCATCACAAGCCCACCATTCCCCATGACCGTGAGCTGGGCCTTCCGCACACTGACTGTATCTCAGTCTAAGACGCCTTTCACTGTAGCAGACACAATGATTTATGTCCTTTTCTGAAGGAAAAATAGATTATGACACACTGTGGGTTGTACGGTGTGTCTGGTTTTCATATGGACTCCGATGTAAAAACAAACGCGTCAGGACTGTCTGCAAGGGTGGCAGAGGACAGCCACCCCTCAGGAAGGGGCATCCTTGCCTGGCTCTGACGCTCTTCAAGGAAAGAACCTTTCACGGACCTGTTGCTGCTGCTGCTGCTGCTAAGCCGCTTCAGTCGTGTCCGACCCTGTGCAACCCCATAGACGGCAGCCCACCAGGCTCCCCCATCCCTGGGATTCTCCAGGCAAGAACACTGGAGTGGGTTGCCGTTTCCTTCTCCAATGCATGGAAGTGAAAAGTGAAAGTGAAGTCCCTCAGTCGTGTCTGACCCTCAGCCACCCCATGGACCGCAGCCCACCAGCCTCCTCCGTCCATGGGATTTTCCAGGCAAGAGTACTTAGACTGTCCTGAATGTTAACTTATGCAAATCTCACCATCCAAGGGACCAAGGATGCCAAACAGCGCAGGGAGGTGTGGGCCCTTTGCAAACGACAGAGCCCACCCCTGGCCAGAGTCACGGATCTGCGTCCTCAGCCCCAGGTTGCTGCCACTCAGGTCAGCTCTAACGAGTCCCAAGGGACCGGACATGGCCGGCGAGCCCAGAGGGCTTTAGCTGCTCCATCTGAAACCTGATGGTCTCAGCGCTCCATCCAAGGCCGCTTGTTCCCTGGTCTTCCCGCCTGGCTGGCCCGTGGCCCTCCGTCCTGTCTCGCCGTGGAGATGATCCTCCCTTTAGAGTCTGAGATGCAGCCCTTTGCCGCTGCCTCTGCTGCTCCAGTCTGCCTCCTGCGTCCCCAGCCCCCTTCCCCTCCATTCCAGGCCCCAGAGCTGCGGCCCTAACGCTTCCAACCCTGTCTGTTGCTGCGGCCCCTCCTCCTGATGCCTAACCCTGGCTCTCCTCTGTGCTTCATCGAGACGAGCAGCTGCCTTCTCCTCCAGCTGCCCTGCACGGGTGACCCCTTGCCCAGCTGCCTTCTCCTCCAGCCCCTGAGGCTGTTCTCCTGGCCCCAGGACAGGGGAGGCCCGTATCCTTTGCCCAACCAACCAAATTAGAGGACAGCGCCCTTGGCCTTTCCCTTTCCCGCACCCCACATGAAGCTGACCAACTTCGCAGTGAGCGTGAACACCTCAATGGCTCTCTAATGCAGAGACGGGCCCAGGAGCTCCCTGAAACGGTAGGTCCTCTGACTGACTATGACATCGGCTTTTGCAAGCATGTGGTTGTGTGTTTGTGAGTGCATATGAGCACAAATTTCTTTCTGACGAGAGGACATTCTAGGGGAGCTTTTGGTAGATTAGACAGATTGCTGAAGGACTTTAACCGTGGGACCACGTGTCACTGAGTCAGCCTTGCTTACGCAGAGGCAGTGGTCGTTCACCACCAATTGTCATCTCCTCTGGCTCTGCGGATGCTTTCCCTTGGCTGGAAATCCCTTTCAGTGCTCCTCCACTTTTGCTGGCTCTCCCCTCGTGGATGCTGTTGCGTGTTCTCTGGGCCCCCTGCCCCCTCGCAGACGTAACTGTCACCTTCTCGGGGTGCAAAGCACCAGACACCGTCTGCCTAGAAAGGTCATAACGCACAGAGAGGATGGAAGTTGTAGCATAGCATTTCTACAGCTGCAAAAAACAAACCAAACCCAAAGTAAGCCTGTTAATCAGGCTGGAAAATCAATAACTATCCGTGTAAAGTTGCCCCCAGAAGAGAAAACGCGTATTGAACCGAAGAGAAAGCAGGCTGGAGTGTGACGAAAACGGAGGCTTTAAGGTGACGACTCTGCTGCTTTTCAGCGGTGCCACTGAGGGTCTCACGGGTGGTGTTGCCTTCTCGGGGGTTTTGGCTTGTCTTTGACCTGCGGTTCCCAGTCTGGCTGGCCCTGAGCGAGTGATGGGGTGGACGTGTCAGAAGCAAACGTCCCGAGGCTCCAGCCTCACTGGGCTCAGGAGAAGGCAGGAGGCAGGGTCGCTGGCCACGCTTTGTCTCCCGGTCCTCTCTGTTGCCTCAGGGCTCTGCCTGCCTTCCCTGGAAGTGCGTGAACGTCCCTGCCCGGTGCTGAGGGATCCATCCTCGGTTCGCTGCGGCCAGAGGCAGCGGGCAAATGGGAGGCAAGCGGGACTTGACACGCGACCTCCTGCTTCTCTGCCCCTGCCAAGGAGAGCGCGCCTGGGCAGCCAAGAGACCCGAGGACAGGCAGGGTGCCCCTGCAATGAAGAGCCAGCCCCGCTGAGCCCAGACCGGACTCGCCCATCCCCGCCCAGGCTGAACACTCACAGCGGGGCTGGCGAGGCTGCAAAGGCAGGCGGGACTCAGTGCTGCCGTCTGCAGGCAGAATCCCTCCTCTCTGGGCAGAGGGCGGGGCTCAGTCTTTGCGCTGACATCCGTCAACTGATGGGGCAAGGCCCACCAAGTTGGCGAATGTAATCTCCTTTGCTTAAAGTCAGCTGATTGAAGATGCTAGCTGTGTCTACAAAATGCCTTCACAGTAGCACCCAGATTTGTGCTTGATTGAATAGCTGGGTACCAGGGCCTAGCCAACCACTGTGAGACAAACCATCACAGTGAGTGTAAATGATTGCTGCTTGAAGCCCCTGGGATTGGGGTGGTTTGTTACTCAGCACTGTGGGACCAACAGCTGACTGATACCTAAGGTAGAAACACGTCGGAGCTGAGGGCTGGGGACCTGTCATCACCGCCCGATGCACGACCGTGGGAATTCGACGCTCGGTTGGTGCATTTTGGGTCTCTGGTCTGCTATCAGCACATGGACCAGATAAAATAAGTGCCACACCGCGAAGCGGAATGGATAGCAGGGATCAGTCATTCACAGGGGTGATGACAAACAGCCCTTCATGACAATTATCTAGTTAAAACACCATTAACAATTAATGACATACATCACAGAACTTATTGAACACATTAAAGACTAATTTACTGGCTATAAAAATATGGCATTAAGAATTTATGGATCATTACCTTTTATTCTGGAATGAAATATTGCCGATGGAAACTCTTAGAAACTGTTGGAAACAATTACTCATTAAAGCCACATGAAATTAAATGATATGGCTTAGGAAAAAAGAAAGAAAAAAAATCCAAGCAAAGTTTGAAAATGTTTTTTTGAGCAGAAGCACTAACTTTGCGTGACACTGAATGGATAAAGATTATATTTTAAAACAAGATTAAGATCTACAATTAAAGAATTCAAACGAAGTAATTTTAATATGCAATAAAATCTTCTTTTTGGAAAAATGTATTAGATTATGACTGATAAAAATTCCGATCATGATTAATCACTGCCAGGTATTTGGAACACTATTAAGGAGAGTGTAACAATGTTAAAATTAATTAACTAATTCCTCTAAAGGATTTTAAAATATAATACGATGTAACAGCTGTTGCAGCTTTAAAAATGATTATTTCTTCTCCACCCTGCAACCAAAATTTGCCCGTCAGAAATCAACCTAATTTCATTGCAATTTCCAATTTATTACTCTGTAATGAGACCAGCTTAATAGGGATGAGCCCCTTGTTTTCTAAGAGACCAGATGCACGTCTGCAAATTTCCAGCCTGGGACATATGGCACATGCCTGCTTCTGTTTAACGCGCGGCTCTCGGGTCTGGTAAGAGGGACACAGGCCACGCAGCTACTCTGCCCCGATGTTCAGAGTCTGGTGCTGGAGAGCGGCCAGGCAAAACCAGCCCAAACTGTCTGTCAGATCAGTATGGGGGGTTTCCCTGCTGGTCCAGTGACTAAGACTCCCACCTCTCACTGCAGGGGCTGAGGTTGGATCCCTGGTCAGGGAACGAGACCCCACACACTGCAGCCAAGCCTGTGTGCCAGAACTAGGGATGCCTGCACGCGGCAAAGAAGGGCCTGCAGGCGGCAAAGAAGGGCCTGCACGCGGCAAAGAACGGCCTGCACGTGGCAAAGAAGGGCCTGCACGCTGCAGGGAAGACCCAGGGCAGCCAACCAGTAAATGACCACAGTTAGCAAAGAAAGGTGCTGAGATGAGAGTCAATTTTTATGTCAGTGAAACAGAATCGTAAGCTGTGAGAGCTGGAAAAGATCAAGTCCAGAGCTCCTGATTTACAAAGACACTGAATCTCAGAGAAGGTAAGCGACCGGCCCAGGGCCACACAGCCTTCACTGGCAGGAGCAGAATGAAGATCGCGTCTGCGGAGTCCCTGTCTGGCGTCCCCACCAGAAGCACTGTCTCCGGGCGCCCACGTGGAGGAGATGCCCCGCGGCCCCTCCGGACGAGCGCTGACGGCTTCCGGACGTTCTCAAGGATAAAGCACCTCTCCTGAGGGCTTTTGGCTGCTCCTGGTGCTGAGCACTTCTTGTACTGCTACTTAAAGACGTTTTAAAGCTTCTTACTGGCAAGTGACTGAAACAATCTCTTGGGTGCAGAAGTGGCAGAAAGTTTCCCTGCCAAGCACACAGGATCCTCTGCATGCCTGCCAGATGGCGGAGGCCTCTACAGGCCGACTGCGGTCTCCTCCAGGAGGCGGGCAAGTGCAGGGCCCCAGAGGGCAGCCTTCCTCAGGACATCCAGGCTAGCCGCTTCCAGACCCTCTTGCCATGGGTAAAGCAGGCCATGTTCTCGGCCCCGATGGCATCCAGTGAGGTCTCCAGACTGATGTTGTCGGCGGGGTGACCCCAGAGACACTCACAAAATTAAGATGCATCAACCTTGTTGCTGTTCAGTGGCTCAGTCGTGTCCGACTCTGCGACCCCATGGACCGCAGCACGCCAGGCCTCCCTGTCCTTCAGTGCCTCCCGGAGCTGGCTCAAACTCCTGTCCATCGAGTCGGTGATGCCATCCAACCTTCTCATCCTCTGTCGTCCCCTTCTCCTTCCCCCTTCAATCTTTCCCAGCAACCAGGTCTTTTCCAATAAGTCGACTCTTTGCATCAGGTGGCCAAAGTATTGGAGCTTCAGCTTCAGCTTCAGTTCTTCCAATGAACATTTAGGACTGATTTCCTTTAGGATTGACTAGGTTCATCTTGCAGTCCAAGGGACTCTCAAGAGTCTTCTTCCACACGACAGTTCAGAAGCATGAACTCTGGCTCCTTATGAATCAGTTTTAGTATATCACTTCTTAACATTTTCAGACACTAGGCACTAAGTGAAAACCGATGGTCACATCACCTCACAGGCTGTGCAGGCTGCTGGGGTGAGGGGGTGGCTCTTTCTTTCTGGCCTTTGTTTTCTGCATAGAGTGCAGGCTGCACACGATCCATCCTCCTTCAAGACTCTGCACAAACTTGACAACAAAGAAGTAAATTTTCTTCTAGAGATGGAGCCATTTGTTTTCACTTGGCTTTAATATTTTCTAAACCAACTGTGATTATTAATATATATCCTTGCCTGGAAGCTTCCATTCTAGTTGCAGAAATAAATACATGCCAAATCATAAAAACAGCCCAGTAAATTTAAAAAAACTGATAAATGTATAGCTGGTCTGAGAGGAATTATTGCTATATATGTATTATATATTACAACAGGCGCCCAAACTAATTTATACCCAGAGGGTGATTAACTGTGTTTTCTGTGAAACAGAGACTCCGATTCTGTATTTTCCAAAACGTGGTCCAGTGACACTTGTTAGGTTGTGTCACCAGGGCACCTTTCAGCAAATCCGTATCCGGGGACTGGTGGTTGAGATGACGTCGTGGATGACGCTAGGAGATGAGCTGTGAGAGCTCTTCCCCGTGTCCTGGGGGCCGCTCAGCGGACACGGTGGGTGTTGGACCTGTGAACTCTGTGGAGGCAAGAACTGCCCCAATGGAGAGGCATGTGGACTCACGCTCGCCTGACTGCGGACCACACCAGATCCACGGGAGAGCATGCCACAGCGTGGTGACAGGCTTCTCTGCCCTCCAGGGTCTGTCCTCCGGGAGACTGACGGCCAGCAGACCAGACTCCTGCGACGGGCAGCCCGCCTCCCACGCCCAGCTCACCCCCAGGGCCCGGACCATCACCCAGAACTGTCCTGCTGGCCTCCAGGAAGGCCCCTCAGAGCGCAGACTCGCCACGAGGGGTGCTGGGCTCGTCCCTGGAGTCACCAGGGCCCAGCCCTGAGCGGGTCTCAGCTGCGCTGGGGTGGGGCCTGCCCCCTCCCTCTAGACGCTCTGCTCTCCTCTGAGTTTACACGTTGTCTAAGACCCCAAGTTACCCAGTGTCTCAGGAGCAGAAACATCCTTCCTTCCCCAGCTCCTGGTCCTCAGTAAGCCCCAAACAACGGGCACAGATGTTCTCACAGATGAGGAAAAGCATCCAAAGATTAAAAGGAGGCAAAACGTCCAAGGGAGCAGTGCAGCAGGCCGGCTGTATTATGAGTGCGAATGTGGTGGTTTCAGGAAAAACCCATCGGTCTTAAGAACTGTTCCTCCTTCTCTTGACGCTGTCCCATTGTCCCTGGTTCCAACAGAGTTTAATCACCTTTGATGCTTTTGCCCAGAAAGATATTTTCAGGCATTCATCTCTGTCGTCAGTCTTTGGATAATTAGTCTTTGTACAATTAAGGGGAATCCTATCTGGGTCTTTAAATCTCTGCTCATAAACCATAAATCACACAGTCCCCCACCCCCCTAATCATTGCCTTCCCCTCTCCTCGGCTCCTCCCCATCCCCTGCAGCTCTCTGGCTCTGACACCCTCTCAGGAACTTAGAAAAACCTGGAGCCAAGCTGCCAAGGCTGGGCTTCCACGGGGGCCTCTGGAAGCCCCTGCCCCAGGCCCCCAGGCAGCCCCGTGCCAGTAACATGGTGATTCCATCTGCGTTCTTCAACTTCCAAAGCCTTGACACCTATTTAGGGTTCCCAGAAATAGGAAATAGAAATACAGAATGCCTGAGCCCTGTTTGAGAGGTATTTATACTAAAAAACCGTTCATTGTTTATCTGAAGTTCAAATTCAGGGGAGTCCTGTAGTTTGTCTGGCAGCTCTGGGACCTTACACTTGCTGGAACTTGGGAGAGTTCCCACGAGGTGGCCAGAGGCACCCCCAACCCCGCCCATGTGGGTCGGCCATTGGGAGCCAGAGCTCCTGGCTTGTGCCTTGCCTGATGAGAGCTGCTCATCACGAGGCCGCAGCATTCATAGGTGCCCGCTGTAGTCACCCCACTGTAGAGTGCTCACACCCAGGGAGCTGATGACCACGTTCATCACCGGCGTCCCCAATTTTCCATCCTGTGTCCTACATCCAAGACGCATCTGTTGACGACCCTGTCATCCATGGGGGCGCTCGGTTCAGTTGATGAGCATCTTCAGGTGTTCAGCACTGGGTTAGCACGTGGATAAGGTGACCACCCCGGAGCTCACGGACTTTCCTCTGAGTCACGTGGCAGCACCGTCCCCGTCTCCTGAGGCCTCGTTTGCGAGCAGCGTCTGCCGTGTCTGGGACTCTGTCTGAAGTGGGTTGTCCAGCTGCACACGGGCAGGCGTCCTGTCCCCAGTAGCAGCATGCTGACCCGGTCCATCACTGCCGCTTCCGAAATGCGGTGCTCCCCTGCCCTGCTCAGTTCACATTTCATAACGCCCTTACAGTGATCTTCAGCTACATGTTTTCCTTGTATGAGACTAAGCTTTGTACGGTGTGAAGCACAGAGACGGCGTGCGGAAGGGGAGGAAGTCCAGGGCCGTGCTGGACTCCAGGGCACAGGAGGCCGCTGGGCGCTGGGACCACTGACTCACCTTGGGCCCAAAATGCCGGGGTGTGTCAAAACACCCCTTCATGGAGGTAAAGAACGCTTTACTGCAACGTTTTTATAAATGCAGAAACCAAATGATAAAATTAAGATAAAAATGAGATCAGTACGGCTGACTTTTCCTTTTCTCTCAAGGGTACCTAGGCGCAGCGTTGACTGAAATCCTCCCTGGAGACCCCACAGAGGTTGTAGTTTTGCTGAAATAGTGGTGGGTCGGCTGTCTCGGGGATGGGATTCTGCAGGCCCTGAGCTGGATGAAGCCTCATGGAGACAGGCCCGCCTCGTCTCCTCCCTGCAAGCCTGGCTTCACCCCTCGACCCCAAGGCAGCCCAGCCTCTCCCTGACAACGTGGAGCCGCTCCAGCCACGGGTGAGTGTGTGGTGTTCGTTTTCAGTGACTCAAATATGCCTCCCCACACTCCAAAGTTAAGTTACGTGAAAGAGCACACTGGGAGTCAAAATTTGCGTGGAAGGTGGGTCTGCACTAGGGGAGGGGCGGCCTCTCCCCGCCTCCCAGTTGCACCTCCAGACCCCCTGGAGCTACCCCCCTGATCTTGTTCCCCAGCGTCTGCGTCCCCAAAAGAGGTCTGTCTTTCTGTGTCGGGGAGACGTGCAGTCCCGTAGGACGGGCAGAGCCTCCTCTGTTGCTGTTGAGGGGTTGAGGGGTGCTGTCACCGTAAAAAGATTTTTAGGGCATTTTAGCAGCTGCTCTGAACTGGGGACTGTCTTGACTCTCTTGAAGCTTTGGGAAGACGTCACCTCATCCCTGACATTTGAAACTGGAGAGACTGAACTGACACATGGTCCAGGGCAGACGGTCCATAAAGACGGAGCTCTCCCCACACTCCGCAGTGGCCTGCCTGAAAAGCCAGCCTCCTGGGGACAGAGGCCGCCCGGGAGCCAGCTGCTGCAAGTCAGGCTTGCAGGAAGCCAGCCCTTGCCGCTCAGTCAGCTGAGTGGGACGTTGACCACTGTCCCTAGTAAGGGTCCAGGAAGCCGGAGAACAGCGCAAATGGTGAGGGCTTGCTCGCCCCCCACGCTCGCCCCTCCTTCCAGCTCAGGACCAGCCACAGGGCCATGTGCTCCCCTTGCCTGGGACAGGGGACGCCGGCTCTAACGACCCGCCCCGGCCATCCAGGCCGACAGCCTCCCCCAGGGCACCCTGCACCTCCCTTTCCACCTGATTTCTGCTGTTCTGCTGCACCGAGTCTCTGCCCAACACAGGGAGGGCGGCCGACGGCCTGCTGCAGTTAGTTCAGTCGCTCAGTCGTGTCCGACGCAGTGCAACTCCCTGGACCACAGCACGCCAGGCCTCCCTGTCCATCACCAGCCCCTGCCGTCCACGTAAACCCATGTCCACTGAGTCGGTGATGCCGTCCAGCCATCTCATCCTCTGTCGCCCCCTTCTCCTCCTGCCCTCAATCTTCCCCAGCATCAGGGTCTGTTCCAGTGGGTCAGCTCTTCGCATCAGGTGGCCGATGTACTGGAGCTTCAGCCTGCTGCAGCGAGAGCCGAATTAGTGCGTGTGGCCCGCTTCTCCTGGGTGGTCTCCGCTCACCTCCAGGAAGCCCCCGTGGCCAGGCTGCCCTCAGAGTGCGGCTTGGAGGTGGCGGGCAGGCGCTGGAGGTCACGGCCCTGGTAACTCTAGGGGTGCAGCTCAGGAGGGAACGGGTTCTAAGGTTCCTCAGTCACCGGCCCGGACAGGAGGGGACGTGTCCACCGCTTAGCACAGAGAGAGCTCCCCGGGTGGGTCAGCAGTAAAGAACGTGCCAACAGCGCAGGAGACAGAGGCGTGGGTTCGCTCCCTGGGTCGGGAGGACCCCCTGCAGAGGGAAACCACAACCCACTCCGGTACGCTTGCCTGGAGAGCCCCATGGACAGAGGAGCCTGGCGGGCTACTGTCCTCGGGGTCACGCAGAGTCAGACGCGCCTGAGCGACAGGAAGCACAGCTGTGTGCGCTCACGAGCGCTACCAGGGCGCGCGTCCTCCCAGGCGGACCGGGCCTCAGTCATCGCACACAGCACGCGGGGCTTCCCCACTTCTCTGCAGGGGACGCAGCTTTTTAGGGCTTTGGAGGCTCGGCAGCAACAACTCCAAGCCCGTGATTCGGGCCAACGCGAGTCCTCGCACGGCGACTCTGAGACCGCAGGCTCGCAAGCGGCGTGAAGACGATTGTGGCATTTCCGGTTTCCTGGGAAAACAGCAGTTAGCATGCAGATCCAAGTCCGCAGCATCTGGCGTCCCTCAGGCCCAGGCCTCACGTCAACCCCAGCAGCTCCCACTCTGCACGCATGGTGATGAGCTCGGCCACGGGGGCACCTCCCGCCGCAGTCAGGAGGGTCGCAGAATCGGGCTGAACATCGCCAGAGATCATCGAATCCTACCCACTCACTCCAGACGGGGAGATGCAGCTGCTGAGTGGCAGATCTGCGATCAGACCCCCACCCACACCCTACCCACACCGCAGCAGCTCCCATGCAGTTGTTCAAAGTAGTGACTTGACATTTCGCGGCGGGTCTGTTTCCTCTGCCTCTCACTGGAGCACTAATGGAATCAGGCCTTTTGGAGGAACTGCGTGTCTGTGTCTCTCTTAAGCCCACACATCACACACTGGTGTTCTCTCTGGCACCTCAGTGCTCAAAGTGAAGTCCATGGGCCAGCAGCTTCGGCGTCACCTGGACGCTTGTCAGAAAGGCAGAATCTTGCGGGATCCACTGCGATCTCAAAAGATCGCGAGGTCACCCCAGATCCACTGGCCCAGAATCTGCATGTCAACGAGAGGCCCAGGAGAGGTGTGGTTGTCCTACAGTTACAGAATTCTTTTCTTCATTTTCTATCAGATCTTATGAATTTTACCTGGTCTTTCCAACCTCTGAGCATCCAGATAGTAGTCCTGGTAGCAGGCGGAAGCTGAACAGTGCCCACGCAGCATCAGGGGCTTCCCAGGTGGTGATGCTGATAAAGAACCCTCCTGCCAGCTCAGGAGACACGAGAGATGCAGATTCAACCCTGGGTCGGGAAGATCCCCTGGAGGAGGGCGTGGCTCCCCACTCCAGTGCTCTTGCCTGTAGAGTCCCGTGGACAGAGGAGCCTGGCGGGCTGCAGTCCACGGGGTCGCACACAGTCAGACACGACGGAAGTGACTTAGCGCTCAAGCAGAATCTCCACCCGCGGACCAGACGTGGCCAAGGGCCAACAAATGCTTCAAGACGAGAGACAGCCCGCACGCTGATGCTCCCCTCCCCTGGGATCCGGGTCCCTCCATCCACCCCTGTCTTGGTAACCCTGAATCCCTCTGAACCAGTGAGACGTGCAGAAGCTCTCCCCAGATCCCCGGCCCCTTTGGCGTCTAATATCCACCAAGATTTCCCGTTTCTCGGCCCATGGTGCTTAACAGTCAGGAAAGGCCTTGGGGAGGAGGCTGTGCAAACGGGGCTCGGCTCTGCCCGCGTCCCGTCTCCGGGGGCCTGGAGGCTGTGCAAACGGGGCTCGGCTCTGCCCGCGTCCCATCTCCGCGGGCCTGGAGGCTGTGCAAACGGGGCTCGGCTCTGCCAGCGTCCCGTCTCCGCGGGCCTGGAGGCTGTGCAAACGGGGCTCGGCTCTGCCCGCGTCCCGTCTCCGGGGGCCTGGAGGCTGTGCAAACGGGGCTCGGCTCTGCCCGCGTCCCGTCTCCGGGGGCCTGGAGGCTGTGCAAACGGGGCTCGGCTCTGCCCGCGTCCCATCTCCGCGGGCCTGGAGGCTGTGCAAACGGGGCTCGGCTCTGCCAGCGTCCCGTCTCCGCGGGCCTGGAGGCTGTGCAAACGGGGCTCGGCTCTGCCCGCGTCCCGTCTCCGCGGGCCTGGAGGCTGTGCAAACGGGGCTCGGCTCTGCCAGCGTCCCGTCTCCGCGGGCCTGGAGGCTGTGCAAACGGGGCTCGGCTCTGCCCGCGTCCCGTCTCCGGGGGCCTGGAGGCTGTGCAAACGGGGCTCGGCTCTGCCCGCGTCCCGTCTCCGGGGGCCTGGAGGCTGTGCAAACGGGGCTCGGCTCTGCCCGCGTCCCATCTCCGCGGGCCTGGAGGCTGTGCAAACGGGGCTCGGCTCTGCCAGCGTCCCGTCTCCGCGGGCCTGGAGGCTGTGCAAACGGGGCTCGGCTCTGCCCGCGTCCCGTCTCCGGGGGCCTGGAGGCTGTGCAAACGGGGCTCGGCTCTGCCCGCGTCCCGTCTCCGGGGGCCTGGAGGCTGTGCAAACGGGGCTCGGCTCTGCCCGCGTCCCATCTCCGCGGGCCTGGAGGCTGTGCAAACGGGGCTCGGCTCTGCCAGCGTCCCGTCTCCGCGGGCCTGGAGGCTGTGCAAACGGGGCTCGGCTCTGCCCGCGTCCCGTCTCCGGGGGCCTGGAGGCTGTGCAAACGGGGCTCGGCTCTGCCCGCGTCCCGTCTCCGGGGGCCTGGAGGCTGTGCAAACGGGGCTCGGCTCTGCCCGCGTCCCATCTCCGCGGGCCTGGAGGCTGTGCAAACGGGGCTCGGCTCTGCCAGCGTCCCGTCTCCGCGGGCCTGGAGGCTGTGCAAACGGGGCTCGGCTCTGCCCGCGTCCCGTCTCCGGGGGCCTGGAGGCTGTGCAAACGGGGCTCGGCTCTGCCCGCGTCCCGTCTCCGGGGGCCTGGAGGCTGTGCAAACGGGGCTCGGCTCTGCCCGCGTCCCATCTCCGCGGGCCTGGAGGCTGTGCAAACGGGGCTCGGCTCTGCCAGCGTCCCGTCTCCGCGGGCCTGGAGGCTGTGCAAACGGGGCTCAGCTCTGCCCGCGTCCCGTCTCCGGGAGCCTGGTTCTCATCTAGGCCGCCGTGCAGCTCTCCGTGCCCTCAGGCGGGTCTTGAAACAACTGTACCGTGTTCCCCTAGATGCTCTTGACGGGAAGCTTTCCACTTCACACCGACTTGCCTGAGAGGAAGCAGGAACCTGAGGCCAGACGTCTTACTAGGCAGAGTGCTATTTGTCCCCAGTGAACACAAACGTAATTTTCTTAAAAAGGGAAAAGATGCAAGATCCCGGAACGTAATCAGGAGCGACTGGGCTAAATTACACCAAAAATCTCACAGCCTGAGGCACAGATCCTGAGCTCTCACTCGGAGCTGTGTTCTGCGATGAATCTGGAGCATCTGAACTACTCCAGTGAGAGGGCCCTGTTGAAGAAGTATTGGAGAGGGGCCCTTTTCCTGTTTCTGTTCTTTCCGATGCGTGGACATCNTACACCAAAAATCTCACAGCCTGAGGCACAGATCCTGAGCTCTCACTCGGAGCTGTGTTCTGCGATGAATCTGGAGCATCTGAACTACTCCAGTGAGAGGGCCCTGTTGAAGAAGTATTGGAGAGGGGCCCTTTTCCTGTTTCTGTTCTTTCCGATGCGTGGACATCTTCCCGGAACATAGGATTCTCCTGCTGGAAGCAAACACTAAAGGACGTTTCAAGGGAACCGGAACCATAAGTGCAGGCGTCCTGTGTCACGTCGCGCCTGACGCTTCGGGAGCCCCAGGCTCCTCTGTCCGTGGGACCCTCCAGGCGAGGACACCAGAGTGGGTTGCCTCGCCCTCCTCCAGGGGACCTTCCCAAGCCAGGGGTCGAGCCAAGGCCTCCTACATCTCCGGCTCTGGCAGGCGGGCTTTCTACCGCGAGCGCCACCCGGGAAAGAACTAGCAGCAGATCTCTTCTAGCGATGGCCGATGACACCGCAGCGGGGACCCAGCGGCCAGCAGAGCGACCGAGTCCCGGGGAGTGGACGGAAGGACGGGACGCCTCTGTTCCTCGGTGTGACTGAAGGCAACGCGACGCTACCCTTATTTGCAGGAAATATGAGTGTCTACTTAGAAACCTGGAAGAGTCTGCTGAAACCTGTCAGAATGAAGGCAAACACACTGACTGCCAAGTGGGTAAAATACGAAGGTTTCATTCGTGAAAAAGAATGGAAACAGCTTTTTTAACTGTGGTAAGAAGCACATAACTTACTGTCTTCACCACCGCGGCGTGTACAGCTCAGTGTGCGTTTAGCTCAATAGGCGGACAGAAGCTCGGCTTCACTCTAGTAAGGGAAGAGCAAGGTGATGCCACACAGACATCAGGGCCTGCCTCTGAGGCAGGAGAAGGCCAGACGTGTGTGGGCGGCGTGAGGGGAGCCGCTGCGAGTGTGAGCTCGCTCTGCTTCCTAGAGGGAAAGGGAAAGGGGAGGTTGCTCGGTCGTGTGTGACGTGCTGCGACCCCGTGGACTATGCACTCCGTGGAATTCTCCGGGCCAGAGCACTGGGGTGGGTAGCTCTTCCCTTTTCCAGGGGATCTTCCCAACCCAGGGAAAGACCCAGGTCTCCTGCACTGCAGGCGGGTTCCTTCCCAGCTGAGCCACCAGGGAAGCCACAGAGGGAGGCTTGGAGGTAAATGTGGACGCACAGGTGCATCTGCCCTGTGGCCTCAGGGCCCCACACCCACGACCTTGCTCAGAGGGCTCGGCCCCGGGGCCTCCCGCGCTCTGGCTGGGGTTCCTGCGGCTCCCAGCCTGGTGAGGCTCCCTCCTCGGGGGCAGCTGAGCGTCTTGTGCACGAAACCTAGTCCACTCACAGCTGTGTTCACCACACAGAGGAATCTGGGGGACGTTAGAATAATGCCTCTGGCAAGAGGGAATA
The DNA here is from genome assembly GCA_006410675.1 of Oreotragus oreotragus. NCBI lineage: Eukaryota > Metazoa > Chordata > Mammalia > Artiodactyla > Bovidae > Oreotragus > Oreotragus oreotragus. Next base: position 39,067 of record SJYX01016043.1, read on the forward strand.
AATACAAAGCATGAAATAAGGGGCCAAATAAGACTCATATCTCAGAAATCACAATAAAATATTGTTACATCTAAGTGTGAGGTGAGAAAAGGGAAGGTTTCTTCCCTTCAGCTTTTCTGCTTTTCTTTTGGCTTAAATTAAAATTATTAAATCAAACCATTAATTATTGAATTAAAATTATTAAATATGGGATATGGAATAAATAAGAACTTTGATTTCCCCATGTCAAATAGTTGCAAGAAATTTCAACAGATTTATGCACCACAATTTGTAAATCATTTTCCTATTGCTTTTTACTGATTTTGGTCTATTATGGACTGTTATGCACATTTTCTTGTATGTTCTTTAACTTTTCTCCTTAGGGCAAAGTCCTGAGAGTGGAGCTGGTGGGTCAAAGGTTACTTTGGTGACAGCCATTCTGGTGACTCTGAAAACACACAGCAAAATGTCCCTGCGGAGAACATCCAGGCCCTGGCGACGTGAAAAAAGGACCAGTTTTGCTCCAAGCTTGAGCGGACCAGCCACAGTGGTTCTCATCAGAAAACAATTGCTGCACACTTTAAGATAACGTTTTATCAATAGAACTAGAAAAACAATAAACAGTCCTCAAGACATGGAAACTTTACTCTCACCTTTTGGAAAAGCTGGTCCCGTGTGAGCTCCCAGACATGTCTCCATCCTGCATCTGTGCACTGACGTGGGGGCTGTGCCAGTGCCGAGAGGCTACTCACCAAGGGCCAGAGCCTGGGCACAGCCACGTGTACCTGTGTGCGCATTTGTGTGTACACGTGACCATGCGTGCACACATGTGTACATGCGTACCTGTGTATGCGTGTGCCTGTGTGTATCCACGTGTGTCTCTGTGTGCACATGTCTGTGTACATGCATGTACCCGTGCATGCGTATGTCTGTGTGCGCATGTGTGCATACACACCTGTGCACACACATGTATTCGTGTGTGCATGTGCGTGCGTATGTGTGCACGTGCATATGTGTGTACACATTGTGTGGCCTTCTTCTTCACACCCTTCCAGCTGGACTGCAGTGGAGGAGCCCTGAGGCACAGCTGGGAACCAACCCCTCTCCGCAGCCTTCACTTTTTCAGGTAAAAGCCGCAGGTTTGGTTGGATCTGCCCCTCTGTCCCCTGTCCTTCTAGAAGGTCTGTTTTGCACGTTGCCAGAGGCAGTGTCGGCCACGCAGAGATGTCCAGCCCGGGCACAACTCCTCTCATCCCCAACCTTGCTCCTCCCCTAATGCCCAGACCCAGAGCCGTTCAGGCTTTGTGAAATTAGTCGAATTGAACTTACAACTTTTCCTGTGACCCAGCTTTCTCTAATTCTAACAAATCTTTTGTTTATTTTTCAGCACCTCCCTCACCTTTTCTAAAATCGTGACATGAAAACTTGACAAGTCTGAGCTTGTCTGTTCTGAATCTAGGGCTCATCTGAAAAATTATGAGGCTCCAAGACACGGAAAACGGCGAACAGCAGTAACAGTCCACGGATTCCAGAGACGAGTCCCCCTGCCCCCACGTCCACCAGGAGCACACGACCGCCTTGAGGGAGCAAGCGTTCCCTGGGACCTTCTCCACCTCCCTCCTGACAGAAACCCATCATCTCTCAGCAGAAGTAGAGGGGTGTTCAGACTTACCTGCCTGAGGACGGAGCGCTCGGCGGGCGTGCTTGCTTCTGGGTCCATCCTTGTCTGCGGGGTATGCCTTCAGAGAGGAGCCCACCACCTCCTCTCTCAGACGAGTGCCATTTGTAATCCAACTCCAATCGACCGACATTGATGTGTCGACCCTGGCTAGCAAGAGGCTGATAAGGAGGCCGGCAAGTTTCAGCCGCATGGAGGGCACTGTCTCCAGTTCTTCTGGATTTTAGCAGGGGAGACGGGCATCCGCCAGACCCAGTTGTCTAAGAGCCTGGGGTAANAGAGGCTGATAAGGAGGCCGGCAAGTTTCAGCCGCATGGAGGGCACTGTCTCCAGTTCTTCTGGATTTTAGCAGGGGAGACGGGCATCCGCCAGACCCAGTTGTCTAAGAGCCTGGGGTAAGACCGGCCCTCCTCAGGGAGGGCAGCTCAGTGTGGCCCCAAGCCCCAACCTGCAGGCGCTGGCCTAGATGGCAGGAGGAGGGAGCACGGGCGCTGTGGGGAGTCCAGGGAGGAAGAGAAACGTGGCTGAAGGGCTGGCGAGCCACTGGCTGTGCTGCCTGTCCCCCGAAGGTCCTCTGGGAGCACTGGCGTCCGTCTCTCCACCCTCACACCCTCTCAGGCCCCACGTGCCCCTCGTGCTCTGCGGCCACCTGAGGGGTCCACACTGGCGAGCGGTCAGGTGTCTGATGACAACTGCTCTTTGAACAACTGTCCATTTTGTGCCAAGAGGCTCTCAATCCCTGTCATGCCGTTAGTTCCATCCTGGCGAATATTCAGCTCCCTCCTGGCTGCTCTCCGTGGACAGTCGGACCCAGAAGTGTCAGCATGTCCCCGGCAGGGTCTTGCCCTCCTTGCCTTTGTGGGGGTGGCCCCGGGATGCGGGCTCACAGCACCCGCGCTGCAGGTGCAGCAGGAGGACCAAGACAGGTGAGGAGGAGACGCTCCTGTTTCTTGAAGACGTCGACCTTCCAGGGGCACCTGCCCCTCACAGCTCCAAGGACCGTGCCGCTTCTCAGACTGGCCAGGAGGGTGGGCGGACCGGGGGCCCACTGGGCCAGGCTCCGTGATGGAACGTGTAGGCAGACAGCAGGGCCTGTGGAGGGAAGAGCGAGATGCAGTCAGGGTCAGGGAGTGTCTGGGAGGCAAGTCCAGCTCCTCCTCTGGGGTTAAGGCCCAACCCCAACGGATGGTAGTTCAGAATCTGGAAGAAATGTGGTTCTTACTGACTTTATACTCGCGACGCCAGTCTGGGTTGTGCTGCTCTGCATTTCTTTTCTTTCTTTTTCATTATTTTAATTTTGTCCTGGGGTATCTTACTTGGCACTCAACCTAATCATAATGCATAAGTACTTTTAAAACGAATGTTTTATTAGTTCCTTCCCCAAAGGCTAANCGACGCCAGTCTGGGTTGTGCTGCTCTGCATTTCTTTTCTTTCTTTTTCATTATTTTAATTTTGTCCTGGGGTATCTTACTTGGCACTCAACCTAATCATAATGCATAAGTACTTTTAAAACGAATGTTTTATTAGTTCCTTCCCCAAAGGCTAATGGTTTACCCCAGGCTGTTTATTACATTATCACCAACTTCCGGTTCTTTCCAGCTGAATCTCACGTTGATGGTTGGGCTTCTCTGGACCTCAGGTGTACCAAGCATCTCCTGAGAGGGTCCAGATGGCAGGGTCACACTCGCTCCATGAAGGGGCTAGCTTCTACACCTTGCTTTCTTGCTCTGGACTCACTCCCAGACACAGGGGGAAAGGCCGATAACTCACTGAACCTTCACCTGGCATCGCTAGGGCTTGAAGTGAAGACTTTCTTGGGCAGATCACACTCACCATCGGGGGGCACATCGTGAGGGAGGTAAGGTCTGCTGCTCAGGTTGCAGCGTTGGAGAGCGAACAGGGAGGCCAGGGGGAGCGCAGCGTCAGGACCACGGCCAGCGCCCGGCTGTGCCTGCCTGTCTTCACGCAGGCTGGAAGCACGTGTTCAGGCTCATTAAGGATGCCCTCACGTCCTCTTGTTTCACACGTGTGCATCTGATCTCCTCTGGTCCTGCTCGTTTAATTAGCCCCAAGCGCGCTGTGCTTTTGGTAACCTTTTTCTCAAATAATGCTTAATAATTTTACTTGGGTTTTCATGCTCTGAGACAAGGAATAGTCATTCCTTTTTTCCCTCCAAAATAGAGTTTGCTGGCTTTTGAGGTCGATTTGGCTCATATTCATTCTGTATTTTCATAAAGTCCGGGGAACGGCTTGGCTGGGGTGGGAGTCAGAGTGCCTGGGGAGGAGGTGCTCGTGTGAGGGCAAGACAACAACTCAGAGGACCCTGTTTTCACGCAGCCTTTCCACCTTCTAAAGAAGAAAGAGGATGCCCCATGCCGAGCCCTCCGCCTGGGGTTCAAGCCTGTGGATGCATTTCAGTCTCAGCCCAGGGAAGTCTCCTCACAGAGCAATGCTCTTCCTCCAGTGACTTTGGAGAAGGAAAAGCGGTGGCCCC
>SJYX01016044.1:8380-26336 GCA_006410675.1 Oreotragus oreotragus
TCCAGGTCTCCTACACTGCAGGCAGATTCTTTACCATCAGAGCTATATGATCCAGCAATTCTGTGTATTTATCCAGAGAAAAGAAAAACATAATTGGAAACAATATATGCACCCCTATGTTCATTGCGGGGAAGGCAACGGCACCCCACCCCAGTACTCTTGCCTGGAAAATCCCATGGACGGAGTAGCCTGGTGGGCTGCAGTCCATGGGGTCGCTAACAGTCGGACAGACTGAGCGACTTCACTTTCACTTTTCTCTTTCATGCATTGGAGAAGGAAATGGCAACCCACTCCAGTGTTCTTGCCTGGAGAGTCCCAGGGACGGGGTGGGTGGGGCCTGGTGGGCTGCTGTCTCTGGGGTCGCACAGAGTCAGACACAACTGAAGCGACTTAGCAGCAGCAGCAGCAGCAGCAGCAGCAGTTGGTTTATAATAGTATATGTTTCATGAGTACAACATTATATTTCAACTTCTGAATACCCTACTGTGTGCTCACCATAGAAAATTTAGTTTCCGTCTGTCACCACAGAGTTGATCCTCTTTACCCCTCCCCTCCCGCGTCTCTTCCCCTCTGGTAACCACTATTCTTTTCCCTGCCTGTGTGTTAGTTTTGGTTCGTCCATTTATTTATTTGGCTAGTCAGTTCGTTTGGTTTGTTGGTTGGTTTTTATATTCCACATCTGAGAGAAATGAGAGCGTATCTGTCTTTCTCCATCTGACTTACTTCACTAAGGGTAATACCCTCAAGGTCCATGCCTGCGGTCACAAATGCCAACGTTTCACTCTTTTTAGGGCTGAGCAGTTTTCCATCCCACATCTTGGCTATTGTGAATAACGCTGCAGTGAACATGCTGCTGAGTCACTTCAGTCGTGTCCGCCTCTGTGTGACCCCATAGACGGCAGCCCACCAGGCTCCCCCATCCCTGGGACTCTCCAGGCAAGAACACTGGAGTGGGTTGCCATTTCCTTCTCCAATGCATGAAAGAGAAAAGTGAAAGTGAAGTCGCTCAGTCTGTCCGACTGTTAGCGACCCCATGGACTGCAGCCCACCAGGCTACTCCGTCCATGGGATTTTCCAGGCAAGAGTACTGGGGTGGGGTGCCGTTGCCTTCCCCGCAATGAACATAGGGGTGCATATATTGTTTCCAATTATGTTTTTCTTTTCTCTGGATAAATACACAGAATTGCTGGATCATATAGCTCTGATGGTAAAGAATCTGCCTGCAGTGTAGGAGACCTGGATTTGATCCCTGGGTCGGGAAGATCCCCTGGAGAAGGGAATAACTCCCCACTCCAGTATTTTTGTCTGAAGAATTCCATGGACAGAGGAGCCTGGCAGGTCCGTGGGGTCGCAAAGAGTCAGACACGACTGAGCAACTTCACTTTTCACGGTAGTTCTAGTCTTAATTTTTTGAGGAATCTACATACTGTTTTCCCTAGTGGCTGCACCAACTTACATTCCTACTAACAGTGTGCAAGGATTCCTTTTTATCCACATCGTCACCATTTACTTTTTCATTATATGTAAACATATGTATATATTGAATATATGTATGTGCCTGCGTGCATACTAAGTCGCTTCCATTGTGTCTGACTCTGTGACGCTATGGACCACAGCCTCCCAGGCTCCTCTGTCCATGGGATTCTCCTGGCGAGAATACTGCAGTGGATTGCCATACTCTCTTCCAGGGGAATCTTCCCGACCCAGGGATCGAACCTGCATTGGCAAGCTGGTTCTTTACCACTAGCACCACCTGGAAAGCCCTTAATATATGTATGCCTGTATATAAAGTGAACAAATTGCCTAGATTTTAAATGAAGACAGGATCAACCCTGTTCTTGTACAACCCTGCCTCATTTGACACCCTGATCCTGCCCCTGGTCCCAGTAAAACTTTGTTTACAAAAACAAACGTTTGACCTGAGCTGTAGTTTGCCCATGAGATTATTTTTTGAACTATTACATTATAACACTATGCCTTTTTAAAAACACTATGCATTTTTGTTTACTAACTTTTGATACACTCCTAAATTAGACACCCCCTTAAATTTTTGTGCTTCACTTGCCTCATAGTCTAGCTGAGGTTCAGAGTACATGCTCAGCTCCAAGGGGCCCTCCCACCACCCAGCCAAAGGCACCTGAATGAATGCAGGCAGGAATGTGCCATGTCTGATTGGGGCCGAGGCCAAAGCGATTCCGGGAAACGACGGCCAGATCATAGGCGGCACCCGAAAGGACGAGCTTTCTCTTCAGGCGCAGAGTCCTCTTGGCCTTGGTCTTGCATGGGCAGGACAGCATGTGGAGATGGATGTGGTAGGTCATCTCCAGGCCAGAGTCAGGCCCAAGGCAGCCTTCCGGAAGCTCCAGCTGGGGCAGCTGTCATGAGTGTGAGAGATGGTTTTCTGGGGACCTGAATATGTTCCTTGTCCCCATGCATTGACATCAGGATTCAGCCCATGAGCACAGACTCATCCACAGGCTCAGGTGATGACTCGAGCAAAAATTTACAAACTAGTAAACCTCAGTGCTGGCAAGACTGTTGGGAAACGGTCACGTTCACTGATCGTTGGTCTGGGTGAAGGGGGAAATAATTTGGCAAAACCCACTAAAAGCCAGGAGAAAAAAAAAAAAAAAGTTTCCATCTCTGAATCCAGTTACCTCAAGTCCGGAAATTTTTTCTAAGTAAAAGGATTCAAATTATAGGAAACCTAGGAAGAGAAGGAGCTTCCCTATAACTTTACTGTGACAGGTCATTGGGGATCTGGCCGAATCAATTATGGTGAAATCAGGGATTGAAACATATGTTTTTGCCCCTGACTCAAGCAGGAGACTTTTCCTCTGTACCTCGGTTTCCTTCTCTGTAAAATAGGTGCATTTGACTATACTTAGTGAGTTGTTTGGGGATTTCAAAGAAATTATCTCCCATCTAGACCAACTACAGTCAACTACTTCCTGGCCTCCCAGCTTCCACCCGAGCCCCCCACAATTTATTCGCCCGATGGCCACCACAGGGAGCCTGCAAACACCTGAGTCCAGCCATATTCCTCAGCTCACATACCTACCATGGCTCCCCATTACCTTCAGACTTCAACCTACAGTTTTTCCGGTTCATGAACCTTCATGGTTCATCTCCCTGAGCTTTACACATTTCCACGCTAGCCTCTGGTTTCCTTCTCTCTTTCCCCAGGCTAGCCCACAGCCCAGTGACAAGCCTGTTACCTGCTCATGCAAGGTCACCTGCCTCCTCCCATCTGGGCGAAGCTGCTCTATTGAGAACCTCACCTTAGTCTGTGGAGGGGTTTCTGCAATGAGACAGCAAGATGGTGACACTGGGGGTGGTGCCCTTGCTCACAACCTCCTGCAGACCCTGGATGGAGACACGGGACCTTTTCCCTCCCTCCCATGAAACACAGGATTCGTGGGTTACACAGTTTTCAGAATCTGCAAACATGGAGAGCCACCTCATGAGGGTGAATATACTTGATGCAATTGGCTAAAAATCAATTTTATATCATGTCCTTTTTTTAAACACTACAGATTTTTTTTAGACAAATCTGGAAACAACTACTGGAGCTGTTTCCCAGCAGATTCACTCAGGCTGGCAGGAGGAAGCTCCAGTTCAAAGGGCGGGGGCCCAATATTGACAGTCACCCCATCTCTCCCTTGCACCCCCACCTTGGGCTACATCTCCACTCTGGAACTGCCCAGGCTCCATCTTCCTGTGTTGTTTGGGAAAATCCATCTTCATAATACAGCTACATGCACCCATCAACTCCCTGTTCAGCTTTCAGAGAACAAACCCCACCAGACTAACCGGAAGGTGAGAAGGACTGAGAAATGTTTTCTTTTTAGATTACGGGTTGGGTGCATTTTATAAAGTGAAACTCGCTCCCTGCCCTGTCACCTGGCACCAGTTTTCCCTAATTTCTCCTGCCACCGTGTTTCTAACACCCATCGCCTTATTGCTAACACTCACCACCTTATTTTTGATCCCACTACCATCTTTCGGATGCTTGTCTCCCTCCCTGTGGCCCAGGGTTTTCTCACCAGGGGGGACGCATACAGGGCTGCTCCAGCTGCTCCAGGGACCTCCGGGGACCCCTGGCCCCAGACGCCGCCGTAGCTGGAGTTCCTGGGCCATGTCCATCTCCAAGGGGCAGAGGCATGACTCTGAGGAAAAGCAGAACAAACTTCAGGCCAAGGGGCTGTCCCACAGCTAGGAGTACCCGGAGCTTGGGATGGTCACTTAGCCACCACGTACATATTAAGTGCCAACTGTATGTGCACTTATTGAGCATCAACTGTGTCCATGCACTTATTGAGTGCCAACTGTGTTCATGCATCTTTTGAGGTCTGCGTGCCAGACCCTGGGGACAAGGGCAGTCAGAATAGACCACGTCCTGTGCTCTGGGGCCTCCAGGATCACCCACTTCTTACACTGTCTGGGCTTTGAGTCTCAGCGATACCATTCCTTGGGCTGTGACCGTGGCCTTATTGGGCTTCTCAAGCCCAAGCCTGTGTTTCCTCCCCTGTGAAATGGGAATCATCCAGTATTGAACTACAAGGGTACACAAACGAGTCTACAGAGAATTTAGCACTGGGCCTACGACTCAGTGGGGGCTTCTCCCGTGGCTCGGCAGTAAAGAATCTGTCTGCAATGCAGGAATTGCAGGAGATGCAGTTTTGATCCCTGAGTTGGGAAGATCCCATGGCGGAGGGCTTGGCAATCTACCCAGTATTCTTGCCTGGAGAATCCCATGGCTGGACGAGCCTGGTGGGATACAGTCCACAGGGTCGCAAAGAGTCAGACACAACTGAAGCAACTTAGCACTAGCACACAGTGGGAGCCTAATTAATGCTAACTTGCTGTTGCTATCATTATTTATTATTATTCTCACCGAAGCCAGCATCATCCTGACGTCCACAGTCACCCTAAAACGAGATCATATTTATACATGATTTTACATTTGGTGTTGAAAATATTAGTTAGCTCTTTTGGAATCTTCCACAATTATTTTGCTAAATGCCACATAGAATCCTGGATTGGATCTGGGAACAGTGAGAGGACATCCTTGGAAAAGCAAATGAAGGACTTCCATGGTGACCCAATGCTTAGGAACCCGCCTTCTAACTCAGGGGATGCAGGTTCAATCTCTGGTTTGTGTGAGCAAGGGCAGTCATAATCAGATCTTCAAGTCAGAGATAAACCCCAGAGGCTAACTATGGAGCAAGAGTGGAGGCCAGGTGGAAGGGGTGATAGATACAGAGACTGCAAAGCTGATGGGGGAAACGTGAAGGGGCCCTGGGCCCTGTGCAAACCGCTGATCTGGGGAATAAACTCACCAGCTTCCACGGGCTGCCAGGTGTGCGGTGCCGGAACTGTACCTCAGCACCATCCTGGCGAGCTGGGGTCTCCCACTCCAGACGCAGCTTCCCTGCTGACTTGGACACCTTGATCTTTCCTGGGGGAGGGTCGTATTTAACTGGAAGCAGAGGTGGGGGTTGGGGAAGGGAAGCACGCGTGTGTGTGAGCTGTTGGTCCTGAAAATCCCAGAAAACCTGCACATGATCCTCCTGGTCCAGAGGAAGCCCCAAGGCCCACCCTAGCAAGACCCCTCTACGCCTGGGGTTCTATGAGTCAGAGTCAAGATTTATACACAGGGTCCTGTTAGTAAAAGTATCTTTAAAATATTAATACTCATTGCTGGCAAAGCTCTGGTGAGACGTACTTCTGTAAATTGCTGATGAGACGGTAATCAACTGGTTCTATGTTTCTGGAGGACTATTGGGGAACTCTTGCTAACTTTTTAAACTCACTTCAGGGAGCCTGACCGAAGGAGAGACATCTGTCACCCTTCCTGTCTTTTGGTCATATGATGCTTGATTCTACCTCAGGGCCTTGGCACTTGCTGCCTGGAGTACACTTTCCTATCTTTATTCCTGCTAGATCTTTTTCATTCTTCAAAGACTCAGCTTGAACCAGGGGCCTTCCTGATGTGCCAGCAGTATCTCATCATGTGTAATGGTCATGCCCTGTCCATCACCTTACTTGAATCTGGGCTCCATGAAGCCTTGTCCATCACCCTACTTGAATCTGGGCTCCATGAAGCCTTGTCCATCACCCTACTTGAATCTGGGCTCCATGAAGCAGGGATAGGGCTGGGATTAGGGTGAGGGGAGTGAGGCAGGGTTGTACAAATACAGGGTCAGATCCTATCTTTATTTAAAATCTTGATATTTTGTTTGTCATTTTTTTTTTTTGCATCAATATTGATTTTTTTAAGCATTGCATCATGATACCATTTATCTTGACTACTGAGGTTTTTCCCCACCGCCGCTCCTTAAATTGTGTGCCCAAGGAGGGTGCCTCATTCACCCCTCCCTCATCCCAGCCCTGGTCTCTGACCTCCTTTGGCCTTGTCCATGTCCTTTGTGACTGAGCGTGACACACAGTGGCAGCTCAATACATCTAAACCAAAGGTGTGTTGTTGATTAACAAAAACAGATTTTAAAGACCCAACAGGATCTTAGGAGCATTACGGTATCAAGGAGAAACCAGAAGCTACCTGAATGTCCAACAGTAGGGGATCAGTAAGGGGACCATGAAAGACTCTGCCAAGTCTTAGGGCAGTATTGGATGGGAAAACAGCTGGCACTATCCAACCCCTTGCCAGAGACCCAGAATCCCCTGCACCCCGGCTCAGGTCTTGGCTTGGGGACCAGAAGCTTCTCTGGGTGAGGAAAGGGTTGTGGGGAGGAGAGCAGAGTGCTGACCCGAACTGTAGAGGTTCAGGGTAACGTTGGGGGACTTCTCTGTCCGGTTGGCGGCCCGGGATTCCACCCAGAGAGTTACATTGTGGAGCACGGATATGCCATCCTGGTCGGAGAACTGCAGCTTGGTGGCTGAGCCTGTGGCAAAGTAGCAACAGCGGCCAGACTGGAGGCTGCAGGAAGGAAGGTATTGGTGCTGAGTCTCGGCGGCCGCAGTGGATGACGTACATCACATCCCACTGTCCTTTCCTGCCCCTTTCACCCCTCCTCCCCAGCCTGGGGGCTTCTTGGGGATCAGCCTGGGACTAAGGGTTTTTTAGAGGACCCCAGAATCTCTTAACAAGGCCTGTCACAGAGGGAAGAAAGAAATGAATGGGCAGATGAGTGAAGAGAAGTATGGGTCAGTGAGAGGGCGAGGATGAAGGAAGGACAGAGGGGTCCTAAGTGCTGCCCAAACTGGGTACCCACCTGTGCTGAGCGCCCACAACACGGAGCCTCAACCGAGGCCCCGGAAGGGGCACAGACCCTGAGAGCAGAGGCGGGGGTTGCGGAGCAAAGGGTACGGTCCTCACCAGCATCTGAGGAAGTGGCTGACTCCAGCTGCAGGGCCCTCGTACTCCCAGGAACATTCATAACCAGCGCTGCCGAACACCCGGTAGCAGCTCAGGGCCCGGGGGCCTGAAGCTGAGCCTGGAGGTTTGAGAGTAGGTTACAGTGTCAGGGAGGGGTTGTCCCCAGGCTGACTCAACTCAGGGAGGTATCTTTATGACACTTATGTAACCCAGTAGGACCTCAGCTTAAACCCGTTGTGGCTTCCAGCACCTTCCACTGCCCTTCCCACCTGTCTCCTGCCATCTCCACTGCACTTCCTGCTCCAGCCACTTCAGCCTCCTCCCTGGTGTTCAAACATATCAGACTCGCTCCTACCTTGGGGCATTCGCATGTGCTGTGCCCTCTGCCTGAAATGCCCTTGCCCCAGATCATCACATTCCAATTTCTCCTTCAGAGTCACCACCTCAAGCACTAGGTTATTTGAAGCAGTCCCTTCCCTCTCCACCTCGCATTCTGCTCTGTTTCTTTCATAGCACATCATTATACACAGGATACCCATTAGTGTGAATGTCTCCACCCCCTGCACTAGGCTGTGGCCCCAGGAGGACAGCTGGGTTCGCAGCTGATTTCTTCACATCCAGGACCGTGTCTGCACATAGTAACTGTTCAGTAAATATTTCTTGAACAAAAGAATAGATGAAACACCTGCCCAGGGGCAGATTAGTGAATTTGTTATAAGCATGAGTGTTCCAGCAATGCTTGCTTCAGGGGAGGCAAAATGTTTAGCAGCTGCTTAACCCCCATGCTGACCAGTCGGGACAGACACAGACACACTCCTGTGACTCTGTTAGGGGGCAGACAAAGCTTACAGAGGTGGGTGACTGCACTGAGTTTAATGAGGACAGGCTGTCAGGATGTCAGGTCAGGGCTCCCAAGACACCAGTCTTTGGCTGAGCAGGAAGGAGCTAAGGGAGAGGCTGCTAGGGAGGAGTCAGTCCGAGCCCAGCAGCAGCCCTCCCTCCCACCATGGGGAACTGCCCAGACCTGAGTCTGCATCTGGGTATGGTGGGATCTGAAAACAGCATCCGATGGTACTGCAGGCTTCAGCTGCAAAGGCAATGAAGAGATAGTGATAGTCTCAGATAGTTTCACTGCAGAGGGAGAGGCGCTCACCCAGGGATCATCCACACACCTGTCCATTTTCCCATCTATGCACCCCCCCCACCCATCCATCTAGCTTTCTATCCATCCGTCCATCCTCCCATCCACTTATCTATCCATCCAGTCATCTATCCATCTTTCCATCTACCTGCACATCCATCATCCATCCACCCACCCACTCACCTGTACATTATCCATCCATCCATCCATCCATCCACTCATCTATCCATTTGCTCACTCATCCACTCATCTGCCCATCCATCCATCCATCCACCCATCCACTCATCTATCCATTTGCTCACTCATCCACTCATCTGCCCATCCATCCATCCATCCATCCACCCACTCACCTATACACCCATTCATCCATCCATCCATCCACTCATCTATCCATTTGCTCACTCATCCACACATCTGCCCATCCATCCATCCATCCAGTCACCCATCTGCTTCTCAGGCTGCTCCTCTAAAGCAACTCGGTGTCCTCTGCCCCCTCCCTTTTGCTGGTCTCTAGGCCTGCCTGGCCTCCAAAAGTCCCCAAACCTTGCTGATCTCCAATTTACAGAGAGGGAAACTGAGGCACAAGGAAGTTATCCAACTTTATGCAACAGCAGAGTTGGGATGAGAGTCCAAACTTGGCTCTTAGAAAGGGCTGAGTCCTTTCCCGTTGGATTCCACAAGATGGAGAGAGAGTATGTATGTTACATATACTAGATACATATCTATTATATACGTACTTGCTCTTTATCCCTTCCTTAGCTACTCCTCACTAAACTCTGGCAAGTGGGAAAGTTTCAGAGATTTAGCCCACTCCACCCTAGTAGCTCAGCTGGTAAAGAATCTGCCTGCAGTTCAGGAGACCCTGCTTCAATTTCTGGGTCAGGAAGGTCCCCTGGAGGAGGGCATGGCAACCCACTCCAGTATTCTTGCCTGGAGAAGCCCCAGTGGCAGAAGAGCCTGGCGGGCTACAGTCCATGGGGTCACAAAGAGTGGGACACGACCGAGTGACTAACCACAAGGTACAGAAGACAAAATCAAGACCGGAGAGGAAACGCCTAAGTCTGACATTAGAAGTCGTAATTACTAACGTCCCATTTGACAGAGGGAAAGACTGAGGCACAAAGACACGGAACCAACCCTGGAACCGAGGCCACTAGCCCTCCACGTACACATAACCCCACCACCCTCAACAAGAAGAGATGAATTGTCAGGATAGGGGACTCACCGCCCTGTCTGTGGCACAAGAGAAGAAGGAGGGCAACCAGCCTGGACCCCCATTGTCCCATCCGGTCCTTGAAGAGGGCAGCAGCCCCAGAGGAACTTCTGTGCTGCCGGTGAGGCTCTAGCCACCAGGTCCTTCCTCACCCAGGAACACGCTGAAGCTGATAAAGAAAGACTAAAGAGATTAAAAAAAAAAAAAGTTATGAAACAGCCCCTCCCAGGGCAAGTCAAAGCGAAAGAGAAACCCAGGAAGTCAGCTTGGGGGTGGTGGCCTCATCTAGGCCACAAACCCACCTGAGCCCTAGACCCTGAGCTCGACCCCCTGAGGGTCTGGGGTCTTCTCTGCTGGCTCCAGACGGGAGCCGGACACCAGGTGAGCTCCCCATGGGTGGCCTGGGGCTCTGTGTACTGGGCTAAGTCTCCAGCCCTCTCTGAGAGAAGGCAATGGCAGCCCACTCCAGTGCTCTTGCCTGGAGAATCCCAGGGACGGGGGAGCCTGGTGGGCTGCCGTCTCTGGGGTCGCACAGAGTCGGACACGACTGAAGCGACTTGGCAGCAGCAGCCAGGCCTCTCTGGCCCACTTCTGAGATCCAGGAGCTCAATGAGAGGCCAGGGGCCTTTGGATGTCAGACTTCACTCTCCTGAAAAATTGTTATGAAGTACATTCTGTAGGCTGGACGCCCCCCGCCCCCGGCAAAAGGTCCACCTCATCTTTTCCCAAACTCAAACCTCAGGGCACCCTGGGTCCCATGTCTGAAGAATTTGCTTGTTTCCTTTAGATTCAACTTAGTCTTTTCTCTGTGTCTGTCTCTCGGCCAGAGACAGGGAGGCTGGGGACAGGGGTCGGGGGGTTTGGCTCACTTTCTGATCTTCTCTCCCCACTGTCAACAAAGGTCCAGAATGTCCACGGAAAAGAGCAGATTCATGCTACAAAAAGTGGATAGCACTCCTAAGCAACATCCTGAGTGGAAAAAGTCAGACCCAGCAGCCCACACATTGTACGAGTCTGTGTATATGAAACGTCCAGAACAGGTAAATCCTCAGAGACAGAAGGTAGGATGATTGCCAGGGGCTGGAGGAGGGGATGAGGAGTGACTGTTCATGGGAACGGGGTTGCCTTTGGAGGTGCTGGAAATGTTTTGGAACTAAATAGAGGTGATCATTGTACAATACAGTGAATGTTCTCAGTGCCACTGAATTGTATATATTAACACAGTTTATTATATGTTGTGTGATTTTCACCTTAAAAAAAAAAAGCTGTTCTCAGAACCCAAGTGGACAAAAAACAGGATAAGGGTCTCTCCTGGGGAAAAGCATCTGGGGAAACTGAGGCCCAGGGTAGGTGGGAGGAAGCACTTTTTCTGAGAGCCGGTTCCCAGAGGCAGCTGGGCCAGCCAGGGTCAGGCGCCCAGCAGGCCATGAAGTCAGAGACACTGGAACAAAGAGGCAGTGTTCCAGGCCTGGCACAGTGGGGACGGAGACCCTGTGATCCTGTACAGAACAGCCTTCACTGGCAGCAGGGCCCAGGCCAGGCCAGGGGCGGAGTAGCTGTGATGTCTGGGGGAGGGGCAGAGACAGAGAGAGAGAAATGAGAGACACAAAGAGAGAGAAATATAAAGATGGAAGAGACCACTGGAGATGGGGTAAATCAATGGGCCCCCTCTCAATGATCCTGAGACTCTTACCCCAGGTGCCCCATTTCACAGATGGAAAAACTGAGTCCAGAGACACTCAACCTACTCGGTGCCCTGGCTAGAGGTAAAGACATAGATGCAAACCCTGAGGCAGAGCCCCCCACACAGTGGGGCTGTGCTTCCACAAGCAAAACTCATGCCCTAGGGCTACCTCCTATCCCCAGGAATGTCAGGTCTCCCAAGCTTCAGCTTCCTCATCTGCAAATGGGCTAGAGTGAAGATAAATGGGGCTTCCCCAGGGGCTCAGCGGTAAAGAATCCACCTGCTATACAGGAGACACAAGAGATGCGGGTTCCATCCCGGGGTCAGGAAGATGCCCTGGAGAAGACAGTGGCTACCCACTCCAATACTCTTGCCTGGAAAATCCCGTGGATGGAGGAGCCTGATGGGCTGCAGTCCATGCAGTCACAAAGAGTCAGACACGACTGCGCAGCTGAGCACAGGGATAAACAAGGGTTGCTGCCCACCAGACAGCCAGGACGATTTGTCATTCTTCGGGGGCTCTCAGTCATCTCTGCTCTTATCACAGCTCTTTCCCATCCCCCCAAAGTTAGAGCAGCCACTGAGAAAATATCAAGGGGCTGGAGCAGAGCTGGACACAGACGCTCCCAGCTCCTTGGGGGTTAGGGGCTGGCTGCAGGAAGCGGTAGAGGTTGGGGGGCTCTGAGGGGGACCAGAGAGGGCTGCCCAGGGAAGGGAAGTCTTAAACTGGCTTTGTAGAGTTAAAGGGCATTCCCAACAGAGGTCAAAGGAGAGGCAAAAGTCTGGGGGATGCGCTTTGGGGAACACCAAGATGAACTGGCAGGTCTGGGGCTCCATGTGAGAGATGAAGATGGTAGAGTGGACCAGACCCTTGACTGCTGGGCTGAAGGACTGGGCTTCTTCCCAAGGAACTATGGCAGCAGTATGAGCAGGATTCCAGCCATGTGTGAGGTGTTGTTTCTACCCTTATTGAGGTCACAGTTGGAGGCTCACCCTGAGGTTCACCGCAGCCCACCTTCCCCATGTCAAATCTTTGTACATCCACCTCTCTTGGCCTGCCTGCCGCCTACTTCAGGAAGCCCTCCCAGCTGCCCCAGAAGCACAACTGAGAAACGTCCCCAGTGCCGTCCCACTTTCAGATGCCCCACAAACTGAGGAGGCGCAGGAAGGATAGGGTCATAGGCCCCCCTGCCCAGGAAATGGTAACAGGAGGAACCACAGAACTTCCCCACCCCCTCAGCTTCCGTCTTCTGTGGGGAGGGTGAGTAGTGACCTTCAGCCTGAGAAGAACTGAGCTGCCCTCCATGTGGTCAAGAGATCTGATGCCCTTGAAGGGTATCTAAGGAGGATCTTGAGGGGTGAGTAGGAGTTGGCAAGGAAACGATCCATTAGCTCATGTAACAAACACACTTATTAATAAGTACATTTTTTCACCAGTAAGAGCATTTTTCATTCACTCAGCCAGGACTTTCTGATGCCTCCAGAGGATCATTTGAGGATGTTTTAAAGGATACATAGTGGTGACCATTTTGTAAGGTATAGAAATATTGCACTAACATATATTACATTATATATGTATATTATATATTGATATAATGCTGTAGGCCAATATTTATTCAATCTTTAAAGAACATTTATTTAATTTATTTGGTTGTGCTGGGTCCTAGTGGGCTTCCCCCTGGCAGACTGCAGTCTACGGTGTCACAAAGAGCTGCTTAGCAGACACAGGTGTCACTAGTGGTAAAGAACCTGCCTGCCGATGCAGGAGACAGAAGACACAGGGATTCGATCCCTGGGTCCGGAAGATCCCCTGGAGGAGGAAATGGCAACCCACTCCAGGATTCTTGCCTCGAGAATCCCATGGACAGAGGAGCCTGGCAGGCTACAGTCCCTGGGGTTGCAGAGTCAGATGCAACTGAGTGACTAAGTCTATGGATTGTAGACCACCAGGCTCCTCTGTCTGTGGGATTCTCCAGGCAAGAATCCTGGAGTGGATCGCCATTTCCTCCTCCAAGGAATCTTCCCGACCCAGGGATCAAAGCTGTATCTCTTGCGTCTCCTTCGTTGGCAGGCAGGTTCTTCACCACTAGTGTGACCTGGCGAAGTAGCGGCATGTGGGGTCTTTTTTCAGCTGTAGCATGTGGGCTCCTAGCTGCATGTGCGATCTAGCTCCCTGACCAAGGATCAGATCCGGCCACCCTGCATTGGGAACATGGAGTCTTAGCCACTGGAACCCCCAGGGAAGTCCCTTATTCATTTTTTTTTTTTTTAAGAATACACATAAGGTGTGTGTCAGTTGCTCAGTCATGTCTGACTCTTTGCAACCCCATGGGCTGTAGCTCCCCAGGCTCCTCTGTCCACGGGATTTTCCAGACAAGAATACTGGAGTGGGCAGCCATTCTCTTCTCCAGGGGATCTTCCTAACCCAGGGATTGCAGACAGACTCTGCCATCTGAACTACCAAGGATGCCCATTTACATACACATTATTCACTCCCTGATGCCCCTCATGGAGACATTTGAGGAGGGTTTTAATGCAAAAAAGCAAAATGGCTGTCTGGAGAAGCCTTACAAATAGCTTTGAAAAGAAGAGAGGCGAAAAGCAAAGGAGAAAAGAAAAGATATAAGCGTCTGAATGCAGAGTTCCAAATTGGACAGAGGAGCCTGGAGGGCTACGACCCTTTGGGTCCAGCACTTATTGTACACAACTTAGCAACTAAATCACTACCACCCATTAATTGCTTAGGGAAACAAAATGAAACTCTTTTAAAGAAGGAAATGTACCAAAAAAAAAAAAAAAAAAAAGCAAACCCTCTCCACCCTGATTTCTGTCTATACTACAGTTTTGTGGGATCTGATTCTTAGTCCACTTCCAATCTCTATCTTGGGGCATCCACACTCTTGGGGCACCAATGGGGTCTTACAGTTCCTTCCTTGTAATTTTCAATTTCTAGTTCTGGGAAGATTTGTATAGCAGTGTCTTCCACCATGCAGAAGCTCTGTTTCATATATCTTGATCTTCATGGCTAAAATGGTAATAATTATAACAATAACAACAGCAACAGTAAATGTTGCTGAATTTCCCTGGTGGCCCAGTGGTTAAGACTTCCATGCTTCCAGTGCAGGGGATGCGAGCTCCATCCCTGGGTGGGGAACTAAGATTCCACATGCTGCACAGTACAGCCAAAAAATAAAAACAAAATAAAAATAAAAAGTACAAAATAAAAAATAAATAAATTTTTTTAAAAAGGCAAAAACAACAACAACAAAAAAGTAAAGGTTGCTTTTGTTTACTGAGGAGTTACATTGCTTTGAGAACCACTCTTAAGAGTTTTTATGTGCATTGTTAATCCTCAGAAAAAACTTACAAAATGAGTTCTACTATTAACCCCATTTTACAAATGGGGAGTTAGAACATGAGTGAGGTTAAGCAACATGGCCAAGGCTGAAACACAGAACTAATGAATGGATGAACTGAGTTTAAAGATGGACTGCCATCCACTGAATACCCAGGCATAGAGGAGTTGGCTCCTGTTTTCCAGGAGGGGTGCATGGCAGGAGTTCAAGATGGTTCTTAGAGAAAGCATGTGAAAGCAAGTCTGGACCTGTTCTGAGAGACAAGGTCAAGATATTCAAGGCAGCGGCTCCTAAGGTATCCCCCAGTGATCCCCATCACCAGGTATTTAGGCTCTCATTTAATCATCTCTCTGGGATGGCCTGGTTTTTTTTGTTCAGTCTCTAAGTAATGTCCAACTCTTTTTGACCCCATGAACTGCAGCACTCCAGGCTTCCCTGTCCTTCACTATCTCCCGGAGCTTGCTCAAACTCATGTCCATTGAGTCGATGATGCCATCCAACCACTTCATCTTCTGTGATCCCCTTCTCCTCCTGCCTTCAGTCTTTCCCAGCATCAGGGTCTTCTCAAACAAGTCAGCTGTTTTCTTCAGGTGGCCAAAATATTGGAGCTTCAGCTTCAGCGCCAGTCCTTCCAATGAATATTCAGGGTTGATTTCCTTTAAGATTGACTGGTTTGATCTCCTTGCAGTCCAAGGGACTCTCAGGAGTCTTCTCCAGCACCACAATTTGAAAGCATCAATTCTTCAGGCTGACCTGGTTACTTGGCTTCTAATAAATATGTGGCCAAAGTGATGGGCTGTCCTCCTGAGATTAGGTTACAAAGACTCTAGTTCCACCTCATTTACCCTCTCTCGATCATTCTCTCTCTCCCCCTTCTCTCTCTTGGATGGAATCCACCTGCTGTGTTGTAAGCTGCCCCAGGGGGCAGTCCAAGTGGCAGTCAGGACTTGTGGCTTCTAACAGCCACATGAGTGAACCTGGACATGGACTGTTCTCCAGTTGATCCTTGAGATGAAGACTACACCTTTGTGAGGCATCTTGAGTTAAATGACTGAACAAAATCACACGAGATTCCTGACCCACAAAAACGGTAAAGAATAGTTCCATGCTATTAAGAAATAGATACATCATATACTTTGCAGTCAGACTGGGTTGAGTTTGACCCTGGTTCCATTTGCGCAAACTTGATCAAGGCAACTAACTACTCCACAGGTCAGTTTCATTGTCTGTAAAGAGAATCACAGTACCTATATATCAGAGTCGGGGAAGGCAATGGCACCCCACCCCAGTGCTCTTGCCTGGAAAATGCAATGGATGGAGTAGCCTGGTGGGCTGCAGTCCATGGGGCCGCTGACAGTAGGACAGACTGAGCGACTTCACTTTCACTTTTCTCTTTCATGCATTGGAGAAGGAAATGGCAACCCACTCCAGTATTCTTGCCTGGAGAATCCCAGGGATGGGGGAGCCTGGTGGGCTGCCGTCTATGGGGTCACACAGAGTCGGACACGACTGAAGTGACTTAGCAGCAGCAGCATATATCAGAGTTGCTATAAAGATTAAATAATCTGATGTATGCTCAGGACTTAGTCCACTGCCTGGCACATAGAATTACTTTATGAATGTCAATTATTGTAAATATTCCAAATGGAGGGGCCATGTATTCCTGAATGGATGGGCCTCTCATGTACTTTCCCTGCTGCTGTTTTCTCTTGGCTTACGGTTGAGGCTGTAAGGATTCAGACATCCAGGGATGAGCTATCCCAGGGGCCTCCCAGTGCAGAAAGGGGGTTTGCTTTCTGTTCCAGGAAAAGCACAGGATAGCTGCCTGTTTTGTACTTGCTGTATAAAAAGTCTAAAAAACACAGAACCTGATGCCAGTTATTATGCTGACTGTAGACATGATTAATTGGTTGTCTGTTCCGAGCATTAACACTTATTTCCATAGATACCTGATTATAATGACTAATTAGACAAAAGTTCTTTTCAAAGCCTGCTTGAATTATAACTCTACAGTAATAAACCCCTAAGTCTTTATTCAATTTGTACATGATTTTTTTCCTCTGCACTTCTCTTACAGGAATCAATAAGTTGTTTAGACACATTTAATAGAGAGGAAAAGAACAAAATTATGTTTTCCACTTTATGAAAGTGACTTTTAAATGTCTTGCCTCTAAATAAAAAGACCATCCTTATAATCCACTCAGTGAGTTGGAATTTTCAGGAAAATTTAGATGGGCTCTTTTCCATGATGGGCTTCCGTGGTGGCTCAGATGGTAAGGAACCTTCCTGCAATGCAGGAGACCAGAGTTCAATCCCTGGGTCAGGAAGATCCCCTGGAGAAGGGAATGGCAACCTACTCCAGTGTTCTTGCCTGGAGAATCCCGTGGATAGAGGAGCCTGGTGGGCTACAGTCTACGGGTCACAAAGAATCGGACAAAATTGAGTGACTAACACTTTCCCTTCACTGTTTCCATGATTAGGTGAGGACGACCAATGGTCTTGCCAGCAACTAAAGTTAGATCGGCTTGTACATGAATGAAATGGCTTTCACAGAGCTCCCTGTGTTTATTGGGGGTGCCGTACATCACAGACCCAGGCAGCTTGCTTTGTGTTCTTGCCTTGTGCTTCATCTCATGTTTGTGTTTCCTCTGCTCTTTCACGACATTCAAAGTGCATCTGGGATGCTAAAATCCTCTTAGAAAATAATTATTCTGAGGCATCACATGTGGGAAAAAAAGGAATATAATGTTCTGGGACTTTTGCCCCCCAAAGCAGCAGAGCATATGAACTGCTCTATTATATTCATCAAAGTGGTCTTTGTTCCAGGATCATCCTCTTGGGGGAGAATCTTGTTCCGATGCTTATAAGTGAGAATGTGAGGAAAAGCATCAGACGTGTTTCAGCTGTCATTGTTTGTGGAGGTGAAATGGCAAGACAAGAGACTTGCCCCCACTGTCCTGACCTGTCTTCCTCCATATTCCCTAACCGTCCTGCTAAGGGGCCCGAGGTAACATTATTCAAATTAGACCATTTAGGCAGGAAAACAGGTGGAGATGATGTCAGCCACATAGTGTATCTTCAGCATGGGTCTCAGGCAAACATTCTGGAAATCACAAAACTGCAGCTCCTTCAAATTCTCTCCTGCCAACCCTGTTCCGTTTCCAGTATAACCCCTGCTGCTGCTGCTGCTAAGTCACTTCAGTCGTGTCCGACTCTGTGT
>SJYX01016044.1:28308-97073 GCA_006410675.1 Oreotragus oreotragus
AGTGTTCTTGCCTGGAGAATCCCAAGGACGGCGTAGCCTGGTGGGCCGCCGTCTCTGGGGTCACACAGAGTCGGACACTACTGAAGCAACTTAACAGTAGCAGCAGCAGATAGCATATTGAGAAGCAGAGACATTACTTTGCCAACAAAGATCCATCTAGTCAAGGCTATGGTTTTTCCAGTGGTCATGTATGGATATGAGAGTTGGACTGTGAAGAAAGCTGAGTGCCAAAGAATTGATGCTTTTGAACTGTGGTGTTGGAGAAGACTCTTGAGAATCCCTTGGACTGCAAGGAGATCCAACCAGTTCATTCTAAAGGAGACCAGTCCTGGGTGTTCTTTGGAAGGAATGATGCTAAAGCTGAAACTCCAGTACTTTGGCCACCTCATGCAAAAAATTGACTCATTGGAAAAGACTCTGATGCTGGGAAGGATTGGGGGCAGGAGGAAAAGGGGACAACAGAGGATGAGATGTCTGGATGGTATCACCGACTCAATGGATGTGAATTTGAGTGAACTCCGGGAGTTGGTGATGGACACGGAGTCCTGGCGTGCTGCAATTCATGGGGTCGCAAAGAGTCAGACACGACTAAGCGACTGAACAGTGATGATTTTAGTGTTTTGCCATCCATTTAATCATTATGCCATCTCACATTCTTTACCATCTGAGCCACCAGGGAAACCCAATCATTATATAGGGATTACTTACCATTTGCCAGGCACTGTTCCAGATGCTGAAACCTTTTTATTGAGAAAGCTAAAATTCCAAATGGGTCATGATAATGCTCCTGGGACCTACAGACCAAATCTTAAAAAAAAATGCAAGCTATTGTATTTTAAATATCAAATAAACTGCAAAGATATTTTTAAATCTTTTCTACCTAACCCATACTTAAGACAGTTTTAACTAAGTTCAAGAACTGTGATCAGGCTTAAAAAGCCTTTTTTGTTTGTTTTTTACTGTGAAATATTTAGGACGCAAAACAAGTGTAAAGAATATTTTAATGAGCTTCCAGGTCTTTACTACATGGTTTAAGAAATAAAACAACATAAATTTAACTGAGATCCTTTGAGACACTTCCTTAGCCTCATTTTGCCCTGTCAACACACAGAATTGCTATCTTGGTGTTTATGTTATCATTCCTAGAGGCATGTTTGTTTAATAGAGGAATTCTAACTCATTAAGATAGGGATGAAAGAAAGAGTATTTTTGTGCGATTGTATGTCCATTTAAACCAGACTATTTTGAAGAATTCTAAAAAAAAAAACAATTGAGAGATGGTTTGAATGTTGGATCTCAATTCTCCACTTGCTATAGTGAATGGCATTAATTTCGCTTAATGGCACTTTTTAATTAATGGCACTTGAACATTCACATTTTCTACTGAAGGAATATCTTCTAAGGGTGCTTTGGTTGTAAATGGTGGGGGAGCCTCGGTGGAATCAAGACTGAGAATGTATGATGGAACTGAATCAGGGTCTGGGAGATACTTCCACTCTCACGTCTCTGCTTCTCTCCATGTGTCTGTTTGATCTTTCCTGTTCAGCATGCAGACTTTCTCCAAAACAAGGGTATTCACAGGGCTCCTAGAAGCTGAAGCTCCAACACTTTGGCCACCTGATGCAAAGAGAATTGTCTCATTGTAAAAGACCTCATGTTGGGAAAGACTGAAGGCAAAAGGAGAAGAGGGTGGCAGAGGATAAGATGGTTAGATAGCATCACCAATTCAATGGACATGAATTTGAGCAAACTCTAGGAGATAAGGAAGGACAGGGAAGCCTGACGTGTTGCAGTCCATGGGGTCACAAAGAGTTGGACATGACTTAGCAACTGAACAACAACAACACATATATGTGTATATGTGTGTGTGTGTATCTATATAATGTATGTGTGTGTATATATATATGTGTGTGTGTGTGTGTGTGTGTGTATGCATCTATGATGGTGTTGGTTTAGTTGGTAAGTCATGTTTGACTCTTTGCAACACCATGGACTGTAGCCTGCCAGGCTCCTCTGTCCATGGGATTTCCCAGGCAATCCTGGAAGTGGGTTGCCATTTTCTTCTCCAGGGGATCTTCTTGACCCAGGGATTAAACCTGCATCTCCTGCACGGGCAGGCAGATTCTTTACCACTGAGCCACCGGGAAAGACCCATATACATGTATACCTGTATATATACATATTCATATATACTGTATTTTATATATTACATATTATATATTTTATTTAGCATGTTGTATGTATATATATGTGTATTATGACACTCAGTTAAATTTGAATTTCAGATTTAAAAATAAAGGTGTTTTTTTTTTTTTAGTGTGTTTTCTATCCAATATTTGGACATACTTACATAAACAAATTCTGTATTTTTTATCAAAAATCTAAACTTCAGTGGGAATCCTCTATTTTATCTGGCCATTCTAAGTAGTTTCTGCAATACATATTTTAAGCCCAACCCCATGAAGAGATGGGCTTTCCCTCACTGTCAGTTCCTGGGACGGAAAGGACTCTGATTGGTCCAGCTCACTTGGACAGTGACTTGGAGGATTTTTTTTTTTTTTTAATCAGCTCTGGACTGAGTCATGTTGTTTAAGCAAGGCTTCTAGAAGACCATCTGGGGGGTGAGGGGAGCAAATAAGGAAGGTGACTATGAAGTAGGAAGATACAAAATTTCTACTCCTAAAAAATCTGTGTTTACAGCTAGTGGAGATTACTCTCTTTGGTCCCTTCTGCTTTCATTTCTCTAGGACAATGTGTTGTAATGTGGTAGTTAGGAGCCCAGGCCCTGGAGTCTGCCTCCCAGCCGTGATTTCTCCCTCCACCACTCACCAGTGCCATCATCCTGTGCAAGTTATTTGATGTCAGTTTCCTTATCAACAAAAACGAGGTTATGATAACAGTAGCTATGCCATAGATTGTTGTGAAAATTAAGTGAGTGGATGATATGTGAAGTCCTTAGTACCCTGCTTGAAAAATAGTAAAATCTTACAACTGTGTGTTATTTTTCTCCTGCAATAACAGTGGTTTTTCAGGAAGGATGTCTAGGAAGAGGGATTGGGAACTAGTTTCATTTGCTAAAGCCACCATAACCCAACCTTCAGCTTTATTCTCCCAAATCTTGAAGTCCAGAAGTCTATGAATATTTCTCTAAAGGCCCAGGTTGTAAATATTTTAGACTTCATCGGTTATTGGATTTTTGTTACAGTCACTCAACCGAGCTGTATGGACGTGAGTCTGAGTGAACTCCGGGAGATGGTGATGGATAGGGAGGCCTGGCGTGCTGTGATTCACAGGGTCGCAAAGAGTGGGACACGACTGAGCGACTGAACTGAACTGAACTTGATGAATGTGTAGAAGATAGCAAGGAAAAAAAAAAACAAAGATTTATGTCCATTCAGTAAATGATCTCTGATGTTTCTCAAAGAGAATTTGAAGTGGATTTTGAAGAATAGGTGTTCACTGTGGGAAAATTGCATTCAGTCAGTCCGTCAGTTTGTCAGTCAACAAACGCTCCCTGTTGCCCATTGAAGTGGTCTTTCGGGAAGGAGTTTTGTGAGGGAGTTCTTCAGAGGGCTCAAGGACACTGAGCTCCTCATCTGTCCACCCAACCACCTCTGGTACATGAGAGTCACAGGTAGGAAGGCCAGAGGTCCCCAAGAGGCAACAGGAAATAAACTGCACGTGGCAGGCATTGTTTTCCTTCTCTACACAAAATTAAAAGAGGCTTCTTTTAACTATGTGTTGATGGCACCTGGTTCTGCCTTGACATAACCAATGCCTTTTTGTTACAGAGATGTTTTTCTTAAGCTATGTTAATGAAACTATGTATTTGTTTTGGAATCTGCCTTTCTTTATCTGCCTAAGACTAACTTAATTTCCTCTTCTCAAATCTTGGGCTGATAATGGCTCCACAAGCCAGTTTTCCTGTCAATTGTTTTATGGCCAGGGGATGACACACCTCATGTCATCCTATCTTGAAAATACATATTGTTGGAGAGGGTCCTGGTGAAACTCCCTCGGCTTTGAGGTGTCTCTCTTATCTGATTAATAGTTTTCTAACAGACATAAAACACCTTGCTAAAAACTATTAAGGGGGCACTCTTTCTGTCCACTTCTGATGTCTATGTCAGAAGTTTTCCCTATCTCTATTATACTTTAATAAAACTTGGCTACACAAAACGCTTCAAGTAGTCAAGCCTCATCTCTGACCCCAGATTGAAATCCTCTCCTCCGGAAGTCATAAAACCTGGTGTAACATGCAGCTCACAGCAACCTTTCATACAGGGAACCTCTCCACCTCCAGATTCTGGCCAAACTCCCAGGGAAGATACTGATTGGCTGAGTTTGAGTCACATCTCCATCTTGAACCAATCACAGTGGCTGGATGCAAGACTCTAGGTCACATGTCCACCCCAGCCTGGACTACAATAGAACTTTTAGTCAGAACTAGCCAGGGACAGAAAGTTGGCTATTTTAGGGCATGAGTTTACGATTACCTAGGTGTATGCAATCTCCAACTGAACCTCGTTTGGTGTAGGGTTGTCAGATAAAATACATCACCCCCCAGTTAAATTGGAATCTCAGATAAATGCAAGTGAAAAGTGAAAGTCACGTCCAACTCTTTGGGACTCCAGTGGACTATACAGTCCATAGAATTCTCTAAGCCAGAATACTGGAGTGGATAGCCTTTCTCTTCTCTAGGGTATCTTCCCAACCCAGGGATCGAACCCAGGTCTCCTATATTGCAAATGGATTCTTTATCAGCTGAGCCACAAGCAAAGCCCAAGAATACTGGAGTGGGTAAACTATCTCTTCTCTAGCAGATCTTCCCAACCCAGGAATCAAACTGAGGTCTCCTGCATTGCAGGCAGACTCTTTATCAACTGAGTTATCAGGGAATCAGATAAATAATAGAGGGCTTTTTATACACTTATATCCCAATTATTGTGGAGAGTAATATACGGAAAAAGTATTCATGGTTTATCTGAAATGAAATGCAACTAGGTGTCTGTATGAGGTTGGTAGAACTGCCATAACAAAGTAATCATAGTCTGAGTGATTTCAACAACAGAAATTTTCTTCCTTATAGTTCTAGAGGTTAGAAGTCTAAGATCAAGGTGTTGGCAGGTTTGATTTCTTCCAGGGTCTCTCTCCACAGCTTGAAAATGGCCTCTCTTCCTCCTATCTTCACATTGTCTTCCCTCATACATATTTGTATTCTAATCTCCTCGTCTTGACTATCTGAGCCCCCATCTGGAGGTGGAGAGGTTCCCTGTATGAAAGGTTGCTGCGAGCTGCATGTTACCTCAGGTTTTGGGACTTCCGGAGGAGAGGATTTCAATCTGAGGTCAGAGATGAGGCTTGACTACTTGAAGCGTTTTGTGTAACCAAGTTTTATTAAAAATAAAAATATCAGCCATATTGGATTAGTATCTGCCCATATGACCTCATTTTACTTTAATTACTTCTTCAAAGGCTTTTTCTCCAAATACATTCAGAGGTACTGGGGGATGAGGATTTCAACTTACGAATTTGGGGAGAACACAAATTAACCCCTAACAGTGACTGCTTTGGAAAACAGTTTGGTAGTTTTTTGTTTTTTGTTTTTTTTTTAAAGCAGGGTTACCATGCATGCGTGCTAAGTCCCTTTAGTTGTGCCTTACTTTTTGCAACGCTATGGACCGTAGCCCACAAGGCTTCTCTGTCCTTGGGATTTTCCAGGCAAGAATACTGGCGTCGGGTGCCATGCCCTCCTCCAGGGGATCTTCCTGACTCGGGGATCAAACCTGCGTCTCTTACATCTCCTGCATTGACAGGCAGGTTCTTTACCACTAGCACCACCTTGGAAGTGCAAGTGACAGGACCCAGGAATTCCACTCCTAGGTATATACCCAAGAGAACTGAAAGCATATTCATGTCCACACAAAAAACTTGTAATACAGGTAATACACGAATGTTCACAGCAGCACTCTTCACAAGAAGCAAAAAGTAGAATAACTCAAATATCCATTAATGGATAAATGAATAAACAAAACACTACCCATGCAAGAGAACATTATTCATCCCTAAAACAGGAAGGAGTGGCATTTGCTGCAATGTGAATGAATCTTGACAACATTGTGCTGAGTGAAAGAAGTCAGACACAAGAGACCACACGTTGTATGATTCTATTTACATGAAATGTCCAGAAAGGCAAATTCACGGAGACAGAAAGCAGATTGGTGTTTACCAGGGGCTGAGGGGAGGGAGAGTAGGAGGTGACAGCTCACTAGTGTAGGGGGTCTTTTGGGGTTGATGAAAGTGTTGTGGAGTTAGATAGTGGTACTGATTTGCACAACTCTGTGAATATGTCTAAAAACCACAGAATTGTATGCTTTAAAAGGGTAAACTTTAGGGTAGGCAAGTTACATGCCAGTTTCAACACATGTATGAGAAAAACAAATTTTGTCTTGGAGTCCTGTATTTTTTTTTTTTTTTTTTAAACAGGCTTCCCTGGTGGCTCAGTGGTAAAGAATAGACCTGGCAATGCAGGAGACATGGGTTTGATTTCTGTGTCAGGAAGATCCCCTGGAGAAGGAAATGGGAACCCACTCCAGTATTCTTGTCTGGGAAATTCCATGGACAGAGGAGCCTGGCGGACTATAGTCCATAGGGTTGCGAATTGTCGGACACAACTTACCACTAAACAACAACAACAACCTATATTTTTATGTGCTCAGGCTGGCTACCATAACTTGGTGTGGTCTTACAGTACCTCACAGACCATCAGCCAGGTCACTTCCAACCTGAGAATGTACAGTCATGTCAGGTGGAACATTAGGGTAAAAGAAGGAACCTGCAGCTGCAGAGACAGTGGGAGTTCCAGGGAAAGAGAGATGCCACTTAAAAGTAGATGCCGCTTTGGGACTTCAGGCTTTTTCCAGCCTCCCTTTCCCTTCTACAAAGTCATGGTGAACAGTTACCATCAGATACCTATGAGGGGAGGTCCTCATGAAGCATTTAGCTGGGTGCTCAGCTGACACTCAGCAAAGGCAGTCATCATCAAAAAAGAAACTGACAACTACAATGGCTGCTTATTTTTCCAAATAAAGTTTTATTGGGACAAGGGCCAGGATTGGAGTGAGGCAAGCAGTCAGGGTCGTGCAAAAGGCAGAGTCTGATCCTGTATTTAAAATGTTGATGTCTAGCTCATCATGCAGTTTTGCACTAGCTTTGATTCTTTATTGTTTTTAAAATGTTGTGTATCTTAAGGATTTTGTGTGTGTGTGTGAGTCCTTGTTAAATCTTGCACAGGTGAATACCCCACCCACCTCACCCTTGTTGTGTGCCCCAGGCACATGGATCCTGAGCCTCAGTTTCCTAGTTTGTAAAATGGGGATAATTCTCTCTTCTAGGAAGATGTATTGCAAAGTGTTTACTTCTAGCCTCTAGGGGCGGGGCGGGGCCTGCAAGGGCGGGGCAGGCTATCCCGAAAGGGGCGGGCCTTTCGTAACCAGCTCCCGGAGAGGGGCGGGGTCAGGCCTCGTCAGCTGACCTGTTTGGCCAATGGCGCGGGGTGGCGGGGCCTGGATGGCTGAGGCGGGGCCGGGAGCCGGCCGGCAGTGCGGACTAGCGGGCAATGGACGAGCCGAGCCTCCTGCGGCGTCGTGGGCTCCAGGTGAGGCCCCGTGCGACCGGGCAGAGATCGCTGGTGGAGTGAACCTGCCTGGGTGCGGGATCCGGGCTTGGACGGACCGGGGGGAAGCCGAGGCAGAGGGAGGGGCGCTCTCCGGGGGCTCCCGCTTGTGCACTCACATCTCAAAGCGCTTTTCGCTAGGTGAGAAGAGGGTATGCCCATTTGCCATATGGAGAAACTGAGGCTCCTTGGGGGAAAGGGGCTGAGGGTTTCGCTCTCTCCAGCAGGAGCTCTAATAATACGAGCGACAGCCTTTGAGCGCTCATCGTATGTTCATGTCGTTGGTGTTAATCCTTTTACTAGTGATATGTTGTATTAATCTTTTTACTAGGGATATAGTAATATTAATTAATGTGTATTAATAAGGTGCTTCGTGCCTTCGCACTGCCATCGCACCCCTGTCTCAGCTCACCCGTAAGGCAAGATGGGGAGGCTGGGGCTCATCAGACAAGGAAACTGAGGCTCCAGTCTAAGAAAGTCACAATCCCGAGGTCGCCCAGCGGCATGTAATTTGCTCACCCTTAACCAGCTCTCTGGTGCACCAGCCACTGCCAGCTGGCTGTGTGGCCTGGGGTGTGGGGGCAGGGGCGGTGGGAGGCACTCTTGCCTCTCCGGACTTCAGTTTCCCCATTCTCTATAAGGGCCCTCCTTTTCTGACCCCTGGCCTCGGGTTTGTGTTGGGGAGGCTGCGCCACGAGGAGATAAGAAAAAAGGTATCACAGCTAGCAGAGGCTGACATTCCAATGTGGGTGACTTCGGGCAGCAACTCCTTTGATTTCTCTGGACCTCAGTTTTTCCGTCTGTTCAGTGGGAATTTAGACAATCTAGCCCTTTCCTTGGAGCTTAGACCACACATGTAGAAGCCACCAGTTGCAAGTGGGGAAACCGGGATTCATCATTTACCCAACAAACATTTATTGAGTGCCTACTGTAGTCTCCAGGCTCCAAGAGGCAGCGGTGGTGGTGAGGGGTGTTCACCCCTGGAACTGCCCTCCTGGATCTCCCAGCCTGTTGGGGGAGATGAATGCCTGAGCAGCAGTGACCCCGCCGAGGGGTCAGGTGCCATGGGGCACCCTCAGGCACCCCTGGAGAAGGTACCTGAACTGATGTTTGCCAATGGCTTTGGGACAGAGCAGGCAGCCCCTGGTGGCAGGGCCGGGGGCTGGTGTTTGGGGAATGAATGAGGCTGAGAGAAGCCAGAAAGGACAGGGGAGGGAAAATGGGTACTGAAGCTGAGGAGAATGGGGAAAGGCAGGCCTTGAACCTGGCCGCCAGACTGTGAACTTGTCTAAAGGTGAAGGGGGGTGCGGTCACCTGGATTTGG
Source organism: Oreotragus oreotragus (assembly GCA_006410675.1). NCBI lineage: Eukaryota > Metazoa > Chordata > Mammalia > Artiodactyla > Bovidae > Oreotragus > Oreotragus oreotragus. Next base: position 37,308 of record SJYX01016044.1, read on the forward strand.
GTTGGGGAACAGGGAGGGTGTGGGTAGAGCTGCAAGGCAGAGACCCTGATGGCATGGGGAAGGAGGAGCAGGAGAAGGGCAGGGGTCATTGCCGAAGGCGAGAGCAGGGGGACCGTGAGCATAGACGAAGGGGTGCAGCTGGACTAGTGAGCACTGGGGAGCCAGGCCCCGCCCAGAGCCCCAGATAGATTTGAGCCCCGCCCGCAGCCTCTTAAAATAGAGAAACTGCCTTCGGGTAGGCGAATGGGGGTGCAACTGACGTCAGAAAGTGGGGGCCTGTTCCATGGGGAGGAGGTACCCATTCCCTGAGGACGAATCCCACGTTACACATGGGGAAACTAAGGCTCATAGAATCATAGGCTCTGTCCAGGTGTCCCAGTGGGTAACAGAGTCAGGATCTGAACCCACACCGACCTGGCTCTCCCTCCAGACCAACCCCACATTGGCAGGACTCCATCCAAGGAGGTGGAGGGACGAGTAGGGATTGCCCAGGTGAGTGAGGGCAACCTGAGCAGAGGGAACAGCACGTGGAAATGCTCAGAGGTATGGAAACATATTTGTTTATGGGGCAACCAGAGACCATTTCTTAGCACTGGAACTGGGCATGTGAGATGGATTCATCTACTTCTAGGGCTTCTAGCTCTGATTTTGAAGAGGTTAGACTTTCTCCCTAGAGTGATTAGGAACTGTGGAAGGTGCTGGAGTAGGGGAAGTCATGTCAGATCTGAGAGCTTTGAAAGACTCCTCTGGAGCAGGTGGGGGTCTAAAAAAGAGCCAGAAACAAGGAAAGCATCTACAGTAAAGGACCAAGTAGGAGATACAATGAAAGTATTTTTTAAAATAACAGTAGGAGTGTAAATAACTGCTCACATTATGGGGCACCTACAAATGCTAAATGCTAAGCATGTATTTAAGTCTCCAACAGCCCAGGGGATTATTAGCTTTATTTATCAGAGGGGGAAACTGAGGCTCAGAGAGGGAAAGTAACAGCCAGGAAGTCAGAATTGAAATTCTAACTGGTCTGGCACTTGAGAGTGCAAAGATATTGAGGGCTTCGATTTGGGGGATCAGTCACACACTCCTTTAATTGGAGCCCTGAGCACCACCACACCCCACCTCCCCCCCACCTCCATCAGGGGGCAGCCTGCTGATCAGAGTCAATCAAGTCAATCATTTATCCTGGAGGCTAATCTTTGCCACAGGTCAAAGAGTCAGTTCATAAAAGTTTGGGAAAGTCATGAGCTGATTGAGCAGTCCAGACAGTACATGGAGGTGTCCTGGCCATTCTGACGGTGGCAATGCAGGGTATGCTGTTGGCCGAGTGGTTTTGTTGTTGTTTAGTTGATAAGTGTGTCCAGGCCTTTGCAACTCCATGGACTGTAGCCCAACAGGCTCCTCTGTCCATGAGATTTTGCAGGCAAGAATACTGGAGTGGGTTGCTTTTTCCTTCTCCAGGGGATCTTCCCCACCAAGGGATCAAGCATTTGTCTCCTGCATTGGTGGGCAGATTCTTCATCGCTAAGCCACCAGGGAAGCCTGACTGAATACTAGGAGGTCATAAATAGGACCTGGCTTGGCCCCTGGGCCACCAGTTTGCCTTGGCTGTGGGTAAAGGGAAGAGGAGACTGGCTCTTCCTGGTTTGGGTTAAGCTCAGCCTTCTGTGTAGTGATTGTCGGCGCCAGTTAACATAAGCTGTTATTACTAGGATTACTACCACTATTATTCTATCATTATTTTCTTTTCCCATTTGGCCCTTTGCTTCACAAATGACAGAATTTTATAACACCAGATCCCCAAACAGAGCATGCGGGGACAGAGAAATTGGCCAGTCTGTGTCTGGACTTTGTCTCTGCTGCTGCTGGGGAAGCTCCCTGGAAGGACCATCTGGCATTCTCATGGCCCAGTTCCAACTATTCTCCTCCTCCAGGAAGTCCTCTGGCTGGTGCCATGTGGTCCTTACTGATCTCTCTCTCTCCGCTCCAGCTGCCATCTTCCCGTGAGACTTGGTCTCGCCGGGCTGAGTCCCACCTCCACCCTACTGTCTCCCATTAGCCTGCTGGTCCAACTTCAAGATGCTCCAGGAAGTCTTTTGGCTCCCCACTCCCTCTAGCCCCTTCTCTTCCTCTGGGTCCTTGCTAGTGCCTCCAGTATGGGGGTGTCCATGCCTTCCCTGTCTGCTTCAGACTGGGGATTCCTCCAGGTGGAGCTGAGGCTTCTGGTGGAGAGGCAGCGTCACCCAGCCCAGAAGCGGATACCATAAATATTATCTGTAAAGGGCGGTTCCAGGGGGTTGGACCCCTCCCCCCCACCTCCACCCCCTTTCTAGGCGAGAACCCCTCCCTCTTCCTAGGGGAGAACAGCTGGCAAAGAGGAGGCTGAAGGCAGAAGCAGATGGTGCAGGGAGCAGAGGGTCCGGGGGTGGTTCCGGGAGAGCTCCACGTGGGCCCAGCGTTCCACTGAGCCTATGCAGGGGGCTACTGACCTTCCCTCATCTCTCTTTGCCACTTCACATCTTTTTGTATTTTGGAAGTAAATTAAAATTTGTGGATTAATTGTGAGTTATCAACCTCACAAAACAATTGTCTTGGCTTCTTTCTATCAAAGCCTCCCCCAGCCCTGAGCCTGCTGCTTGGCTCCTTCAGGGCCCCCATGTAACTGGACTGTTTCCAAACAAGGAAACTGAGGCTCAGAGGGATGAAGTTGTTTGGCGGATATCATACAGCCCAGATTGGCGAGCCAGACTGGGAACCAAGGACTGTGAGGGTTTTAGAAGGAATTGGCTGGAATGGGGGGGGGGGGCGGGTATGTGTGTGTGTGTACACGTGTGGGCACAGCAAAAACCCCTGTGCTCAGATCCCAGCTCCTCCCTGTTTTGTGGGTTAGTAGGGGAAGGAGGAAGCTGGCATAAGAACTCACAACAATTGGAGGGGGCCAATGGAGCCCCTAATGGTGGTGGGTCTGGGACCGTTTGCCCCACACAATACTGAGCTCTCCATCCCCGGAGGTATTCAAGCAAACAAGGAGACTTCAGGTTGGCAGGTGAGCCTCCTCCCATCTTGAAGGGCTCTGACTTGATTTTCTGATCTCAAGGTAGTTGGGGTCCAGCCTCGGGGCTTCGCCCCATCCCTGCAGATCCATCTCTTCCTCTGCCTGGAGACCCTGTCAACCCTTCCCAGCCCTGTCATCTCCGGGCCCAGCAGCTTCCGGCCCCCTCCAATTGGCAGCGGGGGCTGATGACGTCATTGTTGCCATGACAAACGCCCAACTCTAGATGTGGGCAGCCCTGAACCCACCGAGATAAAAATAGTTGTGCATCCTCAACGCTACCGCCCCAGCGTGTGTGTTTGTGTGTGGTGTCCAGAGACCTGGATTCCCGACCCCACTTCAGTCAAGAGATGTGGGCAGCTGCTGCCCTCCGCGCCTCAGTTACCCTGCCTGTAAAAAGGCCCCTGTTCCTGGTACATAGTAGAGGCTCAGCGAATGTGAGTAAAATTTAGCCAGTATTGCGATAGTCTGCGAAGGCCCTTGCTAAGTTCAAAAATAACACAACAACCCGCGACGGTAGTAATTTCTGATCATTTTTACCCCAGACCCCGCTTTACATTATCTCCCCACTACGCGTGGGGAAACCAAAGCTCAGGGGGTACCAACCACTTGGCTCAGGGTCCCACTGACAGGTAAGAAGACATAACAGATCTGGACCCAGGTCTGCGTGTCCTCGGATTCTAAACTTGTGCTACACAGCCTTTTGAGAATCAAAAAGTCCTCTTGGGCAAACCACATTTGAGGGTGGACTCTGGGATCCCAGTGGACCCCAAGCATAGGGATTTCTTGTATATGGTAAGGACACCCAGGATTGGTGCAGATCAGCTTGCTGAGCTCTGCATCTTCAATAGGGTTTGTGTCCCCAGCCCCTATTGATGACCAGGACCCGAACCTGCCTGAATTTTGCAGAGGGTGAGCAGAAATGGCTTTCAGATCTGGGAGGGCACAGGGTAAGGACGATGCAGGAATCTCCCTTTCCTCAATTGTTCAGTCGCTAAGTTCTGTCTGACTCTCCGACCCCATGCGCTGCAGCACCTCAGGCTTCCCTGTCCTTCACTATCCCCCATGTCCATTGAGTTAGTGATGCTTTCTAATCATCTCATCCTCTCCCACTCTCTTCTCCTCTTGCCCTCAGTCTTTCCCAGCATCAGGGTCTTTTCCAATGAGCCAGCTCTTCGCATCAGGTGGCCAAAGTACTGGAGCTTCAGCTTCAGCATCAGAACTACCAGTGAATATTCACAGGTTGATTTCTTTTAGGACTGACTGATTTGATCTCCTTGAAGTCCAAGAGACTCTCACGAGTCTTTTCCAGCACCACAATTTGAAAGCATCAGTTCTTCGGCTCTCAGTCTTCTTTCCTCAATAGAATATTAGTATTAATATTTAGCCACTACTGATATAGTTATTTGTTAAATCAACTAATTTATTTTAAATAATGAAGTTATTTTTAATGTAAGGAGTCTGAGAGGGCTTCCTGGAGGAAAGGATGTTTGAGCTGAGAAGGGAGGGGTGAACATCAATTAACTAACACGGGAAGGGAGGGAAAGTGGTCCCGACAGAGGATACAGGTGGTGCAAAGGCCCTGAGGCAGGGCTGAGTTCAGTGTATGGGGTGAGCAGAAAAGAGGCATTGGTTGGAACAGGGTGGACAAGGGGGCCAACTGGGAGATGAGGTGAGTGGAAGGCTAGGGAAGTGAGGGGTTTGTCTCCTTGGGAATGACTCCTGTTTTCTTTTCAGAAGGAGCTGAGCCTACCACGCCGGGGACGTGGGTGAGTTCACGGGGGGGCGAGTTGGCTGGGTGGAGTCCTGGGCACAAATATTTCAGCGGCAGCATCTGAATTGTGAATTTATTTAATAATTACTACAAGGCTTCTCACCTTGATCCTGCCCTGCCCCCCTTTCCCCCTAGTGTTTGCAAAGTACTTCACAGGCACCTCACCACAGGCTGGGAGGTGAGGTACACATCATGCCAGTTTGCAAACGGGAACCTGAAGTGCATAAGGGTTGCATCACTGGCTCAAAAGCACCCAACTTGAAAGGGTGGTATCCAGAGTCCAGACTGTAAAATTCCAATCTGGTGTCCTGAAATCGGCTTGCATGCCTCCCATGACAGAAAGCTCATTCTATTTCAGGGAACATCAGTGGAAAATCATACAATTCAGGGTCATGTTAATGTTCCTGGTGGTTGGCATTGTGCGATCCTTCAGACTCAGAGATTTGTTAAATGTCCTCACTGGCTTGTTGATTTGTTTAGTCGCCAAGTCATGTGCCACTCTGTGGCCACCTGGGCAGTAGCCCACCAGGCTCCTGTCCATGGACATAGGGTTTCTCAGGCAAGAATACTAGAGTGGGTTGCCGTGCCCTTCTCCAGGGGATCTTCCTGACCCAGGGATCGAATCTGCGTCTCTTGTGTGTCTTGCATTGGCAGGCAGGTTCTTTATCAGTGAGCCACCTGGGAAGCGCCTAGGTTTACACAGGTCTATGTGGGCTTAAGAATTCGCAAGCAATGCAGGAGACTGCCTGCACTATAGGAGACGCAGGATTGATCCCTGGGTCAGGAAGATGGCTGAGAAGAGAATGGCTACCCACTCCAGTGTTCTTGCCTGGGAAATCCCATGGTCTGAGAGCCTGGTGGGCTACAGTCCATGGGGTCACAAAGAGCTGGACACGAGTGAAGCCACTTAGCACACTTAGCAGCATCGGTGGGAAAACCAAAGTCCAGGAGGGGGAGGAGTTTGCCTTGTGCTGGTGGTCTGGGGAAATGTGATGGCAAACAGTCCCTCTCTGGAGGCTTGGAAGCTGTGTTTGGCTGAGTTGAGGGTGGGAATTCCCTTGCGCCTCAGTGAAATCACTCCCTCGGCAAACTTCTTTTGAGTATCTACTGTGTACTAGGTTCTGTTCCAGGCACAGGCGACAGGGTGAGAAGTTAATGCTGGACCCTGTCATGCAGCTTGCACTCTCTTGGACAAAATGATGAAGTGATGTTCTATAGCGTGAAGGTGTGTGTGTGTGTGTGTGCGCGCGTGCGCTCAGTCATCTGATTCTTTGCGACCCCATGGACTGTAGCCTCCCAGCTTCCTCTGTCCATGGGATTTTTCAGGCAAGAATCCTGGAGCGGGTTGCCATTTCCTACTCCAGGGTATCTTCCTGACCCAGCGATTGAACCCCTTGTCTCTTGGTCTCTTGCATTGGCAGGCAGATACTTTACTACTGTGCCACCTGGGAAGGGATATACAGGGGAGAGATTAGAGGCAGACAGAGGGGGCTGGAGGGTGGCTTTAGAGGAAGTGACATTTGAGATTAGATCTGAGGAGGTAGAGAGGCCAGGGGAAAGGGTAGGGGGAACAGCATTCCAGGTAGAGGGAACCGCGTGGTCGAAGGTCCTGAGTGCAAACTTGCTTAGCACTGGGGAAACAGCGTGGAGACAGGAGTGGAGAGAGCGGGAAAGGGGTAGATCCTGGGGGCTGGATGAGAGTTTGAAGTCTGGTGGTGGGGCTGGTGTCAGAGTAGCCCCCAAGTCCAGACCCTCTCTTGTTGGATGGAGGGTAGTGCAGCAGGTGGGGAGGGACCTGCGTGCCCCATTAGGGGCGGGGCTTGGACGCCGGCCCGGATGGCCGGCACTGACCCCAGCCTTTACCCAGGCTGGGGGCGGGGTGGTGGGAGGTGAATCAGTCCAAACTGCAGAGGGCAAAGTCCGGGACCACGGCGTAGGACCGGGACAAACACTCCCTGAAGGCTGTCTACTCTTAGCCACCTGCGGTGTGCCTGACTCGTTTCTAGGGGGCTGCGGCCAGACACAGACAACCCCAGATTTTCGGGAGTCTGGGCTGGGCATGAGGGAGGCTGGGGCTCGGAGCGCCGGAGGTCCACTTGTATTAGGGAGGCTGATGGGGCTGAATTCGGATATGAATGAGGGCGATGACGGTCCTGGCAAAGGGAACCCAGGGAAACAAAGGCCCGGAGGCGTGGTCGGGGCCTGCGGTGTGCCGGGAGATGCTGACACCGGCGGCGGGTGGCTAGGGACGTGGGGCTGAGCCCCTGCGGCGGAGGCCAGTGGGAAGATAGGGGCGGGGCGCGCTCGATCCCGGGTCAAGGGACGCCCCCCTCGAGGGCGGGGCTGGGCGAGCGCCCGGTCTCAGCCGGAAAGGGGCGGGGCCAGTTGATGGAGCAATGAAACCGGTTGAGAAGGCAGTGACCGCCCTTCCTTTCCGACCGTGCAGCTCAGTGACTCGAAGCCCGGCACCCTCGCCGGCCCTTCCTGGGAGAAGGTGGCACCAGTGCCTCCTGCCTCCCGCAATCCGATCTTTCCTGCTAGGCTGGGCCTGCGCGTAGGTGCCGGGCTCGGAACCCCGCCCCTGGGCGGAGAGAGCCCGCCCTCCCCGCCCCCCGCAGCCCAGCCCCCACTCCGCGTCCGCCTCGCCTGCTAGGCGTGCTGTCCTGGCGTCCTGTGTCTGTCCGTCCGATTGCGACNGTGCCTCCTGCCTCCCGCAATCCGATCTTTCCTGCTAGGCTGGGCCTGCGCGTAGGTGCCGGGCTCGGAACCCCGCCCCTGGGCGGAGAGAGCCCGCCCTCCCCGCCCCCCGCAGCCCAGCCCCCACTCCGCGTCCGCCTCGCCTGCTAGGCGTGCTGTCCTGGCGTCCTGTGTCTGTCCGTCCGATTGCGACACGATCAGGGCGGCCACGAAGGGGGCGTCAGTACTCGGTCGCGGTCGCATAGACGCGGCCTCGGCATGAAGTCCCGCAGGGACAAGCTGCACATCCCGGCGCTGACCCTCGAGTGAGTGCTTGACCCTGGAAGGGGAGAGGGAGGGGAAGAGGGGCAGGGTGACAACCACCCTTCCTCCGCGTCTCTGTTCAAGTCGCCCCGAATCGCACCACCGCCTCCGGGGAGCCCTCCCGGGTCATCGATCTGGCCCCGCCCTCGTGGCCTACGGTAGACCCAGTATGCCCAGCCTCAGGCCCCCTCTCCCTAAGGGAACCACGCCCTGGTCCCGTCTCCAGCCACACGCAGGGGCCGTTGCCAGGTTCACCGTCCCCGGCCTCTTTCTTTGCAGTTTGTCTCCAAGCAGCCAGAGCCCGTCCTTGCTGAGTCCCAGCAGCCCCTGCAGCCCCTGCAGCCCCTCGCTGGGCCTGCACCCCTGGAGGTAAGTGACCGTGCACGCGGGCAGGGCACGGACATTGCCCTGGCATCCCAGAGACTTGGAAGCCGCCCAGATCCAGCTCCCTCCCCCAAGGTACTGTGGGCTGGTGACATGGACTCTCTGGGCCTCAGTTTACCCCTCCATAAAATGACACTGTGATCCACACTAGGACCAGGATGGGAAAATTCCATATTCAGTCAGAGCCAGCAGGTCCCCCATCTGGCAGATGGCCAGGGCGAGGCCAGAACTTGAGGTGTTGCCCAAGGACTTCCTCGAGACAGGTGCTGGGTTCCCAGCCTGTTCAGGGCTTTGATGAATTGGCCTGGCCTCCTGGGCTGTGACCCAGCTGAAGATGGCCTGAAAACTCCTCCCTCTAAATGTACACACACACTCACTCACTCACCCCTAAAGCTGAGAATCCACCATTGGAGCCCGGGCACTGAACTTAACTAGGCAGAGTGGTATAGGAAGAAAAGAACCAGCGTGGCTGAGCACCAGCTCTCTACCAAATGCCTTCTTCCCCTCCACAACCTTGGGAGAGAAGCGCCCTTTCTGATCCCATTTCCGAGCAGAGGAAACTGAGGTTCAGAGAGGAGACATCAGTTCTCCTGGTTCAGTATGTCTGGGGGCTAAGTGTCCGGACCAGCTTTGCCATCAGCGTCTGTTAAGAGTTTGAACTACCCTCTGTAACTGGAGAAGTGGGCATCTCAGGCTCTTGCCCGTGTACAGGAAAGAACATCAAGGTTATAATGGGCTCCTCGCACAGCTAGGAGGTGACAGAGGTACAGGTCAGTGATGTCTAGAATTTGATGGCCTATCAACCATTTACACCTTAGTATGAATGGGCTGCTCAGACTCTCCCTGAGCCTTTAATGGAGAGAAGAGAGAACACCCTGGAGCCCACACAAGGTGCGGGGCATCTACTGTGTGCCAGGTGCTAAGGGCATATCTGTGAACCAGAGGAGCGTAGTTTCTTCCTCGTGGGGCTCTAAGTCAGTTCTCAGGCAGTAGGCAATGAACAAGGGGATGGGCAAACAAGACGCATTCGGAGGGAGACCTCTGAATACGGTGTCTGAGCCAAGGCCTGAGCAGAGCTAGGGGAAGGAAGGTGCCAATCAGAGAGACGGGCACATGCAGAGGTCCTGAGGCTGGCCCAAGACTTTTTATTATTTTTTTTTATTTATGGCCACGCTCCTCGCACTATGTGGGATCTTAGTTCCCCAACCAGGGATCTAACCCACACCCCCTGCAGTAGAAGCACACAGCCTTAACAACTAGACCACCAGGGAAGTCTCAGGACCAAGATTTTAAAGCCTCTGTGGCTACCTTGGGGAGAGAAAGGTTGGCTGGGGACAGGAGATAGGAATGGAGGTGATGGAGGCAGGGAAGTGGCTAGGGCAACATGCAGGTAGGAGACGGTATGGTCTGGACCAGGCTGGGGTGCCTCACTGGAAGGCAGAGATGGTGTTGCCCCCTGTTTAGCAGAGGAGGCGATTGAGCTTAGGACCTCTGAGTGTGTTGTCCAGCGGCACCTTGGGAGAGAGTATCAGGCCAGATCTGACTCTTGAGTCTTTGGCCTCAACCCCAGGTGAGGACCGGATGAGGGGAGGGACCTGTTGAAAGCAGATAAGCCAGTTTTACTAGGAGGAAATGGAGGCAGAGAGCTTGGGGTCCAAGCTGAGTCCGCTGGTCCCCTTTCTCGCCACCAGGGGGCAGCAGAGCCACATTGCCTTGGGTCAGGCAAAGAACTGGGTCCCAGTCTCCTCTGCTCTGAGCACTTTAGGAATAAGCCCACACTTGTCCCCTCAACCTCCAAAGCCCTATGGGTCCAGCCCACGGTGTGCCAGTAACTGTGTAAATAGGAAAGTGTTAGGTGAACCCAGTGATGCACCCCTCCAAACCCGCCCATCCATCTCTCTTCGGAGCTCCTGACCACTCATGGGGCTTCCTGGCCTGCCAGAGTATAAGCTGGTCCAGCCTCAGGGCCTTTGCATTTGCTGCTCCCCCGCCCTCTGCTTAGAGCTCCATTTTCTCTATTTACTCCTTTATTCATCTGTCAAGTCTCCGTCAAGCTCTCAGATAGGAAGCCTTTCCTGACCAACCCTCCCTGCCCCTGCCCCACCATAAGGGCCCCAAGCCCCACTTACGTTCATGTTGTGCATCCTGACCCACCATGAGTGTGACACGGTGGGCCTTAGTTACAGCCCTCAGGCTGCTGGTTGATGCATGCGGGATCTTTCGTTGCAGTGTACAGGTTTCTCTCTAGCTGTGGTACTCGGGCTCAGGATGTAAGCTCAGTAGTTGGGGAGGGGTCAGTTGCCCCGCAACATGTGAGATCCCAGTTCCCCAACCAGGGATTGAACCCGTGTCCCCTACATTAGCTGGCAGATTCTCAACCACTGGACCACCAGGGAAGTCCCTCTATGTTTTCCTGTGTGATTATTGGGTTGTTTTTTTTCACCCAAAGATTTGGGAGCCCTTGAGGACCTGACTTTATCTGTCCTGGTCATCTTATAGCCTCAGGCACAGCCTGGTAGACAGCAGGTGCTCAGTTAATGCTTGAGGTACAAATAGGAACCGGTTGGGAGGGCCCCACCCGTGTTGGGATGCAGGGAGCAGATTGAAGAGAAGGGGTCTTGAGTTGGGTCCATATGGCCAAGGAGACAACAAAGAGGCTGTTCCTGCTTGGAAGGAACAGAAGGAGGAGGGTTCCCTCTGGCCTTGAACACCAAGGACAGGAAGATTTCGGATTTTCTACTGAGAGTACTGGGAACCCCGCAAGGTATGGGGCTTGGGTGTGGACAGCTCTTGGGCAGGTGGAAGGGGCTACAATAGTCCGACCGACGTGAGGTCAGGAATGGGGGTCTGTATGTCCACCGAGGGCTTTCCGGTTTACACAGTTACTGGCACAGGCAGAGAGAGGCAAAGCCCTAGGAACAAAGCTAGGATCCAAGCTCTAGGAAAGGGATTAATCCAGGAGTGCGGATTTGCTGTAAAATGAGGAGCCACGGAGGGTGTGTGAGCAGGGGAGGACCTTGATCTGGTGGGCAGGGGCCTGGTGCTGGAGATTACTGGCTCAGCCAGCCTTTCACGGGAGGTCTTTGCCATGGCCATGGGTCCCCTGGATTGCCAGCTGTAGCTTGGTCTGCAGAGGAGGAAACTGAGGCCAGATGGGCGTGGGAGAAGCAGCTGCTGGGGATGCCAGCGTCGTGGGCGAAATGGGAGGCAGGCAGGCGGTGCAGGCTGGGAACGATGGGCAGCTCCCTTCCTAGCTGTGTGCAGAAGTGTCCCTGGCACATGTGGTGGGGAGGGCGGAGCTTGTGGATGCAGCGTGTTAGCGTATGGTGCCTTCATCCCCACTTGGGTTCCTAGACCTATGGGACCTTGAGTTCCTCCCAGGCAGGAGGCTCTGTTTCCTGTGCGTGGCTCTGGCTAAAGACCTGAGGCTCCTGGGTGACCTCTCTTATCCTCATCTCTTCATCTCACCCCTTACCAGCACCTCTTCTTTAGACTCAGAATACATCCAGAATTTACCCACTTCACTCTATGGCCCCACCCTGGTCCAACCCTCAGTATCCCCCTCCCAGATCCTGTTACAGCTCCTCACTAGCCTCCTGCCACCTTCCACTCCTGCCCCAACAGCTCCTGTTCCCCATGGCAGACATGAGGGCGGCTATTTTACAATAGTCCGGATCACACCCTTCCTCTGTTCACACATCCTCCATGGCTCCCTATTGCCCCTGCAGTAAAACTGCCATCTCCCTGCAGCCCACAAGGCNCCTCACTAGCCTCCTGCCACCTTCCACTCCTGCCCCAACAGCTCCTGTTCCCCATGGCAGACATGAGGGCGGCTATTTTACAATAGTCCGGATCACACCCTTCCTCTGTTCACACATCCTCCATGGCTCCCTATTGCCCCTGCAGTAAAACTGCCATCTCCCTGCAGCCCACAAGGCCTGTATGGAGAGTCTTGCTGGTGTCTTCCTCTCAGCCCTGCCTCAGGGCCTTTGCATGAGCTGTGCTCTGTCTGAGATGCTTTTTCTCCATGGCTGGCCCCTCTGCCTTCCCAGTGTCACTTCAGAGAGGCTAAAGTTGTCCTTTGTCCGTGTTACCCCTGTTCTTTGCCTTCCTTGACTTCAGGAATTAACTGGTTCACGTAATTGTTTCCTGTCTCTTCTCTGCCTCCCCTCCCAGACTGGGGACCCTGGCTTCAAGGATTGTTTGTGTCCTGCATCCCCAGTGTCCAGTACAAAGGGTGTTTTTTTGAGTGAACGAGTGGCTAGGTATGTGTTGTTTGAGCCTCAGTCTGGAGGGCCTGGGGAGACACTCAGCAAAATCTGGGCCACCCGAAGGTGACACCGGGCTTGGAGGGAGCAAGGTGGGGAGTCTGAGAGAGACTTGAGAAGCAAGATCAGTGGCACAGTGGGCGCGCAGGGTTAGGGCTATGCACCAGGCAGCAGCGCCCTCTGTACGCCTCGGTTTTCTCAGATGTGGGGTCAGGCTCCAGGTCAGTCCTGCCTGGGCTAGTTCCCAAAGCGTTGTATGGCCTGTGGAGGGTTCACCTTCAGGGTGACACTGTCCCCGGTTTCCTGGGGGCGGGGGGCTGCCATGAAAGGAGGAAGCATTAACTCACAGTCTACTGTGTGACCCATTACATAATGAAGACGATCTGTGCCCCAGCTCTGTACCAGGCACTTTCCGTGCCTCTGATTTCATTGTTATTCAGTCGCTAAATCCTGCCTGCCTCTTTGGGACCTCACGGACTGCAGTCCACCAGGCTCCTCTGTCCTCCACTGTCTCCCGGAGTTCACTGAAATCCATGTCCAGTTGAGTTGGTGATGGTCTCTGACCATCTCATCCTCTGCCGCCCCCTTCTCCTTTGGCCTTCAGTCTTTCCCAGCATCAGGGTCTTTTCCAGTGAGTCAACTCTTTTATTGCATTTTCACAAACAGACATGTGTAGATGGGGAAACAGAGGCCTGGACGTTTACCTAATGCTAACATTTACCAAATGTTTACCAAGCACAGAGTAACCTTCGTGTCAGCCCCATATTCCTCCCATTTTACAGGTCAGAATACTGAGGCTTGAGAAGTTAAATCAGGTGTCTGATTCCTGATAGTAGCCAGGCTGATGGCCTTTCCTGTCATACAGACAAGAAGAGCATATCATGTGCTCTGACCCAGTTTGCTAAACACCTCCACTATTGGAAGATGCTGGGACAAAGAATCCCAAGCCAGGGGAAGACAGAGCTGGACAGACACAAGCGAAGTCTTCCTGGACGAGGGGGGCACTGAATTTTGCCAGACAGGAAAGGCATTCCAAGGAGTAAAGCCAGCGTGGGCGTGGTAGCATGAGCTGAACCAGGCCACTGGATGGGTCTGAGTGCCACACTCCCGAAGGGCTTAATGCCTAGGGAATGGGTAGAGGGAGTAGAGGTCGTATTTACATTTTGCTGGAAGAGAGCCAAGTTCTAAGGCCCTGCATCCAGGTACCGCCAACGCCCCGCCCCCGCCGCCTGCAACCCTGGCAATGTCCCGCCCCTCCGCCCGCGGCCCTGGCAACGTCCCGCCCCTCCGCCCGCGGCCATGGCAACACCACGCCCACTCGCCAGCACGCGAGTCCGCCGGCCTTGCTTCCGCGTCGCTCACCCCTCCCAGCCAGGGCAGGCCCCGCCCCCGCGCGGTCCTGGGCGGGGTTCCCGGCCTCGCTCCAGGGCGCGCGCTTCCTCCTCTCCCCATACCCCCAGCCCCGCGGCGCGCCCCCCGCCCCTCACCGTGGGGGCTGCGGGAGCAGATTTCACGGTGAAGGTTCGCGCCCCGCCGCCGCTGGTTGCGCCCCCGTGCCTCTCGGGCCTCTAGCGGCGGCGGCGGCGGCACAAAGGGAAGAAGCATGTCCGACCCCAGCTACTGGACGGCGGTGGCGGCGCCCGGCCACCGGAGCCGCCTGGCTAAGGGAGCGTTGCTGCAGCGCTCCAAGAGGTAGGGGGCTTCGCGCGGACCTACTGAGCGGCGCGGCGGCCGACCGAGCAGACACGAGTTGCCGAAAGTGCGTCTCGGCAGCGTGGCGAGGGCCACTGTGTGCGGCGGTAGGGGGAAGTGGGAGGATGCTTTGGGATCTAGGTATCCCCTGGGGTCCCAGGCACCCTCCTCTCACCGCTCCTTACCCAGACTGGAGTGTCTGTCCGCCAGGGTCAGCTCAGGTGGTGACAGAGGCTGTAGGGATTTGGGACTGAATCAGGATTCGAACCTGGGTCAGTCCTCTGGCCAGACCTGGGGAGGAGCTTCTTGGAAAAACTGAGGCTCTTTGGTCCTTGGGGCCCAGACAGCGGAAATGTTGGTTCAGAAGTCAATATTTGCTGCAGGAGGCTGGTGTGCATGTCGGTTATCAGCGGGGTGAAAAATCACGTTGTTCTATACAGAGCAAAGTGGAGTCTCAGTTTCTCCTGAAAAAGCAGAGACGCTAAGTGAGGGCTGTGAGCCCTGCTGGACCTGTGTGAAAAATCCAGCTCAGCCAATGTCAGGATATGAGACCGCAGGCAGTTCCTTAACCTCTCTGTGCTTAAGTGCCTCACCAGTGCTGGTCTAGGCATTCCCAGGGGGAACACAGGCAAAGGCTGAGGAATGGGACCAGCAGCTGAAGGACCTTGAATGCCTAGTTCAGGGTTCAGGCTCTTCTTCCAGAACCCGGGGAGCCGCAGAAAGCTCATGGGCACCTCAGGGATCAGGTGCCAGAAAATGACCTCAGGCCCCTCTTTTCTGACATACTGCTCACTCTCTGTTGAACCACAAAGGTGATTATCGAAAAGCTAAGCAGCTTCTTGGGGTCCTGCGCCTTCTCCAGGAAGGGCTGAGCAAATAGTTGGTGCTCAATAGATGCTCAGGAATTGAACAGAGGATGCCCAGTTCCCTTTTGAGAGCTCAGATGTAGCTGTTTTTGAGAAGGCCCTGCCTGAGAGCAAGAGGGAAGAGGCCAAGTGTTTTTCCCAAATGTTGTTGGAAGTGAAAAATGATGCGTCGGAATGAAGAGTCCGGTGAGGGGTTGGAAGAGGATGTGGCCTGTGGAGTGTGTGTGTGTGTTGGGGTGGGGGGTTGACAGGAAGTTTTGCAGGAACCTGTGGGTTTCACTTTTGCTTCTGCGCCTCAGACTAGAGGACAGTCTCTATGGCTGGTGACATCCGTGGCCTCAGTTTTCCGGGCTGGGAAATGGGTGTAGCCGGTCTCTTCCCTTCTCTAGGCTTATTGGTATTGGTGAATGCTGGTGATTTCCCTGGCGAGTCATTGCCTTCTCTCCCACCATGCACCAAGCCCTGTGAGCAATGTATACATACTTGCCACAGTTCACCCTATGCCCCGCCCAAAGCTGAGTACTGTGTATGCACCTTGCAAGGTGTACAGACGGGGAAACTGAGGCTCAGAGCGGGCAGTGGCAAGTAGAGCAGTGGGTAGGCTGAGCCCCTCCGCCCTGTGCATTTAGTCTCCTGAGTGGGTTGCTGACCTCGCCTTCCTTGGCCTGCATTGTGCCTCTGCCTGGAACACCGTTCCTGGCCCCACGAGGCCCCAGCATTTCGTCTCTCCCTCTCTATGCAGTTCCGCCGAGGCCAGGCTGCGTTGGCAGCTCTGGCTACGTGGGCTGATGCACTTGTCGGGCGAGCAGAGCCGTTGCCAGGCGACTGCCAGAGTTGGGGGGGGAGGGAACCATGTTGCTGCAACTTCCCTATGCCAGGGCGGGGGCTGGGGCCAGGGCCCAGGTGGGAGAAACTGGGCAAGGGATCTGGTGGCCAGGAAGGAGCTGGGGTGAAGGGAGGAAAACACATGGGCCACAGTTTGGCAGAACAAGATGCAACTGTGCATGTCGCCGGCTTTAGGGTTTCCAAGGGTCACATTGGCGTTTTAGGGGGGTCTCAGTGGAGGGGATTGGCCAGGAGATTGAAACAGTGGTCCTGGGAAGAGATGCTTAATATGGAGTAGGGGATCTGCCTCAACCCCTCTGTGGGTTCCAGGGTCCTCTTCACCCTCTGTCTTGTTTGCCAGTGTTCCTGGCAAGGCTCTGGGAGTGGGATTGTGAACACAGAAGCTGGAGAAGCAGGGCCAGGGGCTCCTGGGCTGAACTCAGGGCCATGGGGGAGTCCATCTGGGGAGCAGAGAGGGCACGGTCATGCCCCTGAAGCTGCCACCCATGGCTCCCAGTTGGGCATGTGGTTCTCTGAGCCAGGAGGCCCGGGTCTGACCTTACCTCCACCTCCCCCAATAGCTGCCGCAGCGGGAACCGCAAAAGCCTGGTGGTAGGAACGCCCTCACCCACCCTTTCCCGGCCGCTGTCGCCGCTGTCCATCCCAACAGGTGAGTCCGGGTGGGGGGCAAGCCGGGAGTGGAGGTGTCCTGTCTCCACTCCTGCTGACTCAGTTTCCCCACCTCCTCAGCAGGCAGCAGCCCCCTAGATAGTCCTCGGAATTTCTCAGCTGCCTCTGCCATCAACTTCCCTTTTGCACGCAGGTGAGTGGTTGCCAGTTTTGGGGGATGGTGGCTGATACCACGGGCAAGGGGCCAGGCAGGGGCTTGCTCTTGGTGGCTTGACCTGCCTCCTCATCAGCCTTTTCCCCCTCCCCCGGCCTCTGCCCTGCGTTGGTCCCCTCTCTGGCTCCCGCCCCTGGCAAACACATGCATGCACGACCTCCTACAGCCACATGGCACGCACAGACAGGTAATTTCTAGGAGCCCTTGGGGAGGGGGTGGGGGCGGGGGTGGCAAGGCCTGGTCCAGGAATCTCTCACTCACTGAAAGTTATTAATTCACCTAACAAGAGCTGGTGGAGGAGCTGCTGTGTGCCAGGCATTTATTTAAATACCGCTTATTCAGTCAGCAATGTTGATTGCGTTCCTGCTGGGTGCCATGCCTTCCCCTGGGGGGCTGAGGAATGGGAGGCTAGACTTTGGGCATCCTCAGGCTGGTGGGAGTGGCCAGCATGTACCCTAGCAGCTGCAACTCAGAGAGCAGCTTTGATGGCAGCTGGCATCAGGGAGGACTTCCTGGAGGACGCATCTGGAGAAAAAGGAAAAAAACACAGTGGACTTCCTCGCCCTGTATTCCTGTTCTTGGCCTTTACAGAAGGTCCTTCCTCTGGCGGGGCCAGGATCTGCCAGCCATAGTGCCTGCCCTTGGTCCCCACAAACTGCAGGGGCCATGCCTCCCTTCCAGCTTCTCCTTCTCCTCCCCAGGGCCGACGGCAGAAGATGGTCCCTCGCGTCGCTCCCATCTTCTGGCTATGGAACCAACACGCCCAGCTCCACTGTCTCGGTACCCACAGTCCCGCCTCGGCAGGCAGACCAGGGAGTGGCAGGTTGGGGGTGGGAGAGACACATCTTTGTTTTGTTTTGGTTTTTTTAAGGTGTTGAATAGTTGTCTAGTCAGTAAAACATCCTGGCTTCCCCCTTCTGTGCTCCATTTTGAGCGATGTGGGGGTCCCTGGAAGGACCCAGCCTTGGCCCAAAGGGCTCCTGTTCGCGTATACACAGATATCTGCATCCTTGTGTGGTCAGGGAAGGTCTGGTCAGAGGGGGGTCTTGGAGTTGCCAAGGAAGCAGCGAGGGCTTCCTGGAGGAAGGGGCATCAAAGCTGGAGTTTTGAAGGATGCACAGGCGAGAGGCAGGAGAGTTACCGTGATGACCAATGGATAGCTGGGCCTTGAGAGTTAGGATAATGCTGGGGTCCTGGCTGTGGAGCTGACCCTGAACGCATGGCCCTAATACCCCCTCCTGCCAGTCGAGCTCATCCTCTCGGGAGCGCCTCCACCAGCTTCCTTTCCAGCCGACGCCGGACGAACTCTGCTTCCTGTCCAAGCATTTCCGCAGCTCAGACAGTGTGGCTGATGAGGAGGGCGGCCACCGCTCACCTCGCCTCCGCCCCCGCTCCCGCAGCCTCAGGTGGGCCTCCACCCCGACCCCGCCCAAGCCTGGCCTCTAGCCCTGGGTAGAGCTCAGTCCTGGCTCAGCCACCCTTCCCTGGGCTGTGTTTTGGGTCCCATGTCTCAAGCCAGTTGTCCCCTCCTTCAGCCCTGGACGCACCACAGGGACCTTCGACAATGAGATCGTAATGATGAATCATGTGTACCGGGAGAGGTTCCCCAAGGTGGGCAGCACCCGGCGGCTGGACCCGCCCCAGCTCCGCTCCCTGCTGCTGTCCCTCCATGGCGCGCGCTGTCCTCTTGGCTGCGTCCCTCCCCCAGTCTGTGCGTTTCTGTTTTTCCCTGTCACTCTGTCTCACGCTGCACCCCCCGCCCCCTCTCGCGTCTGTGCACATCGCTTCTTCCCCTGCGATCCTTGGAACCCATTGTCATATCTTCTCTCTCTCCCGCCCCCATCTGCACACGTTGCTCCCAGGCCCCATCCAATGACCAGGTCACCCCATCTCCTCCCCGCCCCCTACTTCTGCCCAGGCCACAGCACAGATGGAGGGCCGTCTGCAGGAGTTCCTGGCCGCCTTCTCGCCTGGTGCCCGGCTGGCACTGGCTGACGGCGTGCTGGGTTTCATCCACCACCAAATCATCGAGCTGGCCCGCGACTGCCTGGCCAAGTCTGGAGAAGCACTTGTCACCTCCCGCTACTTCCTGGAGATGCAGGAGAAGCTGGAGCGGCTGCTGCAGGATGTGCGTGAGGGTGGGGCGGTGGGGGGAGTGGGTACAGGGTTTTGGGGGCAGGGCAGGGTGGGACCAGGGGCTGGTGTATGANAGAAGCACTTGTCACCTCCCGCTACTTCCTGGAGATGCAGGAGAAGCTGGAGCGGCTGCTGCAGGATGTGCGTGAGGGTGGGGCGGTGGGGGGAGTGGGTACAGGGTTTTGGGGGCAGGGCAGGGTGGGACCAGGGGCTGGTGTATGATGCTACCACCCATCTGCTCCCAGGCCCACGAGCGCTCAGACAGTGAGGAAGTTGGCTTCATTGTCCAGCTCGTCCGGAAGCTGCTGATCATCATTTCGCGGCCAGCGAGGCTCCTCGAGTGTCTGGTGAGTGTCTTGGCACATGGCCGGATGCAAGGCTCAGACCAGGCCCTCAGCAGTCCTGCTGAGATTAAAAAGTGACAGTCCCCATCATGTAGGGCTTTGTGAGAAACACCGGGGGCCGCCAGACTCGGGGGGGCTTCCCAGACCAGGAGCTAGGATCCCGGGGACAAGTCGGAGCCACTGGTAGAATGCTTCAGACGGACGGAGGGGGGTGTGCAAAGGCTTGAAGGTGGGACCAGGCCTCGACTGACCAATCCCTCTGCATCCCCAGGAGTTTGACCCTGAGGAGTTTTACCACCTGCTGGAGGCTGCCGAGGGCCAGGCCCGAGAGGGCCAGGGCATCAAGACTGACCTGCCACAGTACATCATTGGGCAGCTGGGCCTGGCTAAGGATCCGCTCCAGGGTGAGCTGGAGTGGGGGGCGGCCAAAAGAGGAAACTGGGGTGAGAATGGGGAGGAGCCAGGGTTCCAGCCTATGCCCATGTGGCCCCAGAGTACACCACACTGTCCTTCCCCTCTGTTTGGCCCTGTCCTCAGCCACCTGCAGGGCACATTTTGGGTAAGGTGCCCAGGATTCCAGGGTAAGGTGGCCACAAGTTGGACCCCATGACCTGCCAGCTGCCTTGGAGCCTCAGTGTCCTCAAATGCTAAATCGAGTTGGGCCAGGGTGCCAGGAAACCACCGTGAGCAGTGGCATTCACTTGAATCCCAAAGCACTTTCCCAATTTCTTCTGACTGTGGCCTGGGAAGTGGGACATGGAGTCAGACAGGGCAATCCAGGGGCACAACTGAAACGGCCGGGAACCTCCCCAAACAGTCAGGACAAGGAATAAGACGTGGTGCTGGGGGAAGCATCGAACTTGAACCTGGCCTGGTCTCAGGGTGGTCAGGGGAGCTCCGGGGAAAGATTATATTCACACTGGTGCCTGGAGGATGGAGAAGCGACCGGGTGCAGATCTGGGAGAGAGAGGAAGTGGACCAGGCAGGGGAACCGTGAAGGCAGAGGTCGTGAGATGGGTGTGTGTCTGGCCTTTTGGAAGAGCAGTGAGGAAGGGGTGTGGCTGAGGAAGGGGCGACGGGGTCAGCAGGACCAAGCCGCAGTGGCCGGCACCCACGGGGACCAGGCTGCCATTGTTCCATTTGAAGTTGCAGAGACTGAGGCTCTATGCTGTTGATCTGGATTCAGGTCCAGGCGTGCCCAGGGCCAGATCACGCTCAGACTAGCTGTCTGGCCGAGGCTGTGCTCCACAGGCGGGGCTGTGGCCGGGGCGGGGCCCCAGTGATAGGGGAAATGGGAAGTGGTCAGGCAGACAGGTGGCAGCTGAGGCTGACTGCAGATCACCAGCCCAGTGCCGCAGGAGGCCCTCTGAGAGCGTGAGGGGCTGCATCCAACCCCGGGCCTCACTCACCCGAGGCTGTGCTGCCCCGTCTCAGCCTTGCTCTGTGACCACGAGATACTGTCTTCATGGTCTCCATCACCATTGATGTTCACCAGCTGCTCACTCTCACTCAAGACTGCCCCTGCTAAACCCCAGCTGAGGCTGGAAACTAAGGGGGCTCCCCCAGGCCTTGCCCTGAGCTTAGGAGTGTGTCAGCCACCACCTAGAGGGCCTGCATCACAGCGGGGTATTCCCAGCCCCGAGACTTGGAGCCAGGATTCAAGATAGCCGGAGCAAGCAGAACCTGGGCTTCCCACTGGCCCGTCTAGAAGGTTCCTCAGTCATTGCTCAGTCCAGTCTCCTGGATTTGACCGAAATCTGGACGCAGGAGGGACTCAACAACAGGATCATGGGAGCTGGTCAGGGGAAGCACTCTCTCCCCATTCCAAGATGAGCCCTGGAGGCCTTAGGAAGTCTGACTGGTGGAGGGGCCGGGCTCAGAAACCCCATTTGAGGCTTCTCCCACATTTTACAGAGATGGTGCCTCTGAGTCACCTCGATGACAGTGGAGGACAACCACCAGCACCAGAGGAGTCCCCTGAGGTGAGACAGCACAGAGCTTTGGTGACCCCAGCTGTCTTGTTCTTTTGCTGGTAGACCAGGTGGCCCTGAGAGGGGCTAGGTTTGCCATTTGCTGAGATTTTGCATACAGTAAGTGCTTAATGAATGCCTGTGACTTTGGGGGAAGGTGGGGCAGGTAAGATTGCCCTGCTGGGAAGGTTGAGCAGGGCAGGGTTGGAGGGGGCACTGGAAAGTGGGGTTTTGCAGGCTGTGTAGGAGTTTCCTGGTAGGAGGGCATGTATGGCTTCAGCTAAAATCTCAAACTTGGAGAGTGAGTTTGAGGAGTATGTACAGGAGAAGTAGCATTAGGTGCCAACTGGGACTTGGGGGCAGGAAGAACACAGCCTGCTCTGAGCTGGGGCAGGACCCTGACCCCTGTTGCCCCGCCAGAGTCGTGCCCTGGTCGGCCCTTCACGGAGGAAGCCATGTGAGAGCGACTTCGAGACTATCAAACTCATTAGCAATGGGGCCTACGGGTGAGTCCTTGGGTCCCCCGTAGACCCATTTCTCAAATGCCCTTGGGGATGACTGATGCCCACACAGCCCCTGAGTATGTAGACAGAGAAATAGATCTGCAGAGGGAAGTAAAGGCACAGCCCAGTGGGGACATGGCTTGGAAAGGTTTATCCATGATCTTGGTCCTTACTCGCCTCGAGCATAGGCTTCTAGGCATTTGGGGGCTGAGCAAGTGATGGCAGTAGTGTGCAGCGAGCATTATTTAAACGCCACTTTGACAGATTTGCTTTGGTGGAGGTGGTAGGGGGGAATCCCTCATAGCATAAGACTGTCATGTGGGGGAGCGCCGAGGGGGGAATTACAGAGGGGGCTTCTGTGTCCAGGCTGAAGTGTCAGCAACGCAGTGGGGAGTCTCTGAATCAGAGAGCTCCATCAGGCGGAAGCGGCTTGGGGTTTTCATAGCCCCAGCATTTACCTTACCTGAGGGTATGCAAAACCAACAGGCTCTAAATGGCTAAAAACCTGCTTATTTGAGTTATAATGAACACAATTTGAGTTTGTGCCAGCGAGGCTTCTGAACTAACAGGTCTCAGTCAGCTGTGAAGAAATAAACAACCTAGGAGCCATCTTTGACTCTTTATATGACACCAGGGAGTGTGGCTTAAACCCTAGGAGCGGCTGCCTGGGTGGCGGGCGCAGGCCAGGGCAAGGCATGTGGGGTTCTGGACCCAGGTCAGGTCCCGGTGCCTGCTGGGGCTTCAGCAGGCCCCCCACCCGCCGCTGCAACCCCACCCCAGGGCCGTCTACCTGGTGCGGCACCGGGAAACGAGGCAGCGTTTTGCCATCAAGAAGATCAACAAGCAGAACCTGATGCTGCGTAACCAGATCCAGCAGGTCTTCGTGGAGCGCGACATCCTGACCTTCGCCGAGAACCCGTTCGTGGTCAGCATGTTCTGCTCGTTCGAGACCCGGCGCCACTTGTGCATGGTCATGGAGTATGTGGAAGGTGTGGTCACGAGGGCTTACCTGCCTCCAGCAGTGGGGAGCTCACCCCTTATCCAGGAGCCAGTCTCTTCTTTGACCCAGCTAGAGTCCGCCCTGTCCTCCATGGGGTCCCAGCCTGCCTTGGGGAGAGGAAGGGCTCACTCTGCAGTGGGGGACCCAGGAGTGGGGTCGGAGATGAGGAAGCCCAAGGACAAGTGTGAAGGCAGAACCCTAGGGTATAGGGTAGGGGTCGGATGGACAGCCTAGGCGGAGGCGACTGCTGGGCAGAAGCTTGGAGGCTAGAATAAAAGCAAGGGAGGGCAGGAGGCGTGGGTTGGAAGGACTAGGATAGTTGGAGGCCAGCTGAGGAGTTGTAGGATCAGATTTCCAGCTCAGGAAAGAATAGTGTCTTCAGGTAATGGCAGGAACAAGCATGTGCCAAGGCAGCTGCCAGGCAAGGAGCGAGGGAGCACGCACTTAGGAGGCCCCAGCTCTGTGCACTTAACAAAGCTGCTGCCCTACCCAGGGCAGACCAGGAAGTAGGGTCTGCATACCCTCCCGCCCCTACCAGCTCCCCACCCCAATTCAGGACAGACTGGGGACACTGTGCCGGAGGTGGGGAGGGCAGGTGGGCTCAAGTCTAGGCACAGCTGCAGAACCAAGGACCTCTGCGAGCGTGTCCGCGCTTCCGCAGGTGGCGACTGTGCCACGCTCCTGAAGAACATGGGCCCGCTGCCTGTGGACATGGCCCGCATGTACTTCGCCGAGACGGTCCTGGCGCTGGAGTACCTGCACAACTACGGCATCGTCCACCGTGACCTCAAGCCTGACAAGTGAGCGACGGGGACCTCCGGGAGCGGGCTCTCTTGAGTGGGTCTGGGGCTGCTCGGAAGCAGCATTATCTGGATCCCGCTGGCATCATGGGGCCCCAGCGGCGAGCAGATAATTAATAGACGCCTGCTGTGTGCAGGGGAAGGACAGTGCACTTAGGGAGGTGCTGTGGCAAAGAGGGTACCCAGACCAGACAGGGGAAAGGCCCATGCATTTGAGCACTGCTACAACGTAACAGAAGTGAACTTGACTGTATGAGGCACCAGCTGTATACAAAGAGCAGGGCCATGCACTTTGCAAAACGTCACATGTGGAGAAAGGGACTGTGCATGTCTTGAACACCTGCTGTGTACTGGTGTAGGGAACAGACTCTCGGGCTGTTTATTTTATTCTAGCATCTTATAAGCATTTATTGAGGGCCAGGTCCTCTGTGAGTGACTGGAAAACACGCGTGTGAGTGTGAATAACCCCTCAGGCTTTGTAACCCCTCCATAGTTTTCAAAGCACTCTCCTCCTGCATGAATTGAGAACCTGCTGAGTACAGAGGAAGGGGCTGCTCTTGTATCAAGCACCCTCTGGACATCAGGCAGGACGTGTGCGCTCTCAGGTACTTGCTGTGTGGAGATGCGAACATGAGCTTCAAGAGTCTGCATGTTTTAGGACTTACTTTCCTGGTGGCCCAGTGGTTAAGACACGGCACTTCCATTGCAGGCTACATGGGTTCATTCCCTGGCTGGGGAACTAAGATCCCACGTGCCGTGCTGCGCGGTGTGGCCTATAATTAGCTAATTAAGAGAGTCTGCATGTTTTCAGGCCATCTTATGTTTTGCAAATGGCTTAGAAAACAAAGCACATGTGTTTGGCACTTGCTGTCTACCTTGGGCCTGTGCTCTCATTTTAAGGAGCCCAGATGGTGGTATAACTGACTCCTCACACACTGATGACTCTTGAGTTTATAAAGCACCTTTTTTTGCTGGTGTGTATTTACTGGTCACCAGCTGCATAGAGGTGATCAGAGCACCTCTGCTTAATAAACGTGTTATTAAGCAAGGACTGTGGAGAAGGCAGTGGCACCCCACTCCAGTACTCTTGCCTGGAAAATCCCTTGGGCAGAGGAGCCTGGTGGGCTGCAGTCCATGGGGTCGCTAAGAGTCGGACATGACTGAGCAACTTCCCTTTCACTTTTCACTTTCATGCATTGGAGAAGGCAGTGGCACCCCACTCCAGTACTCTTGTCTGGAGAATCCCATGGATGGAGGAGCCTGGTGGGCTGCAGTCCATGGGGTCACTAAGAGTCGGACACGACTGAGTGACTTCCCTTTCACTTTTCACTTTCATGCATTGGAGAAGACAATGGCAGCCCACTCCAGTGTTTTTACCTGGAGAATCCCAGGGACGGGGGAGCCTGGTGGGCTGCCGTCTATGGGGTCACACAGAGTCGGACACAACTGAAGTGACTTAGCAGCAGCAGCAGCAAGCAAGAACTGTGTGTTAGGCCCTGAACACTGCAACTGTCTTTTTATGTGAAGTTTTTATGTTGAGGTCAGCATGGGATGAACACCTGCTGTATACTGGGGACAGGGGTCCTTTTCTCCAATGAAGGTACTTGCCGTTTGGAGTTGTGAATCTGAGCCTTAAGAGCCCTGCATGTTTTCAGGGCATCTTGTAGTTTGCCAGAGGCTTAGAGCAGCAGTCCCCAGCCTTTTTGGCACCAGGGACCCATTTCATGGAAAATAATTTTCCCACAGACCAGGGTGGCACGGAATTGTTCCAGGATGATTCCAGTGCATTATATATATTGTGCACTTTATTTTTATTATTACATCAGTTCCACCTCAGATCATCAGGCATTAGGTACCGGAGGTTGGGGACCTCTGGCTTAGGAAACAAGCAAACGTGTAGTTGGTACCTCTTGTATACCTGGGCCTCCATGCTCCATGTTCTCTGGCTACTTGCTTTGTGCCCATCAGACCTCTTTGCGATCATCCTGGACTGGGGTCTTCCCAGTGTTCCCGAGGCAGTACTGGCCCCTCCCATGCTCACGGCCCTCATCTGTAAAACAGGATGGGAAGGGGTCCAGCCCCAGAGGGTTCAAGAAGGGATAGGCCCCCACAATTGGTTCTGGAGAAAAATACTTTTTCCTTTGCAGTTCAGAAGATTTCAGGTACACCCCAAGTCAAGAGAAGGTGCACTCATTTGGTAGGGCTGCCCTAACTGACGGCTTAAACAACAAGAAGTTTATTCTCGGGACTTCCTTGGCTGTCCAGTGGTTAAGACCCTGCACTTCCACTACAGTGGCCGTGGGTTCGATCCCCCGTTAATGAGTTGAGATCCCACATGCCGCACAGTGTGGCCAAAAATAAATTTTTTTTTTTTAAAGGAAATTTATTCTCTCAGTTCTAGAGGCTAGAAGTTCAAGATCAAAGGGTCAGCTCCCTTCAAGGTACCAGGGAAGGATGTATCCCAGGCTTCTCTCCTGGCTTCTGGTAGTTCCTAGGCTGCGGTGGCATCATTCTAACCTTCGCGTGTTGTCCCCCACTGTGTGCAGGTCTGTATCCAAATCCCCGCTTTTGATAAGGACTCCGGTCCTGCTGGATTAGTGGTCACCTGGTGGCGCAGAGGGCAAAGAATCTGCCTGCAATGCAAGAGCCCCAGGAGACACAGGTTCAGTCCCTGGGTCAGGAAGATCCCTTGGAGGAGGGAATGGCAACCCACTCCAGTATTCTTGCCTGGAGAATCCCTGTGGACAGAGGAGCTTGGCGGGCTACAGTCCATAGGGTCGCAAAGAGTTGGACACAGCTGAGCGACTAAGCCCAGCCTAGCACAGCCGCTAGCTATGTACGCCAGAATGGCCTCACCTTAACTAATGACATTTGCAGAGACCCCGTCCCCAGATAAGATCACATCATAATTCCTGGGGGTTAGGAGCTCAGCGTGTGGAGTTGGGGGATACGCAGTTCAGTCCATAACGGAAGAGGGGTACAGTGTCCCACCCCCACAGCTCCCAGCATTCATCCAGTCCCGTTTCCTCCCAGGCCACTCACTCCTCCCCACTGAGTTGAAGCAAATTCCAGGCATTTCTCATTTTCTCTGTGAAAAGGAAACAAAGTTTTAAATACCACATATAGTCAACATTCAAGAAATGAACTTGTTAAAGAAGGTTTATTTATTTGTTATTTTATTTATTTGGCTGCACCGGGTCTTAGTTGCAGTTTGTGGAATCTAGCTCTTTTAGCAGGGATCGAACCCGGGCACCTTGCATTGGGAGCGTGGAGTCTTAGCCACCGGACCACCAGGGCAGTCCCAGGAGATGAACGTTTTTGAGGCAGGGACATGCCCGTAGGTACTCAGGAAGCATTGGTTTGTCCTAGCAGAGGATGGCCAAAGGCCTGCTATGAGGCCTTGGTTTTTGGAGGGAGTTGGCTTAGCTGGTAGCTACACCAACGTGTTTCTTCCACAGCTGGTATACACAGTAGTTGCTTAAGAAGCATCATTAAAAAAAAAAACAAACCAGCAGAGGCACGGAGTGGGCACACAGAATTGTTTCTTTCTAGAGTTGAGGTATGCAGTAGGTGTCAAATAAAGGACTCCTGAGACAACGTGGATACAGACAGTGAATTCTCCAGAAATGTATTTATTTATTTATTTTAAAACGATTTTATTTACTTACTTATTTTTGGCTGTGCTGGATCTTGCTTGCTGCGTGGGCTTTGCTCCAGTTGCAGCGAGCGGAGGCTCCTCTCTAGCTGTGGTGCTCAAGCTGCCTCTTGTAGGGGCTCCTCTTGTTGCAGAGCACAGGTTCTGGGGCTCACGGGCTTCCGTAGCTGCGGTTCCCGGGCTCCAGAGCACAGGCTCAGTAGTGGTGGCGCTTGGGGTCAGTTGCTCCGTGTCATGTCGGACCTTCCTGGACCAGGATCAAACCTATGTCTCCCGCGCTGGCAGGCAGATTCTTTACCACTGAGCCACCAGGGAAGCCCCTATTTCTTTATTTCTCCTTTTATGTATTTATTTTTGATTGTACCATGTGGTATGTGCAATCTCAGCGCCCAGACCAAGGACTGAACACATGCCCTCTGCCCTGGGAGCACAGAGTTTTAACCACTGGGCCACTGGGGAAGTCCTGCAGATATTTATTTTTAAATGGGCAGGTGTACCCAGGAGGTGCATGAAAACGTGACTTGATAAAGTGCATGTGATTTTTATCACTTAAAATATTTATGTATTTAAACTTGCAAGAGAACAGGAACAGCAGCATACATGATAGGTGTGTGAGTTTTAAACAACTGCTGCACCCATGAGGGGCACAGATATTTCTGTATATAGCAGGTGCTAAAGACATGTTCACTTCACAGTAGGTGCTTGCACAATACTTAGTTTGTTAAAAATAATGGCTGTAGGTACAAAAATATTCTGTAGTTCTCCTGCTAGGAGGTGTTCAGCAAACGTTTCATTGCCCAGTGGGGAAATGCCATGATTCTCAGGAACTTAATTTTTGCGCAGTAAAGTATACAGTAGGTGCTCAATAGTAATACCCAGTGCACCCAGAAGGGGCACAGAGATGTTTGCCAAATTTGTAATGTTCCCCCAAGAACCTCTGTTTCTTTCAGTAATGTAATCAGGCATAGGACGTGCATTCCGATCCACGGTGGGGTTGGGCCACCTTGTATGGGACGAAGTTCATGATCGGGGGGCGGCAGGAGCAGCCAAGTACCCCCCAGCCCTGAGCGCCCCACTCACCTGCCCACAGCCTGCTCATCACCTCGCTTGGCCACATCAAGCTCACTGACTTCGGCCTGTCTAAGATTGGGCTCATGAGTATGGCCACCAACCTCTACGAAGGCCACATCGAGAAAGACACCCGGGAGTTCGTGGACAAGCAGGTGGGCAGCCTCCCCGTGCCCAAAGCCCAGCCCCAGGCCGTGGGGAGACGGCAGCAGAAGGGCACATAGAAACCCTTCCCGTGATCTCCCCACCCTTCCCTCCCCGGCTGGGAGCCGTCCTCAGTTTCCCTGTCCCACCCGGCCCAGGTATGCGGGACGCCTGAGTACATCGCCCCCGAGGTGATCTTCCGCCAGGGCTATGGGAAGCCAGTGGACTGGTGGGCCATGGGTGTCGTCCTCTATGAATTCCTGGTGGGCTGTGTGCCCTTCTTCGGCGATACCCCCGAGGAGCTCTTTGGCCAGGTGGTCAGTGGTGCGTCCCCTACCCCCAGGGCCCAGCTTTCGTCCCTGTGTCGGGGAGGGGAGCAGCCCCCTGTGTGGGTGGACTGGGCTCCTTTGGCATGCCAGGCCCTGGCTGAGCACCGGAGATACTAGATGGGTGTGTGTCTGGCCTTTTGGAAGAGCAGTGAGGAAGGGGTGTGGCTGAGGAAGGGGCGACGGGGTCAGCAGGACCAAGCCGCAGTGGCCGGCACCCACGGGGACCAGGCTGCCATTGTTCCATTTGAAGTTGCAGAGACTGAGGCTCTATGCTGTTGATCTGGATTCAGGTCCAGGCGTGCCCAGGGCCAGATCACGCTCAGACTAGCTGTCTGGCCGAGGCTGTGCTCCACAGGCGGGGCTGTGGCCGGGGCGGGGCCCCAGTGATAGGGGAAATGGGAAGTGGTCAGGCAGACAGGTGGCAGCTGAGGCTGACTGCAGATCACCAGCCCAGTGCCGCAGGAGGCCCTCTGAGAGCGTGAGGGGCTGCATCCAACCCCGGGCCTCACTCACCCGAGGCTGTGCTGCCCCGTCTCAGCCTTGCTCTGTGACCACGAGATACTGTCTTCATGGTCTCCATCACCATTGATGTTCACCAGCTGCTCACTCTCACTCAAGACTGCCCCTGCTAAACCCCAGCTGAGGCTGGAAACTAAGGGGGCTCCCCCAGGCCTTGCCCTGAGCTTAGGAGTGTGTCAGCCACCACCTAGAGGGCCTGCATCACAGCGGGGTATTCCCAGCCCCGAGACTTGGAGCCAGGATTCAAGATAGCCGGAGCAAGCAGAACCTGGGCTTCCCACTGGCCCGTCTAGAAGGTTCCTCAGTCATTGCTCAGTCCAGTCTCCTGGATTTGACCGAAATCTGGACGCAGGAGGGACTCAACAACAGGATCATGGGAGCTGGTCAGGGGAAGCACTCTCTCCCCATTCCAAGATGAGCCCTGGAGGCCTTAGGAAGTCTGACTGGTGGAGGGGCCGGGCTCAGAAACCCCATTTGAGGCTTCTCCCACATTTTACAGAGATGGTGCCTCTGAGTCACCTCGATGACAGTGGAGGACAACCACCAGCACCAGAGGAGTCCCCTGAGGTGAGACAGCACAGAGCTTTGGTGACCCCAGCTGTCTTGTTCTTTTGCTGGTAGACCAGGTGGCCCTGAGAGGGGCTAGGTTTGCCATTTGCTGAGATTTTGCATACAGTAAGTGCTTAATGAATGCCTGTGACTTTGGGGGAAGGTGGGGCAGGTAAGATTGCCCTGCTGGGAAGGTTGAGCAGGGCAGGGTTGGAGGGGGCACTGGAAAGTGGGGTTTTGCAGGCTGTGTAGGAGTTTCCTGGTAGGAGGGCATGTATGGCTTCAGCTAAAATCTCAAACTTGGAGAGTGAGTTTGAGGAGTATGTACAGGAGAAGTAGCATTAGGTGCCAACTGGGACTTGGGGGCAGGAAGAACACAGCCTGCTCTGAGCTGGGGCAGGACCCTGACCCCTGTTGCCCCGCCAGAGTCGTGCCCTGGTCGGCCCTTCACGGAGGAAGCCATGTGAGAGCGACTTCGAGACTATCAAACTCATTAGCAATGGGGCCTACGGGTGAGTCCTTGGGTCCCCCGTAGACCCATTTCTCAAATGCCCTTGGGGATGACTGATGCCCACACAGCCCCTGAGTATGTAGACAGAGAAATAGATCTGCAGAGGGAAGTAAAGGCACAGCCCAGTGGGGACATGGCTTGGAAAGGTTTATCCATGATCTTGGTCCTTACTCGCCTCGAGCATAGGCTTCTAGGCATTTGGGGGCTGAGCAAGTGATGGCAGTAGTGTGCAGCGAGCATTATTTAAACGCCACTTTGACAGATTTGCTTTGGTGGAGGTGGTAGGGGGGAATCCCTCATAGCATAAGACTGTCATGTGGGGGAGCGCCGAGGGGGGAATTACAGAGGGGGCTTCTGTGTCCAGGCTGAAGTGTCAGCAACGCAGTGGGGAGTCTCTGAATCAGAGAGCTCCATCAGGCGGAAGCGGCTTGGGGTTTTCATAGCCCCAGCATTTACCTTACCTGAGGGTATGCAAAACCAACAGGCTCTAAATGGCTAAAAACCTGCTTATTTGAGTTATAATGAACACAATTTGAGTTTGTGCCAGCGAGGCTTCTGAACTAACAGGTCTCAGTCAGCTGTGAAGAAATAAACAACCTAGGAGCCATCTTTGACTCTTTATATGACACCAGGGAGTGTGGCTTAAACCCTAGGAGCGGCTGCCTGGGTGGCGGGCGCAGGCCAGGGCAAGGCATGTGGGGTTCTGGACCCAGGTCAGGTCCCGGTGCCTGCTGGGGCTTCAGCAGGCCCCCCACCCGCCGCTGCAACCCCACCCCAGGGCCGTCTACCTGGTGCGGCACCGGGAAACGAGGCAGCGTTTTGCCATCAAGAAGATCAACAAGCAGAACCTGATGCTGCGTAACCAGATCCAGCAGGTCTTCGTGGAGCGCGACATCCTGACCTTCGCCGAGAACCCGTTCGTGGTCAGCATGTTCTGCTCGTTCGAGACCCGGCGCCACTTGTGCATGGTCATGGAGTATGTGGAAGGTGTGGTCACGAGGGCTTACCTGCCTCCAGCAGTGGGGAGCTCACCCCTTATCCAGGAGCCAGTCTCTTCTTTGACCCAGCTAGAGTCCGCCCTGTCCTCCATGGGGTCCCAGCCTGCCTTGGGGAGAGGAAGGGCTCACTCTGCAGTGGGGGACCCAGGAGTGGGGTCGGAGATGAGGAAGCCCAAGGACAAGTGTGAAGGCAGAACCCTAGGGTATAGGGTAGGGGTCGGATGGACAGCCTAGGCGGAGGCGACTGCTGGGCAGAAGCTTGGAGGCTAGAATAAAAGCAAGGGAGGGCAGGAGGCGTGGGTTGGAAGGACTAGGATAGTTGGAGGCCAGCTGAGGAGTTGTAGGATCAGATTTCCAGCTCAGGAAAGAATAGTGTCTTCAGGTAATGGCAGGAACAAGCATGTGCCAAGGCAGCTGCCAGGCAAGGAGCGAGGGAGCACGCACTTAGGAGGCCCCAGCTCTGTGCACTTAACAAAGCTGCTGCCCTACCCAGGGCAGACCAGGAAGTAGGGTCTGCATACCCTCCCGCCCCTACCAGCTCCCCACCCCAATTCAGGACAGACTGGGGACACTGTGCCGGAGGTGGGGAGGGCAGGTGGGCTCAAGTCTAGGCACAGCTGCAGAACCAAGGACCTCTGCGAGCGTGTCCGCGCTTCCGCAGGTGGCGACTGTGCCACGCTCCTGAAGAACATGGGCCCGCTGCCTGTGGACATGGCCCGCATGTACTTCGCCGAGACGGTCCTGGCGCTGGAGTACCTGCACAACTACGGCATCGTCCACCGTGACCTCAAGCCTGACAAGTGAGCGACGGGGACCTCCGGGAGCGGGCTCTCTTGAGTGGGTCTGGGGCTGCTCGGAAGCAGCATTATCTGGATCCCGCTGGCATCATGGGGCCCCAGCGGCGAGCAGATAATTAATAGACGCCTGCTGTGTGCAGGGGAAGGACAGTGCACTTAGGGAGGTGCTGTGGCAAAGAGGGTACCCAGACCAGACAGGGGAAAGGCCCATGCATTTGAGCACTGCTACAACGTAACAGAAGTGAACTTGACTGTATGAGGCACCAGCTGTATACAAAGAGCAGGGCCATGCACTTTGCAAAACGTCACATGTGGAGAAAGGGACTGTGCATGTCTTGAACACCTGCTGTGTACTGGTGTAGGGAACAGACTCTCGGGCTGTTTATTTTATTCTAGCATCTTATAAGCATTTATTGAGGGCCAGGTCCTCTGTGAGTGACTGGAAAACACGCGTGTGAGTGTGAATAACCCCTCAGGCTTTGTAACCCCTCCATAGTTTTCAAAGCACTCTCCTCCTGCATGAATTGAGAACCTGCTGAGTACAGAGGAAGGGGCTGCTCTTGTATCAAGCACCCTCTGGACATCAGGCAGGACGTGTGCGCTCTCAGGTACTTGCTGTGTGGAGATGCGAACATGAGCTTCAAGAGTCTGCATGTTTTAGGACTTACTTTCCTGGTGGCCCAGTGGTTAAGACACGGCACTTCCATTGCAGGCTACATGGGTTCATTCCCTGGCTGGGGAACTAAGATCCCACGTGCCGTGCTGCGCGGTGTGGCCTATAATTAGCTAATTAAGAGAGTCTGCATGTTTTCAGGCCATCTTATGTTTTGCAAATGGCTTAGAAAACAAAGCACATGTGTTTGGCACTTGCTGTCTACCTTGGGCCTGTGCTCTCATTTTAAGGAGCCCAGATGGTGGTATAACTGACTCCTCACACACTGATGACTCTTGAGTTTATAAAGCACCTTTTTTTGCTGGTGTGTATTTACTGGTCACCAGCTGCATAGAGGTGATCAGAGCACCTCTGCTTAATAAACGTGTTATTAAGCAAGGACTGTGGAGAAGGCAGTGGCACCCCACTCCAGTACTCTTGCCTGGAAAATCCCTTGGGCAGAGGAGCCTGGTGGGCTGCAGTCCATGGGGTCACTAAGAGTCGGACACGACTGAGTGACTTCCCTTTCACTTTTCACTTTCATGCATTGGAGAAGACAATGGCAGCCCACTCCAGTGTTTTTACCTGGAGAATCCCAGGGACGGGGGAGCCTGGTGGGCTGCCGTCTATGGGGTCACACAGAGTCGGACACAACTGAAGTGACTTAGCAGCAGCAGCAGCAAGCAAGAACTGTGTGTTAGGCCCTGAACACTGCAACTGTCTTTTTATGTGAAGTTTTTATGTTGAGGTCAGCATGGGATGAACACCTGCTGTATACTGGGGACAGGGGTCCTTTTCTCCAATGAAGGTACTTGCCGTTTGGAGTTGTGAATCTGAGCCTTAAGAGCCCTGCATGTTTTCAGGGCATCTTGTAGTTTGCCAGAGGCTTAGAGCAGCAGTCCCCAGCCTTTTTGGCACCAGGGACCCATTTCATGGAAAATAATTTTCCCACAGACCAGGGTGGCACGGAATTGTTCCAGGATGATTCCAGTGCATTATATATATTGTGCACTTTATTTTTATTATTACATCAGTTCCACCTCAGATCATCAGGCATTAGGTACCGGAGGTTGGGGACCTCTGGCTTAGGAAACAAGCAAACGTGTAGTTGGTACCTCTTGTATACCTGGGCCTCCATGCTCCATGTTCTCTGGCTACTTGCTTTGTGCCCATCAGACCTCTTTGCGATCATCCTGGACTGGGGTCTTCCCAGTGTTCCCGAGGCAGTACTGGCCCCTCCCATGCTCACGGCCCTCATCTGTAAAACAGGATGGGAAGGGGTCCAGCCCCAGAGGGTTCAAGAAGGGATAGGCCCCCACAATTGGTTCTGGAGAAAAATACTTTTTCCTTTGCAGTTCAGAAGATTTCAGGTACACCCCAAGTCAAGAGAAGGTGCACTCATTTGGTAGGGCTGCCCTAACTGACGGCTTAAACAACAAGAAGTTTATTCTCGGGACTTCCTTGGCTGTCCAGTGGTTAAGACCCTGCACTTCCACTACAGTGGCCGTGGGTTCGATCCCCCGTTAATGAGTTGAGATCCCACATGCCGCACAGTGTGGCCAAAAATAAATTTTTTTTTTTTAAAGGAAATTTATTCTCTCAGTTCTAGAGGCTAGAAGTTCAAGATCAAAGGGTCAGCTCCCTTCAAGGTACCAGGGAAGGATGTATCCCAGGCTTCTCTCCTGGCTTCTGGTAGTTCCTAGGCTGCGGTGGCATCATTCTAACCTTCGCGTGTTGTCCCCCACTGTGTGCAGGTCTGTATCCAAATCCCCGCTTTTGATAAGGACTCCGGTCCTGCTGGATTAGTGGTCACCTGGTGGCGCAGAGGGCAAAGAATCTGCCTGCAATGCAAGAGCCCCAGGAGACACAGGTTCAGTCCCTGGGTCAGGAAGATCCCTTGGAGGAGGGAATGGCAACCCACTCCAGTATTCTTGCCTGGAGAATCCCTGTGGACAGAGNTTAGTGGTCACCTGGTGGCGCAGAGGGCAAAGAATCTGCCTGCAATGCAAGAGCCCCAGGAGACACAGGTTCAGTCCCTGGGTCAGGAAGATCCCTTGGAGGAGGGAATGGCAACCCACTCCAGTATTCTTGCCTGGAGAATCCCTGTGGACAGAGGAGCTTGGCGGGCTACAGTCCATAGGGTCGCAAAGAGTTGGACACAGCTGAGCGACTAAGCCCAGCCTAGCACAGCCGCTAGCTATGTACGCCAGAATGGCCTCACCTTAACTAATGACATTTGCAGAGACCCCGTCCCCAGATAAGATCACATCATAATTCCTGGGGGTTAGGAGCTCAGCGTGTGGAGTTGGGGGATACGCAGTTCAGTCCATAACGGAAGAGGGGTACAGTGTCCCACCCCCACAGCTCCCAGCATTCATCCAGTCCCGTTTCCTCCCAGGCCACTCACTCCTCCCCACTGAGTTGAAGCAAATTCCAGGCATTTCTCATTTTCTCTGTGAAAAGGAAACAAAGTTTTAAATACCACATATAGTCAACATTCAAGAAATGAACTTGTTAAAGAAGGTTTATTTATTTGTTATTTTATTTATTTGGCTGCACCGGGTCTTAGTTGCAGTTTGTGGAATCTAGCTCTTTTAGCAGGGATCGAACCCGGGCACCTTGCATTGGGAGCGTGGAGTCTTAGCCACCGGACCACCAGGGCAGTCCCAGGAGATGAACGTTTTTGAGGCAGGGACATGCCCGTAGGTACTCAGGAAGCATTGGTTTGTCCTAGCAGAGGATGGCCAAAGGCCTGCTATGAGGCCTTGGTTTTTGGAGGGAGTTGGCTTAGCTGGTAGCTACACCAACGTGTTTCTTCCACAGCTGGTATACACAGTAGTTGCTTAAGAAGCATCATTAAAAAAAAAAACAAACCAGCAGAGGCACGGAGTGGGCACACAGAATTGTTTCTTTCTAGAGTTGAGGTATGCAGTAGGTGTCAAATAAAGGACTCCTGAGACAACGTGGATACAGACAGTGAATTCTCCAGAAATGTATTTATTTATTTATTTTAAAACGATTTTATTTACTTACTTATTTTTGGCTGTGCTGGATCTTGCTTGCTGCGTGGGCTTTGCTCCAGTTGCAGCGAGCGGAGGCTCCTCTCTAGCTGTGGTGCTCAAGCTGCCTCTTGTAGGGGCTCCTCTTGTTGCAGAGCACAGGTTCTGGGGCTCACGGGCTTCCGTAGCTGCGGTTCCCGGGCTCCAGAGCACAGGCTCAGTAGTGGTGGCGCTTGGGGTCAGTTGCTCCGTGTCATGTCGGACCTTCCTGGACCAGGATCAAACCTATGTCTCCCGCGCTGGCAGGCAGATTCTTTACCACTGAGCCACCAGGGAAGCCCCTATTTCTTTATTTCTCCTTTTATGTATTTATTTTTGATTGTACCATGTGGTATGTGCAATCTCAGCGCCCAGACCAAGGACTGAACACATGCCCTCTGCCCTGGGAGCACAGAGTTTTAACCACTGGGCCACTGGGGAAGTCCTGCAGATATTTATTTTTAAATGGGCAGGTGTACCCAGGAGGTGCATGAAAACGTGACTTGATAAAGTGCATGTGATTTTTATCACTTAAAATATTTATGTATTTAAACTTGCAAGAGAACAGGAACAGCAGCATACATGATAGGTGTGTGAGTTTTAAACAACTGCTGCACCCATGAGGGGCACAGATATTTCTGTATATAGCAGGTGCTAAAGACATGTTCACTTCACAGTAGGTGCTTGCACAATACTTAGTTTGTTAAAAATAATGGCTGTAGGTACAAAAATATTCTGTAGTTCTCCTGCTAGGAGGTGTTCAGCAAACGTTTCATTGCCCAGTGGGGAAATGCCATGATTCTCAGGAACTTAATTTTTGCGCAGTAAAGTATACAGTAGGTGCTCAATAGTAATACCCAGTGCACCCAGAAGGGGCACAGAGATGTTTGCCAAATTTGTAATGTTCCCCCAAGAACCTCTGTTTCTTTCAGTAATGTAATCAGGCATAGGACGTGCATTCCGATCCACGGTGGGGTTGGGCCACCTTGTATGGGACGAAGTTCATGATCGGGGGGCGGCAGGAGCAGCCAAGTACCCCCCAGCCCTGAGCGCCCCACTCACCTGCCCACAGCCTGCTCATCACCTCGCTTGGCCACATCAAGCTCACTGACTTCGGCCTGTCTAAGATTGGGCTCATGAGTATGGCCACCAACCTCTACGAAGGCCACATCGAGAAAGACACCCGGGAGTTCGTGGACAAGCAGGTGGGCAGCCTCCCCGTGCCCAAAGCCCAGCCCCAGGCCGTGGGGAGACGGCAGCAGAAGGGCACATAGAAACCCTTCCCGTGATCTCCCCACCCTTCCCTCCCCGGCTGGGAGCCGTCCTCAGTTTCCCTGTCCCACCCGGCCCAGGTATGCGGGACGCCTGAGTACATCGCCCCCGAGGTGATCTTCCGCCAGGGCTATGGGAAGCCAGTGGACTGGTGGGCCATGGGTGTCGTCCTCTATGAATTCCTGGTGGGCTGTGTGCCCTTCTTCGGCGATACCCCCGAGGAGCTCTTTGGCCAGGTGGTCAGTGGTGCGTCCCCTACCCCCAGGGCCCAGCTTTCGTCCCTGTGTCGGGGAGGGGAGCAGCCCCCTGTGTGGGTGGACTGGGCTCCTTTGGCATGCCAGGCCCTGGCTGAGCACCGGAGATACAGCCAAGGGCAAGATGGACAGGAAGGGAGATAAATAAGCAAACTATGGGGGGACTTCTCTTGTCGTCCAGTGATTAAGACTCCACCTTCCTGTGCGGGGCTAGGGGTGGGAGGTTCGATGCCTCTCGGGGAACCAAGATCCCAAATACCTCCTCTGGTGTGTCCAAAAAAAAAAACAAAACTGTAGAACAATCAGAGGCAAAAATGCAGAGGAGGAAAAGAAGCAGGAAGAAGGGAGGGCGTCGGGTGGCAGGTGTGGGGTGGTTAGTCGCTCGGTCACGCCTGACTCTTTTGCGACCCTATGGATTGTAGGAGCCCAGACGGGCTCCTCTGTCCATGGGATTTTCCCAGGCAAGAATACTGGAGTAGGTTGCTGTTTCCTCCTCCAGGGGCTCTTCCCAACCCAGGGATTGAACCTAAGTCTCCTGGGTCTCCTGCACGGCAGTGTGGGGAAGCCCCAGGTGTGGGGTAGAGGAGCTGTATTAAAAGAGTCACAGAGAATGACACTGGGTGACATGAGAGCAGAGTTTCAAAGGAGCAAGAGATGGAGGAAAGGAAGGTGCTCAAGGCAGAGAGCATGGCCAGAGCAAAGGCTGTGAGGGACCAAAGCTGGAATGCTGAAGGAGCAGAGCAGGCTGATGGCTTGGAGTGCAGAAAGCAGAAGGGCTAGGAGATGCTAGGAAGCTCTAGCCTGGCTTCTTCACTCCCTCCTCTCACTTCAGACGAGATCATGTGGCCAGAGGGAGAGGAGGCCCTCCCAGCCGATGCCCAGGACCTCATCACCAGGCTGCTCCGACAGAGCCCACTGGACCGCCTGGGCACTGGTACGTTGGTGTGGGTGGGCTGGAGGCTAGAGGAAGCATGAGCTCTATTTGAGAAGCTGCATAGATGAAGGGGACTTAAAGCTGGGGTTTTGAAGGATGCGTATGAGCTCACTAGGAACTTGCATAAGACTTTGAAAGTAGCTGGGTCTAGTGTAGACATGGAGCACTGAGGCTGTGTATGGGAGCCCTCCAGGTCACCGTGGGCTGTGTCCTAAGGTCCCTAAGGACCAGCGCAGTGGATCCCACTGTCCAAGTTTCCCCAGCCACCAACATGGTGATAAAAGGATTGTTTAATACTGATGCAGCCACCCAGTATGTGGCCACTATGGATCACTTTCAGGATGAAACTTGGCCACTGGAGAGGACCACAAGGGCTGAGGTTGGGGAACAGGATACATTTGTGCGGTCAGCTCTGCTCGTTGGGGTAGAAACATGTGGAAAGGGGCCCCGGAAGGAATCTCTCCTGAGGTGCTGGGGTTTCTCCGGTTGTTGGGATCTCAGAATCCAGCCGAGGAAAGATCAGGGCCTAGGTTCTAGCCCTACGTTGGTTCCTCTCTGGGATCTTAAATGACGGCTATTTTCCCTTCCCATCTTTGTGGTTCTGCGCTAGCCAAGTTTGGGTTCATAACTGGCCCGGGGGGTTGTGGGGGTGGGGCCCAGCAGGGCTCAGCCGGCCTTGTCTGCAGGAGGCACCCACGAGGTGAAGCAGCACCCCTTCTTCTGGACGCTGGACTGGGCTGGGCTTCTGCGACACAAGGCTGAGTTTGTGCCGCAGCTGGAAGCGGAGGACGACACCAGCTACTTTGACAGTAAGCGGGGGGGCCCAGGAGATGGGCTGTGCTGTCCCGCACTCTCCTAGGGCAGCAAGGGGTCTCTGCCAGGATCCCCATCCCAGCTCGGCGCCTCACCCTGGGCCTGGAGCTTCTGACTTCCTGAGCTTTCCAGGACTCTGGGCATGTGTGTGCTGGCTGCCCCACCCCCCACCCCCGACACACCCCCCTGCTAGGATTTCCTTTGCATCTGAGCTTAGGTACTGCAGCACCCCCTCGGGTTGCTGGAGGGGACACCAAGCTACTTAGGGTGGCAGACCCTTTTCTGGGATCCCCCACAGGAGGGTGGGCTGCCTCGCTCAGCTTGGGTGGAGGTGCTCCCCTTAAGCACTTCAGATGGGCTCAGACAAATCTCCCTCTCCCTACGTGGGGCTCTGGCCAATCCCAGAGTAAATGCCCTTGGCTTCCAGCACCTCCTCCAGAACTGGCTGTGTGACCCTGAGCATGTCAGAGGTCCTCTGTTTCCTTTTCTGTAAAATGAGGAACATCCTTTATGTTTGAGCTGTGCAGTGTTACCCAGCTGTAGGGGACCCATCTCAAGAGTGAGGAAACGGAGACACAGGAATTCCCATCCACGGCCCCACAACTTTTAGGGACATACCTGAGATTTGTTNGGCGGGCCTGCGAGCTGGGGACCTGATCACTCACATCAATGGGGAGTCCGTCCTGGGACTGGTGCACATGGACGTCGTGGAGCTGTTGCTGAAGGTGCAGCCCTCTTCCCCGCTACTCCCCCCGCCCACCCCGGCCTCCCCACAGGGCTCTGAGCCCCCACCCTTGGTCCATCCTCAGAGTACCCTGATCTCCCCACCCTGTTGCTGTAACCCCCGTCCCCTCCCCTTTGTCTCAGCTGCCTGTTCTGTGTGGTTCTCCCCCTCCAACCACAGCATTCCACTTGGGCCCTGCATTCCTCCTCCCCTCTGCTGCTTTCTTCCCTTTTTCTTCCTTCTTTTTCATTTTTTTGGCCAAGTGGCGTGTGGGACCTTAGTTCCCTGAACAGGGATCAAACCCACACCCCCTGCAGTGGAATTGCCAGTCCTAATCACTGGACAGCCAGGAAGTCCCAGCTTCCTTCTTCAGCCCCCTTATATCACCCCTCATAGCCCCTCCTCCAGGAAGCCCCCTGGGGGCCCCATTCCTGGCCTTCCCTCTGGCCTACCTTGACCCTGTGGGGGTGGTATCTCTGCCATCTTTGCCTCCTGCCTCCTTGAGGGCTGAGGCCTGGGGGAGGAAAGGTGGGCACAAGTGAGGAGGCAGGCCGCTGGTTGGATAGCTCCTGGGACCGGTGGGTGAGTCAATGGCTCACTGGATGGATGGACAGATGGCACATATCCATCTTTGGCCCAGTGAGTGGGGAGGTCATTAGTTGTGAAATGGGTGGTTAGGATCCAGGGCTTCTGATGGACGAGCAGGTGGGTAGAGGGCTCACTGGCTAGGAGGCACACTGGCAACCCCTCGCCATCCTTCCTGCAGAGTGGCAACAAGATCGCCCTTCGGACCACAGCACTGGAGAACACGTCCATCAAGGTGGGCCCTGCGCGGAAGAACGTGGCCAAGGGCCGCATGGCGCGCAGGAGCAAGCGGAGCCGAAGGCGGGAGACACAGGACCGGTGAGCAGTGGGCCGGCCCCCGTGGAGGGTTGATGCAGGATGCATGGCGAGCTTGGGCAGCCCCGGCCGCTGAGGGGCAGGACTTGTGGAGAATCTGGGTTTCTAACCCCTAGGCGGAAATCGCTCTTCAAGAAGATCTCAAAACAGTCGTCTGTGCTGCACACAAGCCGCAGCTTCTCCTCCGGCCTCCACCAGTCCCTGTCGTCCAGCGAAAGCCTCCCAGGCTCCCCCACCCACAGCCTGTCCCCCAGCCCCACCACACCCTGCCGCAGCCCGGCTCCCGATGCCCCAGCAGGTGGGTGTACACCCCAGAACCACCCTGGGAAGAAGGGCCACACAGGGCTGCAGTGGTTGGCCCAGGGAGGGGGGACGAACAGAGTTGGAAGGATGAAGTGACCTGATGAATGACAGCCTCAAAGGCAGCCTGGGGTGGGCAGGGCAGGCGTGAGGGCAGGGAAGGGTGTGTCCAGCAGAAGGGAACATCATAAGCAATGGGGGTCTAGACAAGAGGGGTGCGAAAGCTAGAGGGAGGCTAGGGAGAGGGGATTAGGGGGTGGATGAAGCCAAAGAGCTGGGCTTACATTGTGGGGGAGCAATAGGGAGCCACAGAGAGTGAGTGAGCCAGAGGAGATACGGAAGAATAGCTCTAGAGCAGGAAAGGATGGTCCCCCCTGAGGTTCCCCAGTCTGTGAGAGACAGCCAGAGATGGACACCCCTGTTTCCACTGGGTTAGCGTCAGTCTAGAGGGGGAGAGAGAGAGAGGCTGGGGCAGTCCACAGAGGAAGGAAGGCATCCTAGAGGAG
The DNA here is from genome assembly GCA_006410675.1 of Oreotragus oreotragus. Classification (NCBI taxonomy): domain Eukaryota; kingdom Metazoa; phylum Chordata; class Mammalia; order Artiodactyla; family Bovidae; genus Oreotragus; species Oreotragus oreotragus. Next base: position 78,723 of record SJYX01016044.1, read on the forward strand.
AGCCACAGAGCTGCCCTCTCAGGAAGCCCTCCCTGCCTTCTGAGGACCCCACTGCTGTCTCTCCCTCTAGCCTGCCCTGACCTCAAGCGGCTGGGGGTATCTGTGCCATCGTTGCTCTCCTTAGACCGGACATCCTCTAAGGCTGAGGCCTAGGGGTGGAGAGTGGGTGCAGGCAGAGGCAGGGCCCTTATTGGATAAATTCCTGGACCAGTGGATGGATGGCTCATGGGATGGACAGTGGACAGGTACCTTTGGCCGAATGATTTGCTGGGATGTTTAGATAAGAAGTGGGTGAAAAGGTGCTAGAGCTTTGATGGTTGAAGAGGAGTTTACCAGCTCTAAGCCAAAGGAAGAACCTGCACAAAGGGAAAACCAGGCCTGATAGGTGACCACATGCCTGGAAATGATATGGGCTTTGCAGTCAGTCCCAGGGCCCCACCTCGAGGCTGGGACATTGAGACTGGTGGCCTGACCCTCCCCTGTCACCCGCAGACACAGCGTCTCCACCCAGTATATCCCCAAGCTCCAGCAGCCCTGCCTCTCCAGCTGCCGCTGGCCACACCCGCCCCAGCTCCCTGCATGGCCTGGCCGCCAAGCTTGGGCCGCCTCGCCCCAAAGCCGGCCGCCGCAAGTCCACCAGCAGCATCCCACCCTCCCCACTGGCCTGCCCACTTGTGCCCGCGCCCCCACCCCGCTCACCCTCACCCCTGCCAGGGCACCCGCCTGTGCCTGCCCGATCCCCAAGGCTGCGCCGAGGCCAGTCAGCTGACAAGCTGGGTTCAGGTGAGCGACTGGATGGGGATCTGGGGCGCCGCAGCCGCGGGCCGGAGTCAGAGCTGGTGATCATGCGACGGCTGCATCTGTCTGAGCGCCGAGACTCCTTCAAGAAGCAAGAGGCCGTGCAGGAGGTGAGCTTTGATGAGCCACTGGAAGAAGCCACTGGGCCACCCACCTTGGTGCCGCAAATTGCCGTGGAGGGCGCTGAGGCTGTGTCAGGAGCCCTTGGACCCTCTGGGAAAGACTAATCTACCTGGCCTCCCCCTGGCCTGGCAGTCAATGCATTTTCTGTGGAATGTGTTTTCCATAAACTGACACCTGGATGGAGACTGAGCCACCAGCCTTTGACATCTGAAAGAGGAGAGGCCATCGCGATTCTTGCCGGAAGGTGTAGACAGTGCCTCCTTCATGTTCTGGAGCTGGTCGATCAGGGGCCCGTAGGGGCAGGAATGGGAGACTAGGGTGGCATTGTAAATAGCAGCAAATCCCTGCAACTAATTTATTACTTTTTATAAGCGATAGTCAGACCGAGTCGCCAACCCTTAAGGCGGCTGCCCAGGTCTTGCCCCAGGCACCTGGGACCCATTTGTAAACCCTGCCCCCCTGGGCTGAGAAGGAAGCACTTTGGACAAGTCCACGCGTGTTCCTGTTTTATGGTTTTTCTTTTCTTTTAAAGTTTGTGTGTGTGTGTGTGTGTTACTTGATCCCATCCCTGACTCAAGACCCACACATTTGAAGGGATGCAGCCTAGCTTATCAGTTCAGGCCCAGTTTGGATGACTTGGATGGACTGGATTCTGCAGGCCACTTGCCACTCTCATGGCTTCCATCTCTAGGCCAGCCTTGCTAGAGTCTGCCTCCAGTTCTATAGGCTTAGGGGTTGTGGGAACTGGGGCTTTGATGTATGACTAGAAGCTCACCAAATATAGACAGAGGAGTCATCCACTTCACAGGCAGACACTGATGCCCCAGGAGGCAGAGGCCTCAAAGGGCACTGCCAGAGTAGGGGAAGACTGTCCACCCTGGACAAGATTTTTTTGTATTTGATGCCTACCAGGGTGAGAACTTGACCATGATGTGTCTGAAACACCCCCTGGGAGGTGCCCTCGATACGTCACAGCCTTGCTGGGATGAAATCCGAATAAGAAAATCCAACTGGGGGGCCAGTGAGGCCCAAGTTGCAATCTTGGCTTCACTGGCTCTGGGAAAATGGCTTCCCCACTCTGTGCCTCAGTTTCCTTGTGTTTACAAAACTAATACTAATGACTATTTATTAAGCACCTACTGTATGCCAAGCGCTTTTACTTGTGGCTTCTCCCTCAGTCAGCCTTGAGAAGGCTGGGGGTAGTGTTGTCCTCCCCATAACCAAGGCCTGGCAAGGGGCAAAAACATGCCCCACGCTTTCCTGGTATGAGTCATGCAGCCAGCCCCTGTCCTGGCCATTGTCAATGGAGCTGTGGAGAATCTGTTGTCAGATACAGCAGACTCCAACTCCAACCCTCTCCCCTGAAATGCTGTGTGACCCACTGGGCATCTCAGAGCCTCCGTTTTCCACTGGGAGATGGCTAACGTAATGGCTGTGTCCCACATGATAAGGGCACTTTCCAGGCTCTGCAGCCCACTCTGCGTTCCTTCCGGAGACACCCACACAGCACTGCCTGGTGTTGGAGCTAGATCAAGGCTGTGCATGACTTTTGCTCCCGCCTTCCATCCTGGAGCTGACAGTGAATAAAAGATCACATTTACAAAGAGGAGGTCCGATGTCTGGATTTCTGAGGGGCCGAGAAAAGGGTAAGGGAAGAGTGGGGTGGGGGTCGGATGAAAATAGACCCTTGGCTCAAAGTCTCCTGAAGTGGGTTTTGAAGGCTGCTGGGAGTTCACCATTGAGATCCTTCTTGATGCTTTCTCTGATCCAGGTCGGCTACCCTCTCCCGGTTGAGTACCTATCATGGGCTCTGTCCCTAAAAGCTTCCTACAGACACCGTCTGGGCCTCGAAGCTGTGATAATAAACAAATAAACCATCTTTGCGACCTTTTTATACTGGTCTTCGCTTAGGCTGTGTCCTAAAATTCCCCTCACCACGTCGGAACCCAGGCTGAGTGCGTTCAGACTACTTCTGAAGTGTTAGGAAGGGTCGGAAAGCTTTAGCCACGCCTCTTGTTTCCGAGTGTCTTCGGCTCTTTCCGGAAACAGTCGTACGCCTGTGGGCCGGCTTTGGGGTAGCTCTCTCCGCCCGCGAGTTAGTTCAGTTGTTTCCAGACGCTCTGGGCTACCATGGAAACCCCGGCTTTGAAGCCTGATTCTTTCTCTGCCCTCAGCTTGTTTCCTGAAACGTTCAGCTTTCTGTGGCGAGCCCGTTCCACCTAAATGCCACCTTCAGTTCCTTGAGCTCAGGACCACCTCACTTGCTCTCGGGAGCCGTCCCTGCCTCGGCAGTTCCGGAAGTGGGTAGTCGCCTCTGGATCTAAGTTCTCAGAGCCTCATTTGGAGCCAAGCACACTTGGTTCTTTCCAGTAAGTTTCCGAAGTTTCGGGCCCCAGCCTGTTTTGCGAGTCCGGCTGGAGAGCGCTCGGCCGTTTCCGCAATCTCAGGCATCTCAGTACAGCCGAGTTTAGCCGAGTCTAGCCGAGTCCAGCCTCCGAATGACTCATCTGACCCGATTGTGTTCGACTGTTTCCGGAAATGATCGGCTGTCTCGGGGTACTTTCCCCCCACGTTACCCTCCAGTCCCGCGGGAGTACGTTCGGCTCTTTCCGGAAGCACTCGGGCGTCCTCTGGCCCCGCCTCGGCCCCGGAGCACCCGCCCGGCCCGAATGCACTCGGCCATTTCCGCCGGGGGGCGGGCCCGACCGTTCGGAACCGCGGCGGCAGCGGCGGAGGCGGGGATCCCGCGGCTGCGGCGACGGCGGCCGCGGTGAAGCCACGGGTCTGGCTCGGTTCGGCGTGACGGTGGCCGCGGCGGCTGCGGTGGCGGCTACGACCAGGTAAGTGCGAGCTGTCCGCGTGGCAGGCGGGGTTGGGGGTGCGCTCAGATGCGGGGCGCCCAGGCAGAGTATGGGGCCGCGGTGGAAGCCGGAACGCGAGCAGGGCTGCATCGGGCCCCGCGGGAACTGGGGGCCGCAGGGAGCGGGAGGCCTCGGGCTCGACCTGGCCCTGGTGCACCCTGCCCTGGAAGATGAGGGTGGAACGGCGAACTGTAGGCAGAGATAAGGGGTTGGAGCCGCGGCCCTGAACTGAGGGAGGCCCTGCCGGGAGTGGGGCGTCGAGCAGTAAAGAGGGGGCACCCAGGCATTGTGTGGGGCATAGTGGGGTGGTGAGGTGCAAGACGGTAGAGGGTCGACTGCGCTTCCGGCCCCCGAGGTGGGCTTCGGGGTCCACGCAGGCCCGAGTGTGCGTTTGCACACGCGTGAGCGCGCAGGCCCTGCATCCTCCGCCAAGCCCCCAGCCTGGCCCCTCCACCCCGCCTCTTGGATTCGGAGAGCGCTGGTTCCCAGGCGCGCACACCGGGGCGTGTGCAAACGTGTGCACGGCGGGGCGCGGAGGCGGGCAGGCAAGCGGATTCAGGCGGTTTTCTGGACGTCCCTGTCGCTGGGCCTCAGTTTCCCCATCTGTAGAATGGGGGGGCCAGGGAGCGGATATGTTGGGGCGTCCTGGAATGTGGAGCTTGTGCCCAGTACTTGGGCACCTCTAGCGGTTCCCCGTGGTCGACGTATAAAGCCTGACCCTCTACCTGGCCCCCAAGGCCCTGCCTGGCCTGTGGCTTTCTTAAGGCCACCCTGAACTCTTGACAAGTATTTCTTGCTGTCAAGCCTTTGCCTGTACTAGTCTTTCTGTCCAGTGCTCCTCCTGTCCTCTGTGAGGACCCGCCTTTTGGAAAAGCACCGCCCCCCCACCCCACCCCACCCCTAATCTCTCAGGAAGACCCAACCTGCAGGGCTGTGATTGAGAATGTGTCTGTGCGGGCTGTGTCTCCGAGATTGGTGACTCCTTGGGGGTGATCATTGCCCCTGCATACAGCAGCCACCCGCTTGGCAGCTGCAGTGCCCTCCTTCCTTCTACCCTTTCCCAGCTCCATGTCTATTCTGGGGCTAAGGCCTTCTTGGATTCCCACCAACCCTCTTCTGTTTTAAATACCTACTGTGGGCCTGAAGCTGAGACATGTCAGGGACCCCACCCCCGCAGCACCCGTTCTCTCCTCCCCCTTCAGAGATCAGAGATCCATTTGCTTGGACTCACCTTTGCTTGTGCTATGACATCTGCTTGGACTTCATTCCCTATCCCTTTTGGCCCCTGCCGCCTCTTACTGCGCTCAGCCATCCCAGCCCCTCCTCAGGGCTCCACAGCACGCTGAACATCATCACCCATTACACCCTGCACATTACACCCTGAGCATTCAGGGTTTAACTGGCCATTTGGGATGGATGCATCCTGGGCCTTGTGAAAATGGGCAGCTCTGAGCTTTTCAGTCCTGGCTTCCTGGCCCGCTGAATGATCCAAGAGAACTGCCTACTCTGAGCCTTAGTAGTCCCCATCTCTAACAGGGGCGAAGAACTTGTTTACTGAACTTGCAGCATGCCCAGGGCAGATTCTTGGGAGCTCTGTGCCCAACAACCCCAAGGGAGGGCTATTCACCCATTTTACAGCTGGGAAAATGGAGGCCCAGAGAGATGCAGGGACTGACCCAAGGGTACCCAGTTAGGGGATTCTAACCTGGGATTTGGGTTTGGCTCTGAATTGAGGGTGGCAGGAGTTCAAACCGACTCATGCTGCCCCGCCCCTCTCCCCCTAGGTCGGTGTCCCAAGCCGAGCATGGTGACAGCCTGTGCCCTCGGCCCCCTCGCCTGGCGCAGCTGGAAGAGCCGCCAGCCTCGGGAGCCGATGGCCCCCCACGTGAGGGAGTGAGCGGCCTGGCCCTGCCCTACGGATTGAGGGGGGACGCAGCAGCTGAGTGACCTGAGATCAGGCTGCCGACCCCCTCCCACCAGTTGACGAATGGTGGAGCAAGCAACGAGTGACCCTTGTTAGGGTCGCGAAATAATGTTCGGAAGCAAAGCGTGAGCATCCCAGGTGGTCGCCTGTAACTTCTTGGTGGAAATCGAAGCCTGAGTCCCCAAGCCCACCCATCGGACCCTCCCGGCCCCCCACCCCGGGCTGATGGGGCCACTGGGGCCCCAAGCAGCCACCTGACCATCCAGACCCCACCCTGCCAGCCATGGCTGGCCCCGAGGGCTTCCAATACCGTGCATTGTACCCATTCCGCCGGGAGCGGCCGGAGGACCTGGAGCTACTTCCGGGTGATGTGCTGGTGGTGAGCAGGGCCGCCCTGCAGGCGCTGGGCGTGGCCGAGGGCAACGAGCGCTGCCCGCAGAGCGTCGGCTGGATGCCTGGCCTCAATGAGCGTACCCGGCAACGCGGCGACTTCCCTGGCACCTATGTGGAGTTCCTGGGGCCCGTGGCCCTGGCCCGGCCTGGCCCTCGCCCACGTGGCCCCCGCCCACTGCCCGCCAGGCCCCGAGACGGGCCCCCTGAGCCAGGTGAGCAGCAGATTGGGCCCCTGGCAGGGATGAGGGAAACCAGGAGTGCCCGCAGACCCTCAGTTTCCTCTTTCCCATGAGGCGATGGTGCTTCTTCCTGGAGAGGAGGAATGAGGATATCTGATTGGTTGGCAGGTGTCAGTTACACTGCAATGGAGGGCTGGGTGCAGTTGGTGGCTGGGCACCCAGAGGCGGACACACTAGCTTCGCCCTCCTCTCATGGGGCTTCTGGTTCAAGAAGTGAGAAAAAGGTGATCAAGTGATGACAGCTGCCGAGAGGAAGACGCCTCTCAGAGTAGGGGGAGAAGGCAGCAGACACAGCAAAGGCAGAGGCCCTGAGGGAATGTCATAGCAGGTTCAGGGAACCAGCCCTGACAAGCGGAGCAGAGTGAGGAAGGGGCAGGGTCCTCCCCTTGGATCTCATGGGACTGATTGTGAAGACAATAGGGAGTGTCCAGTAAGATTCAGAGGCTCAATTTAACTTCACCTTGTCGTTTGCAGACGGAATCCCTTGAGAAACCCGCCCCCCCCTTTGTTGTAACCCTGGTTTTCTGATTTCCAGAACGATGGGAGCCAGCCCAGAGGTGGGCTACTTGGTCGAGGCCACGCAGCACAGTGGCGTGTGAGGATGCTCCATCCCTTTCAAAGAGACCCTCGGCCACCCCTCCCTCCAAAGAGCATGCTGGGAGTGGAGAAACAGGGCACTGAACATACATTGTGACTGCATGCCAGGCTGTATGCTGGGCAGGGAAACCGAGGCACAAGTTGTAGGAAGCAGGCCGATGAGTGCTGAGCACCCAGCACGGTCTGCCTCGTCACTCGTGGTGGCCCAGCGTGGCCCCCTGTACACGTGGGGAGAGCAAGGTGCCAGGGCGTCGAACCACTCGCTCAGGGAGTCACCCAGTGAAGACCAAAGCCTTGAGAGGCACCGCGGCCCCTCCCAGTGGCCCCCTGGTTTTGTGCCCAGGGGACTCTGATGCCCAAAGAGGGTCAGCCCAGAGTCCCCACGGCGTGGGGTGGGATGGCGGGGTGCCGAGGCAGCATGCTGCAGGCTTGGGCTATGCAGCATCTGGTGTCTCCAGAGCCTGTGCCTGCGTCCCGCCTCAGCCTGGAGGAGCAGGAGGCGGCCCCATCCGGGCTCCCCGCCAGAGTCTGCCTCTCCCCCTGGTAACAGCCGCCTCCCTCCTCTGCCTGGCCTGGGTCCAGCCACCACACACATCCCCACTCCCAGGCGGCCACCCAGCTCCGCCCTCCCAATCTCCCAGGGCCACGTGACATGGGCTAGGGCCAGCCCTCTCCAGGCCTCGGTCTCCTCATCTGGAAATGGGTGGGGGGGGCGGGGGCGGTTATTGGTCCTTTTGTTCAAGCCCTGACCCTCCAAGGACCACTAGGCAACACGCTGTAGCTGCCTGCCTTCCCTCCATGCAGCTTTGCACAGAGAGCTGCATGCCCAGCCCTGATGTCACCTGGGCCCACGCCGGCCAGTGCATCTAGGGGAGCTTGCTCTTTCCCTGAAACTCAGTTTCTCATCCTTAAAATGGGGGCTGATGCCTATTCTAATGGGATCTCCCTCCCTGCGTTGCAGACAGGCAAATTTCAGAGTGGAGTTTTGGAACTGTGGCCCCCTTACCAGCCGGATGTCATCCACCTCCCCCGTTTGCTCTTTTTCTTTTTTTCTTTGCATTTTTGACACAGCTGGGCCTTTCTGCAGCTCAAGCACCACCTGGCCCATCACTCAGGGAGGCCCCACAGGCCCTGGCTTGCCCCTGCTGTGTGCCAGGGCGTCCCCGCCAAGGGCCAAAGCTGCATCAAATGGTGGCTGTGCTGACAGAAAAGGTTGGGTGGGGCGAAACGTGGGGCCAGCAAGGGGCTGGGACAGGGAAGAGGGTCAGCATTTTAAAAAAGGGGGGACATTAAAAAAAATGACTTAGAAAATGGAGAAATTTTCTTGGGATGAGATGTCCTGACCCCGACGAGATATTTTCCTTTTATTCTTTTCAACTGCTTTGTTGTTTCCGCTAAGAAAGGAGAGATGATGCCATTGACCAGTTTCTCAGTTGCAGGATCCGAGGCACAGAGAGGGTAGGTCCTGTGCCTGAGGTTGCCCAGCAAGCAACAGCAGAGTCCTAAACCTGCTGCATGAGTGTCCTGTGGCTGCTGTAATGAACTGCCAGAGCCAGTGGCGGTTCAGACAATGCGAGCATGTTCCCTCATGGTTCCAGAGACCAGAAGTCTAGACCAAGGTGTGGGCAGGGCTGTGCTCTCTCCAGAGACCTTAAGGGAGGAGCTTTCCTTGCTTCTTCCAGCTTTTAGGGGTTCCAGGCATACCTTGGTTTATTGCTACATCACCCCAATCTCTGCCTCTCTCTTCAGATGGCCTTCTCTTATAAAGACACCAGTCCTTGGGTTTAGGACCCTTAATCCAAGATGGTCTCATCGTGAAATCTTTAATTATACCTGAGAGATTAGGGAGTGGACATCCCATCTGGTTGACACTGCTCAACCCACTCCACCTCGCGTCTAGCTGTGTGAGCTGACCTTTTAACCCACAAGGTTGTGTCCCACCAGCTCAGCCATCCCAGCTGGGCCTTCCGTCTCCCCCCAGGGTGGTGGGCCGGGTGCCAGGCCCTTGGGCTGAAATGCAGCAGGCAAAGATTCGGCTAGGGTCCTTCTAGGGACCCTGCCAACACTGTGTCCCCTCCTGCCAGGCCTGACACTCCCTGACCTACCCGAGCAGTTCTCCCCGCCTGATGTGGCTCCCCCTATCCTGGTGAAGCTGGTGGAGGCCATTGAACGGACAGGTGAGCCTTGGCCTGGCTGCAGCCCCTGGATTCTGCTTGCTTGCCTCTGGGGATGGGCAGCTCATCCTCTTCCCTGGACTCAGGTTGCATGGAGAGGCTGAGTCTGGATGCCCCAGGTCTCCATGTTGAGTTGGGGAAGGAATAACTCCCTAGGGAAGTGGACCCCTTCATAGCATGTGCCCTGCCCTCTGCTACCATCTCCCTCCCTTCCCTCTGCTCTCACCTCTGGGAGGTTGATAGCCACCCCAGACTCCACATGGGGTAGAGGCAGCATTTGAGAGCTGGCCTTGGCATCTAGGGTGACACTGACCTACCCCATCCCTTCCCCCCAGGGCTGGACAGCTACAGGCCTGAGCCACCCGCCATGCGCACAGGTGAGGGCAAGCTTCAGTGGGAGAGTGGGAAAGGAACCTGCCCTGGATGGATGTGTCCCATCCCTGCGCCCGCCTTGGACCGAGATATCCCCCTTGCACCCACAGACTGGTCCCTGAGTGATGTGGAGCAGTGGGATGCGGCAGCCCTGTCAGATGGTGTGAAAAGCTTCCTGCTGGCGCTGCCGGCGCCCCTCGTGACACCCGAGGCCGCGGCCGAGGCACACCGAGCCCTGCGGGGTAAATGTGGTGGGAAGCCTGGGCTGGGGAAGGCATTGGGTCAGGCGGGCTCAGGCCCTGGCTCACCCAACCCTGGCCATCTGTCCGCAGAGGCCGCGGGGCCCGTGGGGCCGGCGCTGGAGCCCCCGACGCTGCCACTGCACCATGCGCTCACGCTGCGCTTCCTGCTCCAGCACCTGGGCCGGGTGGCCGGGCGTGCCCCAGCCCCGGGCCCCGCGGTCCGTGCCCTGGGCGCCACCTTCGGGCCGCTGCTGCTGCGCGCGCCGCCGCCGCCCTCTCCGCCGCCAGGGGGCGCGCCCGACGGGTGAGAGGCCGATGCTGGGGGGCGGGGCTGAGTCGTAGCAGAAAGGGGTAGGGCTCTAGAGGAAGGTGTGGCTGGAGACACAGAGAGGGGTCTAGGAAGGAGAGACGAGTGTGGAGCAGGGCCCCATGGGGAAGAGGCCAGAGCTGTCGTGATGGGCGGGCTAGGAAAGATAACTGTGACTGAGACTTGAGCTCCAGGAGACTCCATCAGGGCTTGGGACAAGGCGAAGGGGCTTGGACCAGGGAGCAGGCCAGTGGATTTGTCCTTCCTTTCTGCTTCCCCACCCCACACGCTGGACTCCTGTTGTTTGTTGTATGAGCACTTACCCATCGCTTGCTGCATGTACAGAAACAGGAGTGGGTCTCCCACGCCTGCCCGCAGCATCTATTCTTCCACTCGCGTGCTTTCACACATACCCCCTGCCAGGTGCGCACCAGCACTCACCACACCTCCCTTCCCCTTAGGACCGAGCCCACCCCCGACTTTCCTGCACTGCTGGTGGAGAAGCTGCTTCAGGAACATCTGGAGGAGCAGGAGGTTGCCCCCCCAGGTGACCCCCACCCCCTTGGATTAGCTCTTATTGTTGGGGATGAGAATGCTGACTCGGGGCCCTGCCAGTATCAGCAGGCTCAGTTGCCAGGGGAGCTCACCCTGGTATACAGTTGGTGCTCAATGCGTATTTGTTTTCCTGTCCACCAGCACTGCCACCAAAACCCCCCAAGACAAAGCCAGCCCCCACAGGCCTGGCCAATGGGGGCAGCCCACCCTCCCTGCAGGACGCCGAGTGGTACTGGGGTGACATCTCCAGGTAGGACTGTTGGGCGGGGCCACAGAACCCAGGGGGCAGGGTCTCCCGGTGGGCAGCCCCCATCCCGGCTGTCTCCACAGGGAGGAGGTAAACGAGAAACTGCGGGACACACCCGATGGCACCTTCCTGGTCCGAGATGCCTCCAGCAAGATCCAGGGGGAATACACGCTGACCCTCAGGTGGGGGCCCGTCCCTTCAGGGAGGCCAGGGGTGAGGCGTGGGAGGGGGACACTCGGGTCAGAGGACTGGGGGTCACACAGGCAGTGGCACATGGATGGACTCGCTGCTGGGCATTGACACGCCCTCACCCACCCCAGGAAGGGCGGAAACAACAAGCTGATCAAGGTTTTCCACCGTGACGGGCACTACGGCTTCTCGGAGCCGCTCACCTTCTGCTCTGTCGTGGACCTCATCGCCCACTACCGCCACGAGTCACTGGCCCAGTACAACGCCAAGCTGGACACACGGCTCCTCTACCCGGTGTCCAAGTACCAACAGGTTGGGGGCTGCGGTGGGCGCTGGGGGTGGGGGTTGGCAGTGCCCGGCTGGCCCTGGGCCTCAGTTGCCCGGGTAGCTTGCCTGATGGCACCGGGTACTGCCAGGACCAGATCGTCAAGGAGGACAGCGTGGAGGCGGTGGGTGCCCAGCTCAAGGTCTACCACCAGCAGTACCAGGACAAGAGCCGCGAGTACGACCAGCTCTACGAGGAGTACACGCGCACCTCCCAGGTACCACCGGCAAGCACACCCCCCGGAGGCCTAGGCACGGAGGGCAGTGCTCAGGTCGCAGTGCCCGACGTCCACTGCTAGGCAACAGAGCAGGCTCTTGGCCCCGGGGACTGCCCTGAAGACATAGAAATCAATGCAGCGGTGGTCTAGTTGCTAAGCTGTATCTGACTCTTGCAACACCATGGACTGTAGCCCGCCAGGCTCCTCTGTCCATGGGATTCTCCAGGCAAGAGTACTGGGGTGGGTTGCCATTTCCTTCTCCAGGGGATCTTCCCGACCTAGGGATTGAATCCGTGACTCCTGCACTGCAGGCAGATGCTTTACCGACTGAGCTATGAGGGAAGCCCAGAAATCAATATATATGATTCCAAAAACACAGATGAGGAGGTACCAAGCAGCCTCACGAGCGGCTGAGCCATGGGAGGTGTCTTGGTTGAGCCCCTGGGTCTCAGTCTCCCCATCTGGAAACTGGGACCATGCGTTTCAGTTCCTTTTCTTCTCCATCCCCTTCAACCTGGATGTTATCAAAATGATGGTAACCACCTCACCAAGAGTTGCCTAAGACAAAGGGTCAGGAGGTCATGGGAAAGAGCAGTATCTCTTAAAAACAGGCAAGTGGGGAAAGGTTTTTATCACTCCAGGACTGTGTTAATAAACTTCTTTTGTAAGTTGAGATGCAGCTTATTCCGATTGAACATCCCATCTCCATCAGGGAGTTTCTCTGTCTCCCCTGTAATCTCTGAGCAGTCTCCTTCTTGTCTCCTTTCTAGAGACAGGTTACCTGAGGTTCTGAGTGGACAGGACAACTGTCTGGGATCAGTTGGGAGCATCATGATCTTGGAAATGGCTTAGGCCTCCTGAGCCTCAGTTTCCCCATTAACAATTCTGACTTTGTATAGGCTGTTGGGAGGTTTGATGAGAGGATGCATGAAAGGGGCTTGGTGCAGCATCGACCCTGAGAAGGAGCCCCATGAATTGTAGCAACTAGATTTATCATTAATTCTCAGCAGTGCTCACGCACCCAGTTGTTTTGTAAGATGCCCAAAGGAGAATCTAAGAGTGGGTTGGGGTAAGTGGGCTTTGAAGGCTGAATAGGAATTCCTTTGGTGCAGCTGGAGGAACAGTGTGCCTGGTAGAGGGACCAGCTTGAGCAATGTCTCCATATCAGAATTGGAGTCTGCCTTTACCTCTCATGAGGGCCTTGCCGGGAGTCCCAGGAGGTGCTCAGACTTACCCCCTCTTCCAGGAACTGCAGATGAAGCGCACAGCTATCGAAGCCTTCAATGAGACCATCAAGATCTTTGAAGAGCAGGGCCAGACGCAGGAGAAATGCAGCAAGGAATATCTGGAGCGCTTCCGACGTGAGGGCAATGAGAAAGAAATGCAGAGGTGAGTCCAGTTCCTCTTCTCTGCCCTACCGCACCCTGCTCCAACACAGCTCAAGTGGGGAAAGAAAGGAAACAGGGTGGGCAGCCTGGGTTCCAGTGGGGAGAGAGGGTCAGTTTAAGTGGACTTTGAAGGATGAATAGGAGTTTGCCAGAAAGAGAACTCAGGGAAGCAGCCTGTCCAGAGGCTTAGAGACTGGGAGCCAGTCTGAGGCCTCTGAGTCACTCCTCCCACAGGATCCTGCTAAACTCGGAGCGGCTCAAGTCTCGCATTGCTGAGATCCATGAGAGCCGCACAAAGCTGGAGCAGGAGCTGCGGGCACAGGCCTCTGACAACAGAGAGATCGACAAGCGCATGAACAGCCTCAAGCCAGACCTCATGCAGTTGCGCAAGATCCGAGACCAGTACCTTGTGTGAGTGCCTGGCTCTGCGCTCTCCTGGGGGGTCCCCCCCGCGTTAATCCAGGGGTGCCTGGAGGGCTGACCTCTGCATGTATCACCCACTTTCTCCACCAGGTGGTCCCATCTACCTCCCTACCCCCTCATCTGTCCACCAGCCCCCTTCCCCTTTGATCAGGCCCCTCCTTGCCCGCTCAGAAGGGCTCTTGGACTTCCCTGGTGATCCAGTGGTTAAGACTCTGTGCTTCCATGGCGGGGGGCACAGGTTTGATCCCTGGCCGAGGAACTAAGCATGGTGCTGCCAAAAAAAGGGGTCCACAGGGTGCAGCAGCTCCATTCAGCCTCAGCTGTGAAATGGGAGCATTGCTGCTACACGGCTGAGTCACTGGGAGCCCCCGACAGGATCCGCTCCATGAATGCCTACTCCATGACCCAGCATGCAGTGCCCAACCTGAGCCCAAGATCTTGTTTCTGAGGCTTCCCCCTCCCACCTGAGCCTTTGACGCTTGTGTGCACCTAGTGTGCGCTGAGCACCGTGCATACATTAGCTCGCTTGGTCCTCTGAAATACTGTAAAGTTTCCCTTTTGCAGTTGAGGGAAACTAAGGTTCAGAACAGACAGCTGCCATGTGCAAAGGCACACTGTGTGCAGCCCCCTGGACTGAGCCTCTGATGCTGACAGCACCTTGTGATGGCACAGCCTGGGGTCTGAAAAAGTGTTAACAGAAACATAATAAATGGCGGGGGACGGGGCGGGGAGGGAGGCGGCGGGAGGAGCGGGGTTCCCTGGCAGAGCCTGGGGCATCCACCTAGGTTGAAGCTGTCCTTGCCCTGGCCGAGGCTGACCCCTTGTGGCAACCGGGGGTACTGCACCAAAAACCTACTCTGGTCAGCTCTTGCCTCCAGCCTGGCTGGCCAGGACTGTGGAGGGCTTGCCTTTCCTATGCTGCAGCCTCTGTTCCCCTCCAAGCCAAGCAGCAGGAACCCACCTTTCCTCTTCCCTCCAGGTGGCTCACTCAGAAAGGTGCCCGGCAGAAGAAAATCAACGAATGGTTGGGGATCAAGAACGAGACTGAGGAGTGAGTGACCACTTCAGGCGGGGGGGTGGAGAGGTGTTCTTAGAGGAGGGGCCGTTTTTTGTGGGTTTTGCAGGGTGAATAGGAGTTCACCAGGGAAGGAGCATTGTCCAGGTGACAGAGGGACCTTGGAGGCTGGTGAGTAAGTGACCAGGGCTCCTCCCTGCCTCCCCCACAGCCAGTACTCGCTGATGGAGGATGAGGATGACCTCCCCCACCATGAGGAACGCACATGGTATGTAGGCAAGATCAACCGCACCCAAGCTGAGGAAATGCTGAGTGGCAAGCGGGACGGTACCTTCCTCATCCGTGAGAGCAGCCAGCGGGGTTGCTACGCCTGTTCTGTGGTGTGAGTGCCTGGCCAGGGAACTGGGAATGGCTGAATGTTGGGAGGAGGATCACTGAGCACCAGCTGTGTGTTCGGCCTTGGGAGACAGCCGGGAAGAACCCCTGGGTTCTTGGGGACGGGAAGAAGCTGGGGCAGGATCAAAGCAGGAGACGGCAGGGTTGGGGCCAGGTCGGCAGGCAGCACCCAGGAGATGGGGAAGTAGGGGTCCCAGGCGGGGTCACGTGAGAGGAGCCGTGGGGCGGAGTTGGGAAAGCCTGTGAGGGCGGCCCCCTCTGACCCAGTCCGCCCCCGCAGGGTGGACGGCGATACCAAGCACTGCGTTATCTACCGCACGGCCACGGGCTTCGGCTTCGCGGAGCCCTACAACCTGTACGGGTCCTTGAAGGAGCTCGTCCTCCACTACCAGCACGCCTCCCTGGTGCAGCACAACGACGCGCTGACCGTCACGCTCGCTCACCCCGTGCGCGCCCCCGGGCCTGGGCCCCCGCCCGCTGCGCGCTGAGCAGGCGCGCGCGGGCCGGAGCGGAGCCGCGGCCCGGCGGAGGCCGCGGTGGCCGCGGCGTCTGGATCTGTCTTTCTAACCTGTCTCTTCCTGGGGTTTCCTCCCCGTGTCTCTTCTGTGTGACTCTCTGCAGGTGTATCTGTGCTTCTCTTTCTCTCTCTACAGTTCTGTCTCAGTCTCCTCTCTGTCTGCCTCTCTCTCCATCTTTCTCTGGGTCTCTTTCTGTCACTGTCTCTTTCTAGCTCCATCTGTCCGTCCCCTCTCTCCCTCTCCCCGTCCCCGTCTCTGTGTATCCATGTTGGGGGTCCCGCCTCCCCAGCTCCACAGCCCCTGCCCCCACAATCACTGCCCTCCAACGGCTCTGGCCACCCACAGCCTTGTGCCCTGTCCCCCACGGGCCTCCGGGGGTCCCCAGAGCCCCACCTGGCTGCACCTGCCGTGTTTACAGAGGCCCCTGGGTTGCGTGGCCCCCGCCTGGGTGCCCCGATTTTTAAGCCATAGACCTGGGGTCAGGGCAGGAAGGAACTTCGCTTGGCCACTTTTCCAAGAACCTCAGCCGTGACGTCTGGGGCCAGGCGGGACCTGCCCCATAGACCCCAACTTCCCCTTCAAACCCTGAAGTGAAACCCGGCCCTCGGTTGTCCCCACCGTGGGGCTGCTGCCAAGAAGTACCCCTGAAAAAGAAAATAATGAAAAATAAACTCACAGGCTGACCCCAGGCCTCCCAGGAGCTGAGGCCACCAGCACCTCTGGGCAGCCGGCACATAACGCTGCCCACAGCACCATAACCAACGCAGACTTCAGGCTTCTCCATCATGTTGGGCTGATTTTATTTTTCCTTAAGTGTACCTAAAGCCCTCTTTTCTCTCCTCTTTTGGGACGAGAGCCCTGATTTTCTATGCCACCCACGGACCCCAACCCCCTTCTCCTGCCTGTCTGGCTAGGCTGGCAGGTGGGTTTTGTATGGTACGTTGATACTGATATGGATATAAAACATTGAACTCGATGGATGCTTTTGTTTTCAGTGACAGGCTTTAGCTCTGGGCTGCCAAATGAAGGCTGCCAACCCCTGCTTCCTCCCCCACCTCCCTCCCCATCGCAGTTTAGATTGCTCGCGTGCAGAGAAATTGAAACCTGCCTGAGGTCACACGGCAGAGGCTCAGACCTCAGCCTCGCAGGGACCCCAGACCATGGCTCCCAGGTTTGAGTTCTGACACTGAGCCACTATCCCTAGCCCCAGAAAATCGCCACCCCTCTAATGTGCAGCTTCCTCACGGCCAGGCAGAAAAGACTGTCACACCCTCTCTCATGCCACCCAGAGGGGCCTCCTGTGTCCTGGATCGCTTCAGTGTCAGCCCCTCCACACCTGCCCGGTGCGGCCTGCTGTGGCTCTAGAGACACTGAGCTGGGTCTTCATGGTGGCACTGACCCAGACTCGACCATTCCCTGCCCTCCCCAGGGTCCCTGTCTCAACCCTCCTCTCACACACGCCCAGGGCTGAGAACCTCCTCTCCTTCCCAGCCCACTGCACCTGTCTGGACCTAATGTGGCTGAGACAGCCCCCGGGGATGAAGGAGCCGCTGTCTGATCCATCTCACCCCTGGGCTGTCAGAGGGACAGGAGTTACCTTCCTGGGCCTCAGAGCTCCGGTCCTCCCCAAGCACTGTCCCCACTTGAGTGACCAGTCAGGAGGCACCCTCTAAATAACTCCAGCCGACTCTGCCCCCACTGAGGGCTTCACCCACGGCGTGAGTGGAAGCAGGTAAAGCTCACCTTCTCAGTCCTGTGAGCCCAGCCGGGTGGAGCCTGAACACAGAAGAGAACATCCCACACAACCTCTAGCTGGCCTCCACACTCAGCCAACTGTGTCTCCTTGCGGATGTCACCTCCCGTCTCCAGTCCCATTTCCTCTTACCAAGTAGGGCGAACAGTCTCTACTGGGCATCTCTGCGGATTTCATGCTCAAATGGGTGAGGTTACCTTCAGGAATTCCTCCAAATACAGCTGGTGCTTAACACCCACTGGAAAAATTGTAGCAATTATATTTATTGCTATTTCTTCAGCCCAGTACAAGATGGAATACAAACTAAGTTCCCCAAAGCCGTGTCGCTTAGCCTTGCAGAAGCTTCACAAAGGAAAGGGGTTCTGCGAAGGGTTCAAAAGAATGAGGTGGGATAGTCCAGCCATGCCCAGCTCCCGAACCTGCTGCTATGAATGTGGCCATGTGGGCTGGGGTTTCCCCAGAACTGGAGGGGGATGTGGGCAGTGGAGGTGGGGGCTGGACTGATTTCCAGGCAAGGGTGGGGAGCGTTTCCTCCCATGGGGCCCAGATCTTTGCCTTGCAAAGTCTGGGTGTGTTGGTTCCATCCCCAACACTCCCAGCCTCCAAGCCTTTATCTGGGTTAGTCTCTCTGCCCAGTCTGCCATCCTGCAAATACCTTCCACCCTACCCCCAGCCTGGGGCAATGCTCCCTCTGTTCTGAGCCCTTCATGATAGCTTTAGTCCCTAAACCTCACTTCTACTTAATAAAATGAGAAGTTGGGGCTTCATCACCTGAGGTGTCCAGCACAGTCCTGGAGAAAACCTGAGTCTGCCTGATTCCCCTGGATTTGGGTCCTACAGGGCCAGTCCCGCATCCCGTGTATTAATACACCATACAGGCTTCAGGTCATGACTGCTCCAACCCAGGATTCTCTTCTACCAAAGGAGCTGGCAGAGGCCAGGGGTGCACCCCTCCTCAAGCCCAGGAGCGTGGCAAGAAGGAAGACCAGCTTTCTCTTCCCACCCCCCAGCCAGGAATGGGGGTACCAAGAGAAGGGAGGTGCCCCTCCCAGCACTGGCTTCTGCTTTCTGGCCCTGCTGTGTGGTCAAGCCTGAGTCAGCCTCACGAGACCACGCTGTCTGGGTTGGGGAGCCTGAGAGGGGGAGGGGTGACGCTTGGGAATGAGGAGGGGTATGGGCCGAGCTAGGAGAGGGGGCCTGGCTGCCCACGCCGGCGCAAGGGATCACCTCCCATGGGAACACAGGGTAGGGAGCTCGGAGAGTCGGGTCCACGGGCCAGGACCGGGGTGGGGGTG
>SJYX01016047.1:0-10525 GCA_006410675.1 Oreotragus oreotragus
GTGTTAAGTGTGTTTGAAAGGGAGTGATTGATTAGCAGATACTGGTGTGGTGCATTGCTCTCCCTTTGGGTCGTGAGCAACATTGTACACAGTGATGATAACAGCAGTCCATGATGACAGCAGTCCAGAGGAAGCAGCTGGTGAAGAGGGAGGCTTCAGATTCCAGGCTGTTTGCTTGAGGCCCAGATAGATGGCTGCATGGGTGCCAAAGCAGGAATAGCTAATCTCCGGAGGGCAGCAGGATGCAGAGCCTTGCCTTCTTTGGGCCCCAAACCTCCAGATCTAGGTCACTGTGCATGTGTACCTGCTAAGTCTCTTTACTCATGTCTGATTCTTTGCAACCCTATGGACTGTAGCCTGCCAGGATCCCTGGGATTTCCCAGGCAAGAATTCTGGAGTGGGTTGCCATGCCTTCCTCCAGGGGAATCTTTCTGAACCCAGGGGTCGAACCCGTGTCTCTTATGCCTCCTGCATTGGAAGGCGGGTTCTTTACCACTGAGCCAGCCACCAGGGAAGCCCCCTAGGTCACTACTAAGGGTCTTTTGAAGAAAGAAATTTAGTCCTACTCAATAACTTACTCAGCATCCATGAACTGCAACAAGGGCAGTGGGAAAACAGAGGTCAATGGGGTTAAGTGTGTTGATAAGACAGTGGTAAAAGTGATGGATCACTGGAAAGATCCAGAGGTAATAAAACCAGGATATGACTGAAAGTCTTCTAGAGGACGTGAAGAGCTGCCAGGCACAATAAGGACCAAGACAGTGGAAGCAGGGACAAGGACGTGTGAATACCCCAAAATATGAGGCTGCGGTCAGAGACGAATACTAGAGAACAGGGCTTCAATGAGCAAAACAGGTAGGGTAAGAGCAAGGTTAAGAATGTGCCTATAGAGAAGGAGTGTGTAGGTGAGGGGCGGGATGATGTGCAGACGAAGGAAGAAGGTGGAGACACCGAGAGGGCAGGGTATTGAGTGGGTCCCCATAGATATTAGAGTTTCTCACTCAATCCCCATGGTGGCTAAGCATGTGTTCTCAGGGGCATCAGTTTCAGGGACCCGTTGACAACTATGAGAATTTCATATACATGAATTGTGGAAGCAAAGTTGAAGCACTTAGTGAAAAAAAAAAATTCCTTGGTATCCTTTCCCACCATTGACACCCAGTTAAGCCTACATCTAAAAACACTGGATCTGAATGCAAGGTTTAGGAGCCGTTGCGTGTGTTTCTGAGCATAAGAGCTCCCTTGGGCTATGCTTAGGTCCCCTTTGGTCACCATTTCTCGCTTGCAGTGGAACCTCATGGTCAGAGTTGGGATGTGTGGTAGGTTGTAGACACAGCTATACATTCTTCCTCTATTTGCCCTTTTGAAATGTGATTTGCAGCACTTCCCACCAAGAGTCTTTTTCCCTAACCCTTGAATCTAGGGTGCTTTTGTGACTCGTTGGCCAAAAGAATATGGCAAAAGAGATGTTGTATGAATTCTGAGCCTAGACCAAACCTTGCAAGCTTTCACTTGATTTCTTTGAAACTTGAGCAGCCATACGGGCAAGTACCTTACTAGCTGACAACAGACATGTAGCCCAGTTGCCACTGTTCCCTCAGATGACAGCCTTCCAATGTCCAGAATCAGAACTATCAACCATGCGAGCGATGCCATCCTGGGTTATCCAGCCTATAGCCTCTAGCTGAGGGCAGACAAATGAAGAAGCTTAGCCTAGATCAGTGAAACAAGGTGCAAATCATCACAAACACCCAGCCAACCCAGGAACTCATGAGCAATGATAAGTGGCTGCCATTAAAATCACTAATTTGGAGGAGTGTCTGAGTCAGCTTGAGCTGCTAGAACAAAAGACCAGAGAATGGATGGCTCAAACTGCAAATTCGTATTTCTCACAGTGCTGGAAGCTGAGTTGTCCAAGATCAGAGTGCTGGCTGACTTGGTTCCTGATGAGATTCTCTTTCTTGTTTGTGGGTGGGTGCCTTTTTGTCGTAACCTCACAAGCAGGCAAGAGATCATCTCTTTGTGACTCTTACATTACAGCACCAACCTCATCATGAGGGCTCCACTCTCATGACCTAATTATCTCTCAAAGGCCTCACCTCCAAATGCTATTATATTGGGCACATTGGGCTTCAATATGTGAATCTGGAAGAGAAACCATAGCGTGAAGAGTTGGTTTGTTATGCAGCAAAAGCTAGCTGATACAGAGTGGTATGAAGAATAGATAAGAGATGCATTGTCCTAAGTGATAAAAAGATTATGTGCTAATCACAGTATCTGACCGAGCCACTTTTCTTCAGCTGGAGGCTTCCTTCCTCTGGGCTGACGGAGCCCCATACAAAGCTGTATGGTTTGCTCAAGAGTGCGAATGGAATGTCAGCCCCCTTCTGCCCCTTCGGCCAGGCACTCTTGGGCAGGGCCCCCCTCACCCAACCATAAGCAGCCCCTTTGCATGCCATCCCAGTGTCTGATATCACCCCTTCTACGCAGCAAGTGTTGTGCTGGGTAATCTCCCGAAACCGCCAACTGGACAAGACTGGTATCTGACCAGGAGATGCTTTTGGCAATCTGGATTATAAAATATGGAGAAAATAACTTTGTAGCAAGAGTAAGAAGGTAAAAAGAAATATCCAGAAAGGCCTTGCAGTAGAGTGTGGGGTCAGAAGTCCTGAAGGGCCATGGAGGGTTCAGTTCAGTTCAGTTCAGTCACTTAGTCGTGTCCGACTCTTTGTGACCCTATGAGTTGCAGCACGCCAGGCCTCCCTGTCCATCACCAGCTCCCAGAGTTCACTCAAACTCATGTCCATCGAGTCAGTGATGTCATCCAGCCATCTCATCCTCTGCCATCCCCTTCTCCTCCTGCCCCCAATCCCTCCCAGCATCAGGGTCTTTTCCAATGAGTCAGCTCTTCGCATGAGGTGGCCAAAGTACTGGAGTTTCAGCTTCAGCATCAGTCCTTCCAATGAACACCCAGGACGGATCTCTTTTAGGATGGACTGGTTGGATTTCAGTGAAAATTCAGAAAATACAAGTAAAGAGGAGCTGGAAACTCTACAGGCATACAGATGGTGTGTGGGAGAGGAGAGGCAGACACACAGGGTTAGCGATGGAGCCTTACAGTGAGGAATGTGAAGATCAGCCACGTGGGACCTGACACCTCCCAGGCCAGGCTCCTGACACCTTGCACCGCTAGCGTCCTGTCCTTGAGTTGCTGGCAGATGGAGAGCCCCTGCTTTTTGGCCTCCCTTATTTGGATGCTTGGTTCCTTCTGCACTAAAGACCCCTGAGTAAGAGAAAAGTTTATCCTCCACCATCTGAGGCCTCAAAGTCAGATGGACTCCACCACTGCTCCTCTGTTACCTCCTCTCTGGTCCAGGCTTGGGGGCCAGTGCGGGGCTTCAGGGGCAGGATAATAAGAGCCACTGTTTGCTTCTCTGGGCCCGTTCTTCAGGCCATGATTGGGAACATACAGATTGTGCCTAGGGAAGGGGTTCCTGAGAACAGGCTAAGGGCCCACGACCCACCCATGCTTCAGGACTAGGAGACAGAATGGAGCGGATGGACAGGGAGATGAAGCTTTAACCTGAGGGCTGGGATGCAGCTGCAACCACAGAGCTGGTACAGAGAGGCAGGCTCCCCAAAATAGGGGTGCCCTGAAGGCCTGAGGCCAATTCTCAGCCCCACTTAGGGCCACACTCGCCTAAGCACTGGGCAGGGCAGGTGGGGCTGACCCCTGAGAAAGAGAGAAGGGACCTGCCATCATCGGGCCCAGCACCCCTGGACAAGCTTCCCCTTAGCAGCTCGCCAGGGTGGTTGGTGTCTCTTCAGCAGGATAGAAGACCCCTTAACTGGTTATTCAGCTTTTTGACAAGAGGAACAGTGGTCCTCTTCCTGCCCTCCTGCCTGTAAAATCGCTAGCTGGGGATCCCAGAAACTGTTGCGTTGGTTCCCATACGCACAGTGCCATCTGCTGGGAGGACGGAGAAGTGATCCAGGGGCTGCCCTGCGCTGGGCACAAGCCAGAAGTCANCTGAGGCCTCAAAGTCAGATGGACTCCACCACTGCTCCTCTGTTACCTCCTCTCTGGTCCAGGCTTGGGGGCCAGTGCGGGGCTTCAGGGGCAGGATAATAAGAGCCACTGTTTGCTTCTCTGGGCCCGTTCTTCAGGCCATGATTGGGAACATACAGATTGTGCCTAGGGAAGGGGTTCCTGAGAACAGGCTAAGGGCCCACGACCCACCCATGCTTCAGGACTAGGAGACAGAATGGAGCGGATGGACAGGGAGAAGAAGCTTTAACCTGAGGGCTGGGATGCAGCTGCAACCACAGAGCTGGTACAGAGAGGCAGGCTCCCCAAAATAGGGGTGCCCTGAAGGCCTGAGGCCAATTCTCAGCCCCACTTAGGGCCACACTCGCCTAAGCACTGGGCAGGGCAGGTGGGGCTGACCCCTGAGAAAGAGAGAAGGGACCTGCCATCATCGGGCCCAGCACCCCTGGACAAGCTTCCCCTTAGCAGCTCGCCAGGGTGGTTGGTGTCTCTTCAGCAGGATAGAAGACCCCTTAACTGGTTATTCAGCTTTTTGACAAGAGGAACAGTGGTCCTCTTCCTGCCCTCCTGCCTGTAAAATCGCTAGCTGGGGATCCCAGAAACTGTTGCGTTGGTTCCCATACGCACAGTGCCATCTGCTGGGAGGACGGAGAAGTGATCCAGGGGCTGCCCTGCGCTGGGCACAAGCCAGAAGTCGCATCCTAGGAAAGGCCCTTTCTCCTGACAGTCCAGCGGAAAGTCCCAGCTTCCCTGCCTGCTTCCTCTGGCCTCCCAAACCGTCTCTCACACCCGCTCTGGGTACCCACCCGTCTGTCCCGGGTTCCTCTCCCCTAACTCCTTACTTTATATAGTTGCTGCCTGGATGGATTCACACTCAAGCATGAAGGCAGAGGCTCGGAGCAGGAGCTTCGGGGCATGTGGCCCCTCGGGCAGAAGATGATGTCTGTCCCTCTGTCATGCCAGACCAGGCCAGGCAAGGGGCAGGGAGCCACAGGGCTTGACCTATCACAGGTCTGGAGGGAAGCCTGCAAGGATGCGCTGCCTCCAGTCAGCCCCCGGGCTGCCAGGCCACAGGTCCAGGCCCGTTCCAGAGCCAACTGCACCTGAAGCTGGGAGGGGTGGAGCAGAGTGTACCCCGACTGCGAACTCTGCCAGGAAGTCGGGGGGGGCGGTTAGAGCCACACAGTAGAGCAGGGAAGAGAGGGAAGAGACCTCTGAGACTTCCCACAACCCCCACTTTATGGATGGGAAAACTGAGCCCAGAAATAGGGTGCATCGCACTAAGCTTTTGGATAAGAAGAGCTAGGAAAGCACGTTCCTGAAGGATCCAGAGGACATCTAGTCCAATCCTTTCCTTTATGGATGGAAAGTAAGGCCTGGAGGGGAGCAGAGGAGAGGGTTGCTGACCTACTCCAGGTTCCGCTGCCAGTTTGTGTCTGTCCTGGGCTTTCCTGTGCACCAACCTGCCCCAGTTGGAAGAGGTCAGCTCCTATCGTAGAAACTGCTTGAAGACAGGGGGCTCTGGGACAGGAGGTGGCAGGCCTCCTAGCCGGCTGGTGAGGAAGAATGCTGAGGCAGCAGCCACCGCCGGCTGCCCTGTCCTGCTGTGAGTTCCTGGTTTCCTTGCTGCTCAGAGCAAGGCCAAGGTGGGAGGCTTATTTATTCCTGTGCTTTTATTTATTCATCTTTTATTCATTCCCATCCTGTCAGTGTATATTGTTTACATTATAAATCATATGTATTCTCACACTCCCTCTTAAGGAAAAGGCCCAAGAATACAGATTGTTGAAAAGCTGTGAAAATGGTGGCAGCTGCAAGCACTCTGTCTGCATCCCCCTTAGGGGCTCCTTACAGGGCTGCAGAAAGCCGTCGTTATACCAGACTGAGGGCTGGGACCACCTTCCCAAGCACCCACTCAGTGCAGCATGCTCCCAATAGAGAATGCATGAGAAGGAAGAGGAATGAGAGTAGATGGTGGTCTGCAGGGAAACCCAAGGATGGCACTTCCCCCACACCTCCTTCCTGAGCTGGCTGGGTTGGGTTGGGGCACCGGCTGCTTGAAGCCATCTGGAGGAGTGAGCCACATCCAAGGTAGTCTATAGGAAAGCCTCAAGTCACCAGAGACATATGTCGTAAATGCCAAGGCCAAAGGAGAAGAAGCAGATTTGTGAAGACGAGATGGAGCCTAGAACTGGTAACCTGGCAGGGCACGGCATTCAAGCAGAAGCAAGTAGGCACAGAAGCAGCAAGCTCGGGAGGCGTCTGCTCGGCTATCACAGTTTGCATTTACAGACTGACTTAAGTGGAGGGACGACCTAAAGTTCTGGCCAGACTGGGATTTGAAGAACTCAGCTGAGCAAATGTGTCTTGCAGCTGTGAGACTGAGCAAATGGGACATGTATGTCCGAGCAGGAAAAAATTCAGCATTTTAATTGCATATCAAAATATTTGAATATGTCTAAAGCTATACTCAGAGGAAGAGTCATAGCCTCAAATACATTTCTAGACAAGATAAGTAACTCAAAGCTAGCACTACAGGCAAATCCCCAAATTGCAGCGGCTTAACTCATTGGAAAAGACGGCAAATCCCCAAATTGCAGTGGCTTAACTCATTGGAAAAGACAGCAAATCCCCAAATTGCAGTGATTTAGCTCATTGGAAAAGACTCTGATGCTGGGAGGGATTGGGGGCAGGAGGAGAAGGGGACGACAGAGGATGAGAAGGCTGGATGGCATCACTGACTCGATGGACATGAGTCTGAGTGAACTCTGGGAGTTGGTGATGGATAGGGAGGCCTGGCGTGCTGCGATTCATGG
This sequence comes from Oreotragus oreotragus, assembly GCA_006410675.1. Taxonomy (NCBI): domain Eukaryota; kingdom Metazoa; phylum Chordata; class Mammalia; order Artiodactyla; family Bovidae; genus Oreotragus; species Oreotragus oreotragus. Next base: position 6,865 of record SJYX01016047.1, read on the forward strand.
GATCGCAAAGAGTCGGACACGACTGAGCGACTGAACTGAACTGAACACAATAAAGGTCATTTCTTGTTCATGCTACATGCCTGTTTCCATTACTTAGGGATGCAGGCTTTTTACAGGATCTTTTGCCTTGTTGCTGAGCTATCCAGAATACAAGGCTTACAAGACTATGATAAAAGCATAAGGAAGAGGAGGGAGAAAACATATTGGCTCAGTTCAAATAAAACATATATCACTTGTGCTCACAGTCCATTGGCTAGAGCTGCAAATCAAGTGGCTGAAACCAAACTTCAAGGGCTCTGTGATATGTAGGTGAATAGCACATATGTATCCAGTGAGCACTGTCTCAGCCACATGTTAAACAGTAGACAAGAAACAATTAAAATAAATGACTTAGGCATCCTTCTAGATGAACCAAGAAAAAATATCCTAAGAAAAGTTGCAAGAAGAAATTAATAATAAAAGTAGAAATTAATTCATTAAGAACAATTTATTAACTGCCCAATTGACAAAAAGACTAAAAAAACCAATCAGGTTTAAAAAGAAATACTATACAAAATAGGAAAATAACCACAAATAAGTAGAAAATTAAAGTAATTCTAATTTTCAAATGTTATAATTATATGCTATTATGGTTTTAAAGTTGTGAAATTACTTCTAGAAACTATTACAAAAATTGACTAGCAATATGTTAATAATCATAGAAAGTATTGAGAAAATTGTCAAAAAAGAGATTCTCCTGTATGTATACACACACTTGCATGTACACAAACAGTTTCAGAAGTGAATTTTTTCCAACCTCTGAGGAACAAATAATTCTGGAGTTGAACTGTTCCACCGCATAAAAAGAAAAGGAAGCTCCAGGTTATTTGTAACAAAGCTAATAAATTATTGATAGCAAAACAGGACAAGGCACAGAAACAACTATAGATTAATCTCACTTTTGAATAACAAAGCAAAAATCTTAAATAAAATATGAGAAAATAGAACTTAGCATATACTACACGATTATCAAGTGAAATGCATGCCAAAAATGCAAGTGTGATTTAAAACAATTTACCATATTAACCATCCAGATATATCTTCTCAAACTAAAAGTTAGCATCATTTTTAATGTTGCTTACTGTTTAACAATAGAATAATTTCTATCAACTTAAAAATAAGGCCAGAATATACTCTAATACTACTAATTTTTAACACTGTTGTGCAGTTATTGACTAATATAAACAGATTGCCTATCTCCACTTCACTTAGTGGTTCTTCCGGGGTTTTATCTTGTTCCTTCATCTGAAGCATATTCCTCTGCCACCTCATTCTAAGTTGTTGTTTGTATTTTTATGTCTGTGGTAGGTCAGTTCTATTTCTCATCCTTGGAAAACTGGCCCTCTGTTGGAGGCATCCTACACATCCCAGCAGTACACTCCCCTCTTATCTCCCAAGCTATATGCTCTTGGGTTCCCCCTAAGAGGGTGATGTGGGTCCTTCTCTTGTGCTGGCCTGACTATGTGGGTGGTCTGGTGGGCTTGGTTGACCCCTAGTCTGGTTGGTTGCCAGGCACTGCCTCCTATGCATGTGGCTGGCTGCTGTTTAGCAGGGCCTGGCCACAACGTGGCTTGTTGTGGAACCTTTGGAGACCCTGGGGCTAGTACCAGCTCACTGCTAGGCAGAGTCAGGGTCCTGAAGACTTTGGGGCTGCTGCCCACCCGCTGGGAGGTGAAACCAGGGCCCTGGGTCAGTGCAGGACTACTGGCAGGCAGAGCTGGTTCCTGGAGTCTGGCTACAGGCCAGGGATTGTTGATGTTCAGTTGCTCAGTCGTGTCCAACTCTTTGTGACCCCGTGGACTGCAACATGCCATGTTCACCATCTCCTGGAGTTTGCTCAAACTCATGTCCATTGAGTCAGTGATGCCATCCAACCATCTCATCCTCTATTGCTCCCCTCTGCTCCTGCCTTCAGTCTTTCCCAGCATCAGGGTCTTTTTCAGTGAGTTGGCTCTTTGCATCAGGTGGCCAAAGTATTGGAGCTTCAGCTTTAGCATAGGTCCTTTCAATGAATATTTAGGGTTGATTGCCTTTAGGATTGACTGCTTTGATCTCGCTGCTGTCTGAGGGACTCTCAAGAGTCTCCTTCAGGACCATAATTCTAATCAGGCCCTGCTGGCCATCAGAGCCACGTGTCCTGGGGGTTCCTCCCCTCCCCCATGCCAGATCCCCAGGCTGGGGAGCATGACATAGGGCTCAGAACTCTTACTTCTATGGGAGAACTTCTGCAATATAATTATTCTCCAGCCTATGTATTGCCTACCTAGGAAGTATGGGATTTGACCATATTGCAAGTGAACCCCTTCTACCATCCCACTGTGGTTTCTTCTTTATATTCTTGGATGCAGAACATCTTTGGGGGCAGGCTCCAGTCCTTCTATCAGTAGCTGTTCAGCAGTTAATTGTCTCCCTGGTGTGTTAGTGAGAAAAGCTGAGCCCAAGTTCCCTTAACTCCACCATCTTTGGGGGCCAGAATTAACCAATACAATAGCCAAGAGAAATTAATAGAAGATAAAATTGGAAAGAAGAGGTAAAATTATGGTTATTTTTAAACAATATGAAAAATCCAGACAATTCAATGGAAACAAAAAATGGTAAATGACAATTAGAAAATTGACATATAAAAACAGATTTTTTCTATGTGGAAAAGCAAAAAGTTATAGAATAATACTGGGGAGAAGTTCACATTCAAATAACAACAAAGAAATACATGTAAGAGAAAATATTCAGAACTATAAGCTTCACCTGAGGAATTAAAAGACTAGAATTAATGATACAACTAGTATACTGGTATTTGGCTGGAAAAATTCAATTTTACAAAGATGATAATCATTAATAAATGAATTGATACATTAATTGTGATATCAATGCTAACAATCAGTTTAGAAAATGATTCTAAAGTTAATCTGGAAAAATATAAGAATAGGCAGTAAAACTCTGGATAACAAGAGAAAGGAGAATTAATCAGCTCCACCAGAAAATCAAACGTAAAGCTTTGGTAAATAAAATAGTACACTACTGGCATAATAGATGATCACTGGTCCAGAATGGAGACTCCAGAGAGAAGTCAAAACATATATCTACATTTATAATAAAGGTAGCATTTTGAATCAATGATTAAAATATTGTATTATTCAATAAAGAGTGCTCATTCACTAGCTAGTCTTTTCTTGGGAGTGGGTGGGGAGGAGGATAGGAAGAAGCAGCAGGATTCCTGCCTCATTCAATTAGCAAAGTAAATCCCAGGTGGATCTAATATAATTGTGGCGCATAGAATCATAAAAGTACCAAGAGGAGACATGGATGGATGCTTTTCAAATTCTTAGAGTGAGGAAAGCTTTCTTAAGCATATAACCCCAAAGCCTTAGATGAAAGTCTAACAAATCAGGCCATTAACAAGGCAACATCTCTTCTTCAGCGAAATCTGGTTATTTCCAAGCAGCATAGTTTGGCGTGGATATTAGCTTTCTTCTTTGTACCCTGCATTGTTTCTTAAAATAGACATGTATCAGTTTTATAAAAACAACATCCCTATCTTTAAAAAAAAGGTAAATCATTTAGGTCTTTAATCCATTTTGAGTTTATCTTTGTGTATGGTGTTAGGAAGTGTTCTAATTTCATT
>SJYX01016048.1:13831-29922 GCA_006410675.1 Oreotragus oreotragus
ATCGCGGGGGAAGGGGGAGACACGGAGAGCGACAGTGAACGTCCAAGCCTGTTCAGCTGCTGGTGACGCCTGGCATCAGGGCACAGGCCTTGGCGAACCGCCGAGCACAGTGCCTTAATTATTCCATCCATAAATGATAAGCCTCGTTCATTTCCAGGCCTTCATGACAAATTTATGGCCTTAATGTGCTCGCTGCCTGACCTTCCCTGGGATCGCAGGGAAACTGGGGGCCCTTTCTGGAGGGCACAGCGGGCGAGGCTTGCTGCTGTGCCCCTGGGCCTGGCACCCCCTCCTGTGGCTTCCAGGAGCTGTGCTCTGGTCAGCCCGCCTGTTGCAGCTTGCAAACCCATTGCTCTCTGCTTTGCTTCTGGTACACGCTGCAGTTTAAGCTAAGGGCCACGACTCTTGTGACAGCAAAGACCCAGGTTCAAGTCCCATTTCTGCTACCTGTGTGACCTTAAGTATGTGTGGGTCTCTGCCTTGGTTTTCTGGTTATGAGGGTGAAATGAGATAAAACAGATAGGAAATGTTTAGTGCGTAGTAAATACTCAGGGTAGGGTAGTGGTTATTGCAGCTTTGGGGGTTTTCATATAGTTATATGTTCATGCTATGTCGCTTTAGTCATGCCCAACCCTCAGAGACACTATAGACTCTAGCCCACCGGGCCCCTCTGTCCACGGGCTTCTCCAGGCAAGAAGACTGGAATGGATTACCATGCCCTCCTCCAGGGGATCTTTCCCACCCAGGGATCGAACCTGCATCTCTTATGTCTCCTGCACTGGCAGGCAGGTTTTTTACCACTACTGCCACCTGGATTCGGAGCCTATTATGTGACAAGCACATAAACAACAATAGCGACACCACAGATATGTCTCTACTGCTAAAAGCACACCAGGCAAGTGACTTCCACTAACACAGCTAATCCTCACAACGACCCTATGAAACAGTAACATGATCATTCCCATTTTACATAAGCGGAAACAGAAGCACAGAGAGGTAAAGTAAGCTGCTCAAGGTCACACAGCTGTAAGTGGCAGAGCTGGGATTCAAACCCAGGCCATCTGGGCCCACGGTTCATAGACCCGTCCCTCTTAAGGTGGGAGACCTTGCCAAGTTGCTGTGCTATTCCCAGCATGATTAGACACATGAGAATATGTGTGTGTGTGTGTCTTAGCTCAGGCTGCCATAAAAATCTAAGGACTGGGTGACTTAACAGAAATGCAGTTTCTCATAGTTTAGAGGGCAAGAAGTCCAAGTTCAAGGTGTTAGCCTATTCAGTTCCTGGCTGGTAGACAGTTACCTCTTTGCTGTACGCTCACATGTCTTTCCTTGTTTCACATGCATGGAGAAAAAATTGATTTCTCTCTTTGGTGTCTCTTCTAATAAGGGCACCAATTCCATCATGAGGGTTCCACCCTCATGACCTTGTTTAACCCTAATTACTTCCCAGAGACATCATCTCCAAATACCATCATCACATGGAGTGTTAGAGCTTCAACATATAAATTTAGGGGGCAGGGGGACACAGACATCCAGTAGTAACAGTATATATGCTGTACACTTGTGCACATGTACATGCATGAGTGTGCCTGTACACACGAGTGTGTTAGCATGTCCATGCATGCATTTCATGTATGTGCGTGTTTGTGTAAATTCCACGTATATGCCTACGGATATACAGGGATGTGTATGTACGCGTATGTGCAAGTGTGTGCATGTAAGCATGTGCTGTGTCTGTGCATATGTTTAGTACCTCTGAGTCTGTACACTCAGGTAAGAGGCGGGGAAACCCCATCCCAGGTCAGCTGCTCTGCCACTCAGTCCAAGAGCCCCGTGAAAGTCAGGGTCACACAAAGTGAGCTACGGAGGGGCTTTGGGGAGCTAGGGCCTAAGAACCAGTACTCCCTAGGTTGGGGGAGAGGTCTCCCCAGCTGCTCGTGCCTGTCACCCTGGCCTCCAGGAGACATTAATAATAGATCAGCAAATTCCAAATGTAAATAGGGCAATCAGGCCCGAAAACACAGACATTCATCACCCAGATACAAATTATGCTGCCGGCCCTGATGTAATTACGAGAGTTCAGCAGATGCCTGAGCCACCGCAACCCTGCCCTGCACGCTGCTTTGTGCTGGTGTCTGCCCTGAAAACGCTCCCCAGCCTGACTCCACAGGGTCTCTCTGGCCACGGCCACAGGTCCCCAGCTGTCTTAAGCAGCTGTGAAGACAGGAGCACATGAGAGCCTTGTGCTTTGATGGCAGAGCCCCGACGTTCATGGGGGCAGACGCCAGACAACAAATCGGCCCCAGTTCTGGCTCCAGTTTTGAAATGACTTGCTGTGTGACTCTGGGTAGGTCACTAATCCCCTCTGAGTCTCAGTTCCCTCTTCTAGCCAAGGGAGCTAACAACGCAGTATGGTGTTAGAGCTTCAGGCTTCATAGAACTTTATCCACTCTTGACTTTGGAAACCCTGGGCAAGTTTCTTCCCCACTCTGAGCCAACTCCTTCATCTGTAGATTTGGTATAATAATGCCTATCTTATGGGGTTATTTGGAGGGAAGAATGAAATAATATTTTTTCTTTTAATTGGTGAATCTAACTCATTCACATTTATTGTGATTATATATTATCATATATAGACTATATCCCATCAATATATAAATAGATTTTTAAAATCTATATCCATATATAGTCATTTTATAATTATGAGATTATATGGCTGGACTCGAGTTTTCCTGGTGGCTCAGTGGTAAAGAACCCGTCTGCAACGCAGGAGATTTGGGTTTGATCCCTGGGTCAGGAAGATCCCCTGGAGAAGGAAATGACAACCCATTCCAGTGTTCTTCCCCAGGAAATCCCATGGACAGAGGAGCCTGGTGGGCCACAGACCATGTGGGCGCAAGAGAGTCGGACATGGGCTTCCCAGGTAGCGGTAGTGGTAAAGAGCCCGCCTGCCAATGCAGGGGATGTAAGAGATGTAGGTTTGATCCCTGGGTCGGGAAGGTCCCCTGGAGGAGGAAATGACAGCCCACTCCAGTATTCTTGCCTGGAGAATCCCATGGACCGAGGAGCCTGGCAAGCGATAGTCTGTAGGGTCGCAAAGAGTCGGACACGACTGAGGCAACTTAATGTACACATCACATGGCTGGGCTCTTTCTTGCTGTATTTGTCTTGTTTCCTGTTCATCAGTTTTCCTTTTGTTTCCTTCCTTCCCGTGGCTGTTATACCAGTTATCTATTGGCTCAGACGGCAAAGAATCTGCCTGCAATGTGGGAGACCCAGGTTCAGTTCCTGGGTTGGGAACATGCCCTGGAGAGGGACGTGGCAACCTGCTCCAGGCTTCTTGCCTGGAGAATTCCGTGAACAGAGGAGCCTGGTGGGCTACAATCCATGGGGTCGCAGAGAGTCGGACATGACTGAGTGACTAACACTTTCACTCCAAAACTTGACGGCTTACCACAATAACCACTTGGTATCTCATAATTTCTGTGGGTTCGGGAACTTGGGAGCTACTTAGCTGGGTGGTCCTGGCTCAGGGTCTCTCATGAGGTTGCAGCTGTCCCGTCAGCGGGGGCTACAGTCTCATCTGAAGGCGTTTGGACTGGAGGTTCCAATCCCCCCGGTGGCTCCTCAGCTCCTCCCTGGATGGAGCCCCCCGGAGCAGCTGAGTGTCCTCATGATATGCTGCCAGCCTTCCCCAGTGATTCAAGAGAGCAAGGTGGAGGCTACAACGTCTTTAACGACAGAGCCTTGGAAGTCACAAGCTGTCACTCCCGCCGTGTTGGTTCCGCAGGTCCATCTCTCCCTGTGGGAAAGGACTACCTAGCAAGGTGAATACCAGGAGGCAGGGATCACTGAGGGCCCACCTGGAGCCCGGTTACCTCACCAGTCTTGTGTTAGGCTGAATGACAATGTATGTAAAGCTCTTAATCCAGACACTGGGAGAAATTCACTGATCCATGTCACCCCAATAACTGGCACAGACCAGGCCTCCACAGTAACAGGATGGCGAGAAAAGGACAGTAGCAGAAATGGGTCTCCTCTCCCCCAAAGCCATTTCCTAGAAGCCAGTGGGCCTATAGCCCACTGTAAGCCCACATCCTCCTTTCTTGTCACGGGCCAATCCTTGGTTTGGGATGGGCTGAGACATGAAGGGCCAGGGCCTCCTGCCATCTCTGAAACGGAGAGAGTCTAGACCAAAGGCGGTTTCCAGGCCTGTCTCGTCCCAACTTTACATTGATCAGTAATTAAACACAGCCTCCAATTACTATAACGTTTGGCGAGGCACCAAGCTTGTGTGAAACCTTGCAATAAACATCTGCTTTATAAATTGCTTCTCCGTGCAGCTCTGCACCAGCGGGGTTCTCGGAGCGGGGGGTGGGGGGAGGCTGGGGAGAGAGAAAACCAGAGAGCTGGGAAAGGAAGGAGAGGTGCGGGAGGGAGGGAGACAAAAGGAGAGATGAGAGGCGAGAGGGAGAGGCTGTCCTTTCGGGATGTGAAGAGCCCCGATTATTCCTGTGACCCTCACCAGCCCCCGAGGTGGATGCCCAAGATTTAATCGAGAGCACAGAAGCCCTTGTCTCTTGAGTTGTCACATATCTAATGCAAATTACTTTTCTGTTGCTTTTTATTTTACCAAATCCTACAACATGCCACTCGTCTGCCATTTACATTTAGAGGAAGAAACGTAAAGATGTATTTGCTACACCTGCAGCAAATACAGGTGAGATATTCCCCAGGCTGCAGAGAAAGAGGTGGGTTGATAGTTTCCCAGCACCGGCCTGCAGCCCACTCCACACAATTACACACACTTCCCCCTGAGCGAAAAAAGGGCCTGTGTACCCCACTCTGTCTATTCAAGGTCTTGCTCTGGGAGGCCACAGGGAATGGGGAACCCCAGGGTGGGAAATTAGATGGAACTGGGCTGAGCTTTGGCTCAGCTCACATGAAACTTTGGGCAGGTGACTCACCTCCCTGGGCCTCTCCTTTTGCACCTGTTAAATGGGCATAAAACCACCCTTGGAGGTTTGGGGAGGATTATGGGGGTTGCAGAGGCAAGCCTCCAGCTAGACCTTTTCCTCTCAGGCCCCATCTGAAAATGGGACAATTTGATCTGTGGTCCCAGCCTGCCTGTTTGTTCACTCAGCACTAGAGAAAGTTGACGACTTCTTGGTGGATGGGGACGGGCAGAAATGGGAGGGCTGTCTGAGGCCAAACTGCCTGCCTAGGGCACTCCCACAGTCACCCGGGACAGATGAAATGAAATAGCACATGTGTTGTATATTCAGCTGGTCACGCTAATACCACTATTGTGGTATCTGCAACCCTGCCTGGGAGGTGTGGGGCGTGTCCCTCTCCCTTATTCTGTCCACTGGTCAAGTGAGATGCCAGACCACCTCCTCTCTCTACACCCAAGCACCTGAGTCCACCGTTAGAAACCCATTCCTTAACCACTGACACCTGATCCTCTTTAAAAATGAAAACAGCCCCCAGAAGCCTGGCAGGGAAGTCCTCCTGTCTGAGCAAGAAATCATTTATGAAATGACCTAATCTGAGAGTGAATGGGGATGCAGCCGAGTGCCTGGGTCACGGTGAATATTTGATGAAGGAATAAGTGAAGCCTTCCTTCCCGTCTGGTGCTGGTATTCTTATTACGACACATTCACTGCACGGGAGCCCAGCCTCACTGTGAACCCTTTCCTGTCGCAGCCTGGCCCATCCTTAGACAATGCCGGGCACTAAGCCTCTGAGCTCAAGCTCACGTCCCTCAAACTCCTCTGGGAATCTCTCTGACCCTGGAGCCCAGCACTGAGGTCACTCTCCAGAAAACCCTAAGCCACCGATAAGCAGCGGCCAATGTTTTGTACAAACCCATCCTAGGGTGTTTGTCAATGAAACCAGCACAGCAGGCACGGTTTTATTCAGAGTGGCCAGTCTGAGGAAGGGTTTCCCAGGTGGCTCAGTGGTAAAGACCCTGCCTGCCAACGCAGAAGACGCGGGTTCAGTCCCTGGGTCGGGAAGATCCCCTGGAGACGGAAGTGGCAATGCACCCCAGTATTCTTGCCTAGTAAATTCCATGGACAGAGGAGCCTGACGGGCTACAGCCCTGTGGGGCTGCAAAGAGCTGGACATGACAGAACATGCATGCATGCCAGTCTGAGGCAGCACACAGGCGCTCCGATGAGTGGGAACGTGGCAGAATAATCTTAATAATAAGGGCTCACCCAGGCCAGGTGTCAGGCACTATTCAAATGCTTTCACGTGGAGCAACTTATCTACTATTTCCAACCCTTCGATGAGGCAGGTGCTAGGAAACGGAGACTTAGAGAGGTCAAGTGACTTGCCCCAGGTCCCACAGCTGCCGAGGATTAGGGCAGGGATTTTAATCCGGACTGCCTTTCTTGTTTAAAATCTTTGTATTATATTTTCATGTTTACAGACATAGAAGTTGGTTGTTGTAAAAACTCAAACCATGGAGAAGATTATCAAGGAAACAACTAAAATATGCCTCTGGAGCTGAACATTTTAAAAGCGTTAAAACTTTAAAAATACACAAGTCCTACTGCACATAGTAAAAAGTCAGTTAAATGAGGGGCTTCCCTGGTGGTCTGGTGGCCAAGGCTCCATGCTCCCAAGGGAGGGGTGTGGGTCTGACCCCTGGTCAGGAGACTAGATCCCACATGCTGCAACCAGGAGTGCTGCTGCAGCTCAAGATCCTGGGTGCCGCCACTGAGACCTGACCAATAAATGATCGGCCAGATCAATACATGAACAAATGAGCAGATAAATCAAGATTTTTTTAAAAGGAAATTAAACCAGCACAAAAGTGGATGAAATGAAAACCAGAAATTGTCCCCATCCTGGGTCCTTTGGTTTCACTTGCCAGAGAAAAAAACTGTGAAGAGACAGGTGTGTGATCCTTTCTACATCCTTCTCATGTACATCAGGCACATATATGCCTACTTTTATGTAAATGAGGGCACATTATAAAATGCCCTATAGCTTGCTCTTTCCACTCAGTAGCGTCTCACGTGCTTTCTTCTCTCTTAGTCCACACAGGACGAGTCCGTCCTTTTTCTTAGCTTCATAGTATTCTACTCAAAGGGCTGTATTACGATGTACATGGACCTAGTGCCCTGCTGATGGATGCTTAGATTGCTTCCAGTTTTATGCTTTTCTTAAAGGTTGCCATGAGCATCTCTGTTCTTTCTCTTTGCCCATTTGGATGCACAGACTTGGCTTCCATGCTGTGACCACCTGCACCATGGCCCCAGGCTGTGTGGCCACACTCCCCTGCCAAGTTCTGCTTTGGGAACCTCTGCTGAGCCAGCCTTGACTGCTTACGGGGCGTGAAGGAGCCTCCCCTCCTGGCATCCCAGCCAGACTCTCCTCTCTGTCTCCTCTGAAGGAGACCCAGCTCGCAGCTCTCAGTGTCTCTGTGATGAGATAATTTACATTTTCTGTTCTTTTTCTTTTTCAGTGAAAAGGGGGCACTTAAAGTGAAATATCTCTTGCCACACTGTTAACAAGGATTCATAAAAGTGAACTGCTCACCTTGTCTGTCGGCAGGCAGTTATGACAAATCAATAGCGCACGGAGAAACCCTGCTCCTCTTGTCTGGCGCGGTCTGTTCAGCGGTGTGGGAGGGTGGAAGCACCCTCCCCTCCCCAAACACACTACTAGGAGCCTGGGGCATTTGCAGACATGGGACCCTGCACCTGGGGGGCAGCCCAGATCAAAGGTCAATGCAGAGGGCTGTTATGCAGTGCCAAAAAAAGCTGCCTGGCCCCACAGCCCAGGGCCAGCATGGGTCACAGGCCACATCTTGATGCACTCACCTCTTCACTCAACAAACACAGATGGAGGCAGGCTCTGGGCGCATGGAGATGACTCGACACAGTCCCCGCTTTCCATCATGGAGGAGAAACATGAGTGAGTGGAGAGGGGTGAGGTGTACTTCTGCAGGGAATACCTAGGCACTGTTGNGCTGGGGAGAGAGAAAACCAGAGAGCTGGGAAAGGAAGGAGAGGTGCGGGAGGGAGGGAGACAAAAGGAGAGATGAGAGGCGAGAGGGAGAGGCTGTCCTTTCGGGATGTGAAGAGCCCCGATTATTCCTGTGACCCTCACCAGCCCCCGAGGTGGATGCCCAAGATTTAATCGAGAGCACAGAAGCCCTTGTCTCTTGAGTTGTCACATATCTAATGCAAATTACTTTTCTGTTGCTTTTTATTTTACCAAATCCTACAACATGCCACTCGTCTGCCATTTACATTTAGAGGAAGAAACGTAAAGATGTATTTGCTACACCTGCAGCAAATACAGGTGAGATATTCCCCAGGCTGCAGAGAAAGAGGTGGGTTGATAGTTTCCCAGCACCGGCCTGCAGCCCACTCCACACAATTACACACACTTCCCCCTGAGCGAAAAAAGGGCCTGTGTACCCCACTCTGTCTATTCAAGGTCTTGCTCTGGGAGGCCACAGGGAATGGGGAACCCCAGGGTGGGAAATTAGATGGAACTGGGCTGAGCTTTGGCTCAGCTCACATGAAACTTTGGGCAGGTGACTCACCTCCCTGGGCCTCTCCTTTTGCACCTGTTAAATGGGCATAAAACCACCCTTGGAGGTTTGGGGAGGATTATGGGGGTTGCAGAGGCAAGCCTCCAGCTAGACCTTTTCCTCTCAGGCCCCATCTGAAAATGGGACAATTTGATCTGTGGTCCCAGCCTGCCTGTTTGTTCACTCAGCACTAGAGAAAGTTGACGACTTCTTGGTGGATGGGGACGGGCAGAAATGGGAGGGCTGTCTGAGGCCAAACTGCCTGCCTAGGGCACTCCCACAGTCACCCGGGACAGATGAAATGAAATAGCACATGTGTTGTATATTCAGCTGGTCACGCTAATACCACTATTGTGGTATCTGCAACCCTGCCTGGGAGGTGTGGGGCGTGTCCCTCTCCCTTATTCTGTCCACTGGTCAAGTGAGATGCCAGACCACCTCCTCTCTCTACACCCAAGCACCTGAGTCCACCGTTAGAAACCCATTCCTTAACCACTGACACCTGATCCTCTTTAAAAATGAAAACAGCCCCCAGAAGCCTGGCAGGGAAGTCCTCCTGTCTGAGCAAGAAATCATTTATGAAATGACCTAATCTGAGAGTGAATGGGGATGCAGCCGAGTGCCTGGGTCACGGTGAATATTTGATGAAGGAATAAGTGAAGCCTTCCTTCCCGTCTGGTGCTGGTATTCTTATTACGACACATTCACTGCACGGGAGCCCAGCCTCACTGTGAACCCTTTCCTGTCGCAGCCTGGCCCATCCTTAGACAATGCCGGGCACTAAGCCTCTGAGCTCAAGCTCACGTCCCTCAAACTCCTCTGGGAATCTCTCTGACCCTGGAGCCCAGCACTGAGGTCACTCTCCAGAAAACCCTAAGCCACCGATAAGCAGCGGCCAATGTTTTGTACAAACCCATCCTAGGGTGTTTGTCAATGAAACCAGCACAGCAGGCACGGTTTTATTCAGAGTGGCCAGTCTGAGGAAGGGTTTCCCAGGTGGCTCAGTGGTAAAGACCCTGCCTGCCAACGCAGAAGACGCGGGTTCAGTCCCTGGGTCGGGAAGATCCCCTGGAGACGGAAGTGGCAATGCACCCCAGTATTCTTGCCTAGTAAATTCCATGGACAGAGGAGCCTGACGGGCTACAGCCCTGTGGGGCTGCAAAGAGCTGGACATGACAGAACATGCATGCATGCCAGTCTGAGGCAGCACACAGGCGCTCCGATGAGTGGGAACGTGGCAGAATAATCTTAATAATAAGGGCTCACCCAGGCCAGGTGTCAGGCACTATTCAAATGCTTTCACGTGGAGCAACTTATCTACTATTTCCAACCCTTCGATGAGGCAGGTGCTAGGAAACGGAGACTTAGAGAGGTCAAGTGACTTGCCCCAGGTCCCACAGCTGCCGAGGATTAGGGCAGGGATTTTAATCCGGACTGCCTTTCTTGTTTAAAATCTTTGTATTATATTTTCATGTTTACAGACATAGAAGTTGGTTGTTGTAAAAACTCAAACCATGGAGAAGATTATCAAGGAAACAACTAAAATATGCCTCTGGAGCTGAACATTTTAAAAGCGTTAAAACTTTAAAAATACACAAGTCCTACTGCACATAGTAAAAAGTCAGTTAAATGAGGGGCTTCCCTGGTGGTCTGGTGGCCAAGGCTCCATGCTCCCAATGGAGGGGTGTGGGTTTGACCCCTGGTCAGGAGACTAGATCCCACATGCTGCAACCAGGAGTGCTGCTGCAGCTCAAGATCCTGGGTGCCGCCACTGAGACCTGACCAATAAATGATCGGCCAGATCAATACATGAACAAATGAGCAGATAAATCAAGATTTTTTTAAAAGGAAATTAAACCAGCACAAAAGTGGATGAAATGAAAACCAGAAATTGTCCCCATCCTGGGTCCTTTGGTTTCACTTGCCAGAGAAAAAAACTGTGAAGAGACAGGTGTGTGATCCTTTCTACATCCTTCTCATGTACATCAGGCACATATATGCCTACTTTTATGTAAATGAGGGCACATTATAAAATGCCCTATAGCTTGCTCTTTCCACTCAGTAGCGTCTCACGTGCTTTCTTCTCTCTTAGTCCACACAGGACGAGTCCGTCCTTTTTCTTAGCTTCATAGTATTCTACTCAAAGGGCTGTATTACGATGTACATGGACCTAGTGCCCTGCTGATGGATGCTTAGATTGCTTCCAGTTTTATGCTTTTCTTAAAGGTTGCCATGAGCATCTCTGTTCTTTCTCTTTGCCCATTTGGATGCACAGACTTGGCTTCCATGCTGTAACCACCTGCACCATGGCCCCAGGCTGTGTGGCCACACTCCCCTGCCAAGTTCTGCTTTGGGAACCTCTGCTGAGCCAGCCTTGACTGCTTACGGGGCGTGAAGGAGCCTCCCCTCCTGGCATCCCAGCCAGACTCTCCTCTCTGTCTCCTCTGAAGGAGACCCAGCTCGCAGCTCTCAGTGTCTCTGTGATGAGATAATTTACATTTTCTGTTCTTTTTCTTTTTCAGTGAAAAGGGGGCACTTAAAGTGAAATATCTCTTGCCACACTGTTAACAAGGATTCATAAAAGTGAACTGCTCACCTTGTCTGTCGGCAGGCAGTTATGACAAATCAATAGCGCACGGAGAAACCCTGCTCCTCTTGTCTGGCGCGGTCTGTTCAGCGGTGTGGGAGGGTGGAAGCACCCTCCCCTCCCCAAACACACTACTAGGAGCCTGGGGCATTTGCAGACATGGGACCCTGCACCTGGGGGGCAGCCCAGATCAAAGGTCAATGCAGAGGGCTGTTATGCAGTGCCAAAAAAAGCTGCCTGGCCCCACAGCCCAGGGCCAGCATGGGTCACAGGCCACATCTTGATGCACTCACCTCTTCACTCAACAAACACAGATGGAGGCAGGCTCTGGGCGCATGGAGATGACTCGACACAGTCCCCGCTTTCCATCATGGAGGAGAAACATGAGTGAGTGGAGAGGGGTGAGGTGTACTTCTGCAGGGAATACCTAGGCACTGTTGGGGCCTGATGGGGACCCCTGACCCGTCTAAGGGGCAGTGCGCTCAGCGGGGCTCCCTAGAGGATCTGTGTCTCTGCTCAGAGCCTAGGAAGCATGGGGGTCAGCCAGCCAGAGCACAGGAGGAAGACCGTGCCGAGCATAAGAACAGCCCGTGGAAGGGCCCAGAGGCGAGGGGAGGGAAGGCGGGTGGGTCTGGGGGCTTTCGTGTTTTGGTCTGACTGGAGCACATGGTCAGAGAGGAGATGGGGTGGTCAGGTGGGCAGCAGCTGGCTATGGGGCCTTGCAGACCCCACTGAGGAAGGGGGCCTACCAGGGGCTGACAGCCCCAGATGGTGGTATGTGGGGCCTTGCAGACCCCACTGAGAAAGGGGACCTACCCAGGGCTGACACCCCCGGATGGTGGTGTGTGGGGGTGATGCAGACCCCACTGAGGAAGGGGACCTACCCAGGGCTGACACCCCCAGATGGTGGTGTGTGGGGGTGATGCAGACCCCACTGAGGAAGGGGACCTACCAGGGGCTGACACCCCTGGATGGTGGTGTGTGGGGGTGAGTTTTCATTTGTCTTTGAAATCACCTCTAAAATTTCTTAATTTTTCTGTCATGAACATGCATTACCTTTGTCGTAATTTAAAAATAACAATAAAAGTGATAGCAGAGGGGGGGAAAGGAGGGAGGAGGAGGAGGAGTAACGGTGACCGTGGTAGCGAGTCAGAGCAGTGCTGGTTAACGGTGGTAACGGCAGCAGTACCCGCAGTGACAGCAGACAGCGCCGTCTGCCGCAGATAGGTAGTTACAAGCAGCAGTCGCGGTGGCAGCACCTGCAAGAATGGCAGTAAGAGTAGCGACGGTGAGGCGGCGCTGATGGTGGCAGTAACAGCAGTAGCGGGGGCAGCGACACTGTGCTTGCACCCTTAGTGGGTCAGCTGTGTCCTGCTCTTTGTGACCCTAATGGACGGCAGCCCTCCAGGCTCCGCTGTCCATGGCATTTCCCAGGCAAGGATGCTAGAGTGGGTAGCCGTTCCCCTCCTCCAGGGGATGTTCCCGACCCAGGGATCGAACCTGGGTCTCCTGAACTGCAGGTGGATTCTTACCAGAGAAGCCCATAATACATGTGTTTGTATAACATGATATATTCATAAAAACGAAGAAGCATACCAAAATAAAAGCACACCCAAGACTGCACAGCGCTTTCTCCAGCAGGAGTCAGCTGCCATGAAAGACGCCTCGCTGCTCTGAGACCACCATGCTGTAAGGAAGCCCAAGCTAACTGAGGGGAGGAGCTGCATGGAGAGAAGGGAGATAGCAAGGCAGCGCCAGCCGTTCCAGACACGGAGCCCGGGCATCAGATATCATGCTGCACGTGTCAGCCCCGGCACATGCAACCCGCTGAAGAACCAAGGGGTCCATTTGGCAGAACTGGGGCCCCAGATGTATTTCTAGTCTTTCAAATTAGAACCCAGTCATCGGCAAGCAGATACAAGCTATCCTTTGGCGGCCTGCGTAGGCCGACATACTAAAACAGTTTTGTTTTGTTTTGGTTTTTTAACACACACACACACACACAGTTAAGATCTGGGTTTGAATTCTGGCTCTGACATGGTTTGGGTAAGACCATTGGCAAGTCCCTTTATTTTTCTGGCCTCAGTTTCTCTATGGAAACCGGAGCGGAACAGGAGCTGGATGGAGGTAGGTGATCCCACTGCTGGTTTTTCCAGATCTCTTATTCATCATGTCAGTCAGCATCATACGATGATACTAACTTGGACTTTGTGGTCCCAAGTTCAAGCTGTAGCTCTGGCATTTATGAGCATGTGACCTTGATTCTCCACACAAGGCTTAGCCTTTTTTTTTTTTTCCCTGTTTGGCTTTTCTATCTTGATGAAAAATATGTGATGTTGGATGTCGCTGCCAACAGAACTGTAGCTAACGCTGCACTATTTATACTGCTGGTACTTTTGACAGTTCAAACATGCTTTGGCAATATTAGAAAGAAAGATTCTCTCTACAAAGTGGGTGAGGGGTGCAATTGCCTCCACCTCCCATACCTCAGACCTGGATTCTCAAACTGAGTGTGCCGAGGTCAGGAGAACCTCTTAGGCAGCCTGTTTCCCCCCAAATCAGCCCCAACCAGGCTGGGATGAAGATCTTGGCAGGGCTGTGAGTGTGCAGCCTGTGAGAGTGCAGGGCACACACACACACACGCACACACACACACAGAGCCATGCATAGACCTGGCCTGATTAGAGTCAAAGGGTGAACAGCCAGATTAAATATATGCTGATTATGCAGGCTTGTGCTCCTGTTTATTTCTCATAAATAAGACATGAGCCCTGTGTTCCATCCCCAACACACACACACACACTGTTCCACAGGGGGTGTGTGTGTGTGATATTTATTGTATGCAAATCAGAAACTGAACTGGGAGGAGAAGTAATCACCTGTTTATCAGATGGCAAGTGGATCAGGCAGAATATAGTGACCCTGCCTGATGGTGCCCCATCAATTTGAAAACATGATATTGACCTGCATCTGGACTTGCTGTGCCCTGGACCAGACAAGGGCTAGACCTGGAACCCACTGCCCCCAGACGTGCTCAGGTCAGCTGGGCCCCCCTCTGATCCGCCCAGTGGCCTTCCCCACGTAATGGGGGTGGGGGCAGGGCAGCACGGTATTCACAAAGCAGCAGGAGGAAGACAGCAGTTACCTGCCGTCCACTTGGTGAACCTGGGCAGCTGTTGCAGGAAGGACGGCGCGGCAGGCAGACCAAGTTCAAGTGCAGGATCTGCTGCTGCTTGCTGTGTGACCTTGAGCAAGCGGCTGCACTTGCTGGGCCCCCATTTCTCCACCTGTGAAATGAAGATGATCCTGACTCCAGTCTCGTGGATGCTGGGAGCATGCGAAGACCCGGGTGTGTGTGGAGCAAGGCACCCGGAGTGACCCTAGACCCCCCTTCTCCCTCACCCCCCATTTCCGTTTCCTAATATTTCTTGTGTGTGAACGCTGCCCAGCACTCTGTGAGTGTCCAGTCAGTGCTGTCTCTTCCAGACTGACCACCCTGTGGGCTTCCCTCCCTGCCCGCTAATCCGTTCCTCAGCCTCCAGGGCAGAGAGAGAAGGCTCTTTCTCATATTAAAATCCCATCATCACACCGCTCCCCTGCTCAAGACTCTGCTGTCACTCCTTGGTGACCCCAGCATGAGAAATCCTCACTGCTCCCTGCACCCCGCCAGGACCCATGGTCCCAGCCCCGCCGACCTCAGCGGGCCGGGTGGTGCCTCTTGGGTCTTTTTTCAGATCCTTGAGTGGAGTCGCTTCCTGTCCCAGGGCCCTTGCCCTGGCTGTGCCCTTGGCCTGGAACCCTCTGCCCCTGGCTCCTTTTCTGTGAGGCTACTTAAATGTCACCTCCCCAGGGAGACCGCTCCATCTAAATTAGGTCCCCTGCCGGCTGTTGCCAGCTCTGAAAACCTTGTCAGTTTCCTTCATGACAACCCTCACAATTTGTCATTGTGTTATTTATTTGGGTTTACTGGAATGTGGCTGTCTCACCCGCTGACTGTGAGCTCCGGAGAGGAGGGGCTGGGTCTGGTTTGTTTCACCACAGTGGCCCTGTGAGCCGGTGCCCAAGTAGCCACTTCAAATGGGCCAAATGGCCAGTGTGGATGCGACCACGGAGGCACGGGGTCGGGGAGGTGTAGCCAGGGCGGAGGGGTGCTCTGGCCAGGGGGCCATGCCTCTTGTACCCCTCCCCGGCTCCCCGCCAACTCCAGGGCTCCCCAGGGGATGTTTTCTTGTCTCTCCCTAATGACCTGACATAGAGGGTGCCGGCGATAAACCTCCCTCTGATGAAAGATGCAAAGCTAACATCTGGCGGTTAATTAATAAAGAGCAGCGGTGTCTGGCTGGGGCAGGCGGTGTGCTGATGCTGGCATTTTCTTTTCCCGCCCCAAGAGATGCTGACACTGAGAGTGAAAACGGGGGCGGGGGCGGGGATCGATTTCGGGCTGGCCCTGCTGACAAGGCTCCGCAGGGGCAGGACACCCCCTCATCCCCTCTTTAGGGGACTGACGCTCACTCCTCCACTGAAGGGGCATGGGTGGTGGGTGGGTGGTGGGGCGTGGGGTGGTATCATTTATTAAGAACCTACTATGTGCCAGCACCTAGCCTCACGCATCCCTGCAGGAAGCCCTGAGAGGCCAACGTCTCTGTTCCTGTTTACATACAAGGAGTCCGAGGCACCAATACTTTGGCCGCCTGATATGAAGAGCTGACTCATTGGAAAGACCCTGATGCTGGGAAAGACTGAGGGCAAGAGGAGTGGGTGACAGAGGATGAGAAGGTTGGATGGCATCACCGACTCAATGGCCATGCTGCTGCTGCTGCTAAGTCGCTTCAGTCTTTTCCGACTCTGTGCAACCCCATCGATGGCAGCCCGCTCCCCACTAGACTCTCCAGGCAAGAACACTGGAGTGGGTTGCCATTTCCTTCTCCAATGCATGAAAGTGAAAGTGAA
>SJYX01016049.1:10170-150888 GCA_006410675.1 Oreotragus oreotragus
AGGGGACGACAGAGGATGAGATGGCTGGATGGTATCACCAACTCGATGCACGAGAGTTTGGGTGAACTCGGAGTTGGTGATGGACGGGGAGGCCTGGCGTGCTGTGGTTCATGGGGTCGCAAAGAATCAGACACGACTGAGCAACTGAACTGAACTGAACTGAAGACACATTGAAATTTTCAAACAAAAAAGTAGCCAGATTTAGAGAAACAATGCCTCTTTAGAGAGGCATTTTGGAAAAATCATCACTTTCAAGTTCCATAACAGATGGAATAAAAAGAAGAGAGAAAATGATAACTCGAGTTACAGCTATGGATGAATAGCAGTATCATTAAACCATGTCTGCTGGAGACAAATTGATATGAATTTATACTTAAATATCTGTTCAAATATTTGGTGATGATCCTTAAAATACTTCCAGTATACAAGGAGAAATTATTAGCTAAGTAGACTTTTACATTCTACTTACTTCTTAAAAACAAAAGAACCATTTACATTATGCTGTTTTTTCCCAGGTTAATATCTGAAAATAGACTAGAGTGAACTGGTATGATACAAGTGTACCTGCAGTGTAAAAGGAACTGGCAACTAACATAAAGACATTTGAAAAAGCAAACTAAATGTATTCTGATTAGTTTAGTGAGCTTTGTATCAGTTTCCTACAGCTGCCATAACAAGTACCACCAAGCAGGGGCCATAAACAACAGAAATGTAATGACTCACAGTCTGGAGGCTGGGAGTTGAAAATCAAGCAGAGCCATGCTTCCTCTGAAACTTAATCTTAGCTTAACCTTTAGCTTTCTTTAGTTTTCTTTTTGATTTATCACCTGATCCTCGGTCTTTGCATGTTGTTCCCCTTTATGTCTTTATATCATCTGTGTCTGCTTCAATGTCCAAATGTCCCCTTTAAGGACATTCTGGATTAGGTCCTGTTGGATTAGGACCTGCTCTAATGACCTTATTTCAGCTTGATTGCATCTGTGAAAACCTTATTTCCAATTAAGGTAATATTCTAAAATACCTTTTTGAGGGGAGGGTGGGCACAATTCAACCCATAATAAGATATATAAAAGAATTTATTTATGATGACAAATACCAAGCAGTAGAGAGTAAAGCTAGATTTTGAAGTTACAGAACTAGGGTGTGTGTGCTCAGTCACTAACTCATGTCCAGCTCTTTGCGACCCTAAGGAGTGTAACCAACCAGGCTCCTCTGCCCATGGAATTTTCCAGGCAGGAATACTGGAGTGGATTACCATCTCCTCCTTCAGGGGATCTCTTTGATTCAGGGATTGGACTCACGTCTCCTGTGTCTCTTGCATTGGCAGGCGAGAGAACTAGGGTACAACTCATCAACTAGAGAGTTTTTCACATGTTTTCAGAAAGACTGATTTCTTCCTTTGAACACCTGAGAAAAAAATGTGCAAAAGGACTAGAGATCTAACACCCAAAAATTAATTTGAAAGCATTGAATTCTGTTACATATAAATTTTCCCCAAAGGCTACTCACATATCATAATGTGCTTTAATAGACCACCAACTCTATATTGTCATAGAAATTAAAAACTTGACTGACTTCTGGGGGCTCTACCTCTTACTTTTCCTAGTTTAACCAAATTCATAACCTTTCTGAGCTTTGATTGTCTTTATTTGCAAAGTATAACGTTTAAAAGTTATAAATGGTAGTCAACCAAATTTTCTACTTATATAGCATATTTTTAATAGCAGATTAAATGAATCATAGTTAAATGTATTTAAGATCTACAGTTGCTGATTTGAATGTTTAGCTGAATTACAGACAACATTTTGCAAGGTAATGATGCAAGTAAGATTAGCCAAGCCTTGGTATTTCACTGGTGAATTATTTGGATATAGTCTACATCTATTTTCATTCTTACCATTAGTAAATTGCATCTATCCACATTTGATTAATCTATCTGCTATTTTTGGAGAGGTAGTTTTGCAAACAGTAACAGTTAGATTCACCAAAGACAAGGCTAATGTCTAGCTCTTGAAACAAGTAACTGTGCAGAACTAATGTTGTAATGTCTCATACTGACAAATGAAATAACCTTCATTTAACTTCAGGTGGCCCCAGACCCATTAAGTTAATTTTTCATCCTTATCCATTGCTTAAATGCAGCAAATAGAATAGCCACCACTATAGGGATCTTAGCAGCTTTGACTACAATAA
Source organism: Oreotragus oreotragus (assembly GCA_006410675.1). Classification (NCBI taxonomy): domain Eukaryota; kingdom Metazoa; phylum Chordata; class Mammalia; order Artiodactyla; family Bovidae; genus Oreotragus; species Oreotragus oreotragus. The sequence continues at coordinate 12,364 of SJYX01016049.1, forward strand.
CATAAATCCCTGAAATGAAGAAGACAGTTTCCCTCTCCAGTATATTTTCCTTTCATAGAAATATAGTTGTGAATGTTATACATTATGGATTCTTGTGATATTCTATGTTTAAGTTATTTTATATGTTATACATATGTAATAGTGTATAGTACATAGAAAAGAAATGGAGGAAGGAATAAAAGAAAGGAAGGAGGGAAGAAACGAAGGGAAAAGAGAAAGAAAGGAAAAAAGAAAGAAACTACTATATTATACTGTAAAGCTGCAGTTGGAATCAGGTGCAATATCGGCCTGGATTTACTGTTTAATATGGATGAGTCAGTTGACTTTTCTGCGCCTTACTCTTCTAATCTCTATGCAGGAGGAGCTATTAAGAGCTCCCTGATTTCTGTATCTCAAGAGCCTGGGTATATCACCTTATTAATGAAGCACAATTTTCTTGTAGATGTATTTAATGGTGATGCCAACATGCCTGGACTATTTTCAAACAGATTTCCCTTAAAATTCCCTGTTGTCCTGTGATTCATACCCAATTCGTTTTGTGGGCCATTTTAAAGTCAAGGTTTATGTTTAAATTGTTCCTTGAAATGAGATCAGCAGGTCTACATTTTTTTTTTTTATCAGCACTATTTTTATAGTTGTAGGAATTTGAAAGAGATCTTCTGGGAAAAAATACTTATTATCTCATTTTATTAATAAATGGCTTTAAAAGGGTATAAGGCAGCCCTATTATTAGATTTCAAACAACCTGGTATCTTTAGCTTAAGGAGACTCAACAGCTTGAACTCCACTTTCCTCATATGGTGCATAAAATGCATTTTCCTAAAGCCAAGGAATTTTTGAAATATAAAATATCAAAGAAAATATGCATATTATTTTTTAAAGAGAATAAGATTTTATAACATTTATATAAAATAACTTTCCTATAAAAGTTTAACTTTTTTCCTAAAAAATGGAAACCTTTTTCTTATAAAATGCTTAACTTTCCTATAAAATAAAATGCCCATCTATATTTTTATAATTGTCTCAGTACCAAAAATCTGAAAGTTAAGGACTATTCATATCACAAAAGATAATATAAGGAGGATAAAATGAGGGACATCTTAAATGAGACAAATATCACTGATCAGATTATTTTAGAATTTTATGTTTTGATTGATTCTTTTTTTGTATGTGATTTTTCCTAGAGAAAAACAATCAGTTAAAACTAATTCTAACTAAATTTAAAAGAATAAAACTGCTCCTAGGATATATTTAATATATGCTGTTGAATAGAATGCATAACTAACTTCAGTGAGCATTTTAGAATATATAACACTTTTCAATTTTATTTTATTTTTAAATTAAATTTTATTGGAGTACAGTTGCTTTACAATGTTGTGTTAGTTTCTATATGAAGTGAATCCTTATATATGTATATATGTTTACCTCCTCTTCTTTGGATTTCCTTCCTGTTTAGGTCACCACAGAGCAATGAATAGAGTTCCCTGAGCTATACAGTAACTTCTCATTCGTCATCTATACTGCAGTATCTATACATGCTATCAATATTGTATATAAGTCAATTCCAATCTCAAAAGTCATCCCATCCCTCCCATTTCCCCTGTGTCTATACATTTGTCCTCTATGTCTGTGTCTCTCTTTCTGGTTTGCAAATAAAATCATCTATACCATTTATCTCAATTCCACATATATGCGTTAATAGGCAATATTAGTGTTTCTCTTTCTGACTTACTTCACTCTGTATGACACTCTCTAGGTCCATCCGTGGCACTTCAAATTACCCAATTTTGTTCCTTTTATGGCTGCATAATATTTCTTTGTATGTGTGTACCAGATTTTCTTTATCCATTCCTCTGCTGAGGTTGCTTCCCTCTCACAGCTGTTGTGAGCAGTGCTGCAGTGAACACTGGGATGCATGTGTCTTCGGAAATTATGGTTCTCTCTGGGTATATGCCCAGGAGTGGGATTGCTTGATCACAGAGTAGTTCTATTTTTAGTTTTTAAAGGAATCTCCCTAATATTCTCCATAATGGCTGTATCAGTTTATCACTAATATGTTTTGTAATAATTTATCTTTATAAAATCTGAATATGTAAAATACATGCTTTCTAAGTGTTTTTTTTTTTTTTTTTTTTAAGCCAGAACAAGTTAAGCTTAATAGCTGGCTGACACTCGGAGATGTTCATAAGACAATCTGGGAGCTGGATAATTTAGTGTGGAAGAAGTCAGATCTAGCCAGAGATGGATATTTTATAGGCTTATGTAAAAATATAGTGTTAAAACTCTAAAAGAGATAAGTTCATAAATAGAAAATAGAATGAGAAGAGTTAAAGTCAGAATTTTAGATATGAAAGAGCTTGTTCATAACTTTGGAGGTTCTTAACTATAATGAATTTTAAAGAATGCTAGTTTTTTCATTTAGATTTAAAGATAAATAATTGGCTCTTTTTGGCGTGGAGAGTATTTGAGTCACTTGGTTGTCTTCCTTTATCTACTGTTTCCAAGTCTCTTAGTTCCTACATAGGTGACTAGGATTCCCAACATTTTGGTGAGATGGATGAATAAAGAAAAAGTTTCTGTTCCTAGAAAGTAGCTTCAGAGGATGCCTGAAACTATGGATAAATTGAAGAGACAGATTCTCCACGAAGCTAACAAAGCTTAGGTTCAAGCCTTTGCATGTGCATGGGCTTCGTTAAAAGACATTGTCTTCCTTTATCTACTGTTTCCAAGTCTCTTAGTTCCTACATAGGTGACTAGGATTCCCAACATTTTGGTGAGATGGATGAATAAAGAAAAAGTTTCTGTTCCTAGAAAGTAGCTTCAGAGGATGCCTGAAACTATGGATAAATTGAAGAGACAGATTCTCCACGAAGCTAACAAAGCTTAGGTTCAAGCCTTTGCATGTGCATGGGCTTCGTTAAAAGACCCTCAAAGGGGCCTTAGCAACGTGTTTGCGGTCACAAATGGTTTTGCAGATTTTGCAAAAGTAAGTCAGTTTTGTTGTTGTTGTTCAGTTGCTCAGTTGTGTCTCACCCACGGACTGCAGCACACCAGGCTTCCCTGTCCTTCACGGAGCTTGCTCAGACTCATGTCCGTTGAGTCAGTGATGCCATCCAACCACCTCGTCCCCTGTCGTCCCCTTCTACTGCCTTCAAATCTTTCCCAGCATCAGGGTCTTTTCTAATGGGGCAGCTGTTCGTGTCAGGTGGCCAAAGGATTGGAGCTTCCGCTTCAGCATCAGTCCTTCCAGTGAATATTCAGGACTGATCTCCTTTAGGATGGACTGGGTGGATCTCCTTGCAGTCCATGGGACTCTCAAGAGTCTTCTCCAGTACCACAGTTCAGAAGCATCAATTCTTTGGTGCTTAGCCTTCTTTATGGTTCAACTCTCAGATCTGTACATGACTACTGGAGAAACCATAACTTTTACTAGACATAGCTTTTACTTCCCTGGTGGCTCAGATGGTAAAGCGTCTGCCTACAATGCGGGAGACCCAGGTTCAATCCCTGGGTCAGAAAGATCTCCTGGAGAAGGAAATGGCAACCCACTCCAGTATTCTTGCCTGGAGAATCCAATGGGTGGAGGAGCCTGGTAGGCTACAGTCCATGGGCAGCAAAGAGTCGGACACAACTGAGCAACTTCACTTTCACTTTATGAGACAGACCTTTGTCAGTAATGTCTCTAATTTTTAATATGATGTCTAGGCTTGTCGTAACTTTTCTTCCAAGGAGCAAGTGCCTTTTAATTTCATGGCTGCAGTCACAATCTGCAGTGATTTTGGAACTCAAGAAAATAAAGCCTGTCACTGTTTCCATTGTTTCACCATCTATTTGCCATGAAGTGATGGGACCAGATGCCCTGATTTAATTTTTTTGAATGTGGTGTTTTAAGTCAGCTTTTTCACTCTCTTTCACCTTCATCAAGAGGCTCTTTAGTTCCTCTTCACTTTCTGCCATGAGGATGGCATCATCTGGATGATGGGACCAGATGCCCTGATTTAATTTTTTTGAATGTGGTGTTTTAAGTCAGCTTTTTCACTCTCTTTCACCTTCATCAAGAGGCTCTTTAGTTCCTCTTCACTTTCTGCCATGAGGATGGCATCATCTGGACATCTGAGGTTACTTATAGTTCTCCCTGTAATCTTGATTCCAGCTTGTGTTTCATCCAGCCCAGTATTTTGCATAATGTACTCTGCATATAAGTTAAATAACCTGGGTGACAATATACAGCCTTGACATACTCCTTTTCCTATTTGGAACCAGTCTGTTGTTCCATGTCCGGTTCTGACTGTTGCTTCTTGACCTGCATACAGGTTTTGCAGGAGGCAGTTAAGGTGGTCTGGTACTCCCATCTCTTTAAGAATTTCCCACAGGTTAATCTCAATCAACTAAAACTTCTCTCTTAAAAACAAAACAAAACAAAAACTGCTCTCTTCCCTCAGATATCGACTTTCCTCATCTTTCCTCTTCTTGTTGAGTGGTGTTGGAGAGGCCACAAGTTTTCTTGGATCTAATAAAGATCATAGACATCTCTTTTGGAAAACTGAGTTTGGAATGTATATAATTTGTGCTTGATCGAACATGTGGAGTTATCCACATGTTTTTAGTCACTTTGGTATATTGTTGCTATTGCTGATCACCCAAGTTTTAGCAGAAATTTAGTGTAATTCTTTGCAGCATCATGCCCCCCTTGCCACTCACAGGTAGTTTAAATTGATGCACAAACTGATCTTATTCAAAAGACTGAGCCTCACTATCACTTTCCTTTTCAGACTAAAATTTTTATTTTATGTTTCTTTTAGAGAAATAACAAAAGTTAAAATATCAGCCTTCTATGCTTAATTGATAGGATTTCTTTCTATAGGGAAAATAATCATAGATAGTACTTATTGAATGGTAACTTCTTGTAACTACTTCCCACTCCATTTTCTAGCAGAAGAACCATGGCATAGAGAGATTATATACTTTTCCCAGTGTTGCAGAACTTTTACCTAGCAGGGCTGTTGTATGCAGCCACGGACTTGGAGTCCAGTCAGTAACTTAAACTGCTCACTCTCCATTCCTGGGTTAGAAGTCAGAAATCCCTGGGTATATGATCTTTAAGACTTTAGATGAGGCAGACAACTACTCAAGGTCCTCAGGTTTCTCATCAGATAAGTGAAAGTGGACAAGAATTTAGTGTTGGTCATTTCAAGTGATCCCATGATCACTCGAGAAAGCTGTGATCCCCACTTCCATGAAGGAAAATGGAATCACTAAGACAATTAACGTCTGTTTGTGGACACCTTAGAACCCTTTTCTTAGACCTTAGGTTAAAATCCTCTGGACTAAGAAATCTTAAATTTCACACAAATCTAATATGTTGCTAGTTTAAGAAAAGATGGCTTCCCACTTGTGGTGCTCGTGGTGAAGAGCTCACCTGCCAGCGTAGGAGGTGTAAGAGATGTGGGTTTGATCCTTGGAGGAGGGCACGGCAACCCACTCCAGTGTCCTTGCCTGGAGTACCCCATGGACAGAGGAGCCTGGTGGGCTGCAGTCCATAGAGTCTCACAGAGTTGGACACGACTGAAATGACTGAGTAGGACTTTTAGTTGACTAGTGACTTTTTAAAAGAAGACAAGCTCAGAACGCCAGTAGTCCATTAAGTGACTGTTCAGTATCTGCCTTAATGGCTGTTTAGTTTGGGTTGTATTTCTGGGTGTTTTTTGTGTGTGACCTTGAGTTCTCTGAATGCAGCTGAAGTGTTTTCACTTGAGGACCTATTTCATTTTAAAAATTTACTGTTTCAGGTGTATTTGGCTTGAACTACTATGAAAAAGTCATGGTATTTACCCGAAGCTAATAAAATAATTTATGTTTTCCCTGTAAATGAGATTGGAAAAACAACCAAGGTGTCAATATCAAAATCAATTTGAAAAGGATCTACTATGAAATTAGATTTCTCAAATAAAATGTGGTTTAACAAGAGGGTATTCACTTAGTCTTTCTTCTTATAGGGATACGTTTCATTAGAATGTAGGATGATGGCATGTTTTGAAGTGGTAAACTTAATATGTATCAAACTTGATGGCTTTTGAGATCAAAGGATTGAGTTTCAATTTAAATGTATGGGTTTTTTATTAGTTAAAAAAAAAGTATCTCACTGGAAAATAGATCAAGACAATTTGTGTATTCTTTCTATGCCACCTAAGGAAATTGCAAAATTCAATTGCATGCATTCAAAATTGTGTGATGTAGTATGCTGCTGCTGCTAAGTCACTTCAGTCGTGTCCGACTCTGTGTGACCCCATAGACGGCAGCCCACCAGGCTCCCCCATCCCTGGGATTCTCCAGGCAAGAATACTGGAGTGGGTTGCCATTTCCTTCTCCAATGCATGAAAGAGAAAAGTGAAAGTGAAGTCGCTCAGTCTGTCCGACTGTTAGTGACCCCATGGACTGCAGCCCACCAGGCTCCTCCGTCCATTGGATTTTCCAGGCAAGAGTACTGGGGTGGGGTGCCGTTGCCTTAGGGGGTTCCCATTACTAGAGAGGACCCCAAGCTACCCTGAGGCCCCAGCCCTGCTGTGCAGACCTGAGGAGCCCCCTGAGCAGGGAGTCTTGAAACCCAGGCCATCAGCTGGTGACCTTAGGCAAGTTTTCTGGGTCTCAGTTTGGGGAGTTGGGCTGCTGGTCCTGGGTGGAGCTTATGGATACTTTTTCAGAATATTCCTTAAAAAAATTTTTTTTTATTTACATATTTTTTTGGTTGCACTGTGTCTTCGTGGCTGCCTGCAGGCTTTCTTCTCTAGTTTTGAAGAGCAGGAGCTGCTTTCTAGTTGCAGTGCATGGGCTTCTCATTGTGGTAGTTTTTCTTGTTGCAGAGCATGAGCTTGAGGTGCACAGGCTTCAGTACTTGCAGCACGAGGGCTCCGTACTTGTGGCTTGTGGACCCTAGGGCTTGCAGGCTCGGGAGCTGGGGAACACGGGCTTAGTTGCTCTGCAGCACGTGGAATCTTCCTGAGCCAGGGATCGAACCCGCGTCCCCTGTATTGGCAGGCGGATTCTTACCCACCCTACCACCAGAGAAGCCCAGAATATTGCTTTCAAATGCACAAAATAAGAACACCTAGGGACACTGTGACTATAATGTGCTGTCGTTGTAACATTAGCCAGCGGTGGGTTTGAGAATGTCCATTGTTCTGAAGTCATGACTGGTATTTTATGACGCTGTAATATCTATGCTGTGATAGGAAATATTTGTGATTTCTGTTGGTAATGAAGTTGCAGGATCAGCTAACAGTGTTATGATTTGGAATCTCTGCTCATAATTGAAAGTGAAAGCCACTCCGTTGTGTCCAACTCTTTGCAATCTCGTGGACTATACAGTTCTTGGAATTCTCCAGGCCAGAATACTGGAGTGGGTAGCCTTTCCTTTCTCCAGGGAATCTTCCCAACCCAGGGATCGAACCCAGGTCTCCTACATTGCAGGTGGACTCTTACCATCTGAGGTACCAGGGAAACTCAAGAATACTGAAGTGAGTAGCCTATTCCTTCTCCAGAAGATCTTCTCAACCTAGGAATTGAACTGGGGTCTCCTGCATGGTAGGCGGATTCTTTACCAACTGAGCTATGGGGAAGCCCGGTTGTAGGATCGGCTAACAGTGATATGATTTGGGACCTTGGCTCGTAATTGAAGGAAATGCCCAATTTTTATTACAGGTTAGTGAACAAAAAAGAAAAATGCAATTATTCTTTCACCCAAGTACATGGACCCCCTGAATTCTCTTCACAGGCCTGGTGGTCCCCAGTTAGGCACCTGTGACCTACAGAGAGGATACCCAGGGGGACTAGGGCATGAGAGCCCCCCAAGAAGCCTGAAAAAGGAATGAGATAGGGGGTGGTGGGAGGGGAGGGGGAAGGAATAGGGAGGGGGGAAGGAAAACTAGGAGAGGGTATACCTGGGAAGTACTTCCAAAAAAAAGGGAGCGGCTGCATGGGTGACTGCTGCTGAGACAGAGAGTAAGCTGAGGGCACAGAAGCGTCCACTGACCACCCTCATCGAAGACAGTTACAACAAGGTGTTTTCAAGAGTGTCTCCAGGGCTGGGGACAGGTCAGTGGTGCACAGGATTCAACCATATGGGTTGTATTTTTTTTCTTGAGTGTAGTAAATACACAGATTTTATTATACTATTATTTATGCTGTGTGATGTGTGTGTGTGAAGAACACCATAATAATATTATTTTTCAAAGGTAAACATGGAGAGGGAGGGGAAAATGGAGATAATTTGTTCAAGAAGTTATGTTGTTTGGGGGTGAGCAGAGAAATTGGAGACACAGATAGAGGGAATCTGTGGAGTCAAGGATTTTTTTTTTTCTTTATTTTTTAACTAGGAACCCTTGGACACATTTGTCTGTTGCAGAGGCTGGGGCAGGAGAGGAAAGAAGGGGTCCAAGGGACAAAGACTTGAGAAGTTCAGACACACTTATCTCCCTGGTCCTCAAGTCCCCTTTATGACCTCTCCACTTGAGCAAGCATCAGTTGGCTGAGTCTCTCCCCAGAATTTCTGATTCTGTAGGTCTGGATCTGGAAACTTGCATTTCTCATAAGCTCCCTGGTGATGCTTGCCAGGACTTGACAGTGCTCTACAACGAGCCATGCCCCCTTAGAAAGCACAGAGGTGAGGGAGGTATGGGAGCAGACAGTTGAGATGGAAGAGAGGTGAAGAGACTAAGGAAGAAGCGGCTGAAGCCTGACCCCCAGCCAAGGTCACCCCATCTCCCTGGGAAGCACCAGTCTTCCCAGGGACCTTGGGAGCTGCTCTGTTGGACCTCCTGGAGGGCTGAGTGACAGGGGGTGGGAAGGAGCCAGAGCTGGGGGATCGAGATGGTGGCGAGAGGCCAGCAAATATGCCCAATGGAGAGCGAGTGGAGGAGGGGCACCGGCTCTCTGTCCTCAGGCACTGAGCCCTGAGAACAGGCCGTTCACCTTTGCAATTTGATCCTGGTCTCATGCCAGCTTCTCCTGCTCTTGGGAAAAAGCAGCCCTGTCAAAGAAATGAACATTAGCTTGTCAGATCCCAAGATATCTGAGCTGGGAGGACCCTTGGAGACTGGCCAGTTCAACTCCATTTCACAGATGGAGGGGGCCAGAAAATAAAAGTCTGGTTTGATGGCTGGATTTGCAAACTCCGGTATAGGGAAAGATGCATCCCCTCTTCCCGCTGTTGGTTCAGTCCTACGAAGCTAGGTCATGGGTATAACATTGGAGACGATGATGACAATTGCTGCTTCCCCTCTTAGTGCCTCACTGAACACATTTTTTTTTTTCTTGAACACCCACTGTATGTTAAGTACTGTGCTAGATATGGAGATAAAGTGAAGAGCAAGACCAAGCTCCTGGCTTCATGGCATTAACATGTCAAGGGCAAGTTTTAAAAGGCAATAAACAAATAAATACGTGATACAAAGCTGGGGCATGATAAGGGGTTGGAAGAGAACTGAAATGACATGAGGGAGTGAGGCCTGTAGTTGGTGTGGGGTGGTAGGATCCAGACAAGAGGGAACAGCATGCGCAAAGGCCCTGAGGTAGGGCCATGCTTGCTGTGGGTGTCCCGGAGGAATTGTCTGGAGTGAGTGAGGGAGAGGAAGCCAGAGCGGTAGCCAGAGACCAGGCCATGAAAGCACCTGCGGTCAGGGAGGACTTTGGCTTTTCCTCCCTGACTTTTCCAAGGAAGACTTTGGTGAGCTAGGAGCCCTGGGAGGGTTCTGGAGAAGCGTGATCTGACTTCAGTTTAACAGGATCCCTCCGGCTGCTGAGTGGAGAATGGGCTGTGTATGGGACAAGGCTGGAGGCAGAGAGGTTGAGGAGAAAGCAACAAATAGAGTAAGCAAGAGGTGATGGCAGCCTGACCTGGCATCAAGGCCTCCCCCAGTTGCTCTATGTCCTTCCCGAGGACATATGGAAGGGACAGGAAGCTTCCCCTAACCCTTACCCATGACCCCAGGGCACCATCTGTCTCCTCACAGCTGGAAAGGTACATCCAGATGAACCTGAGGCTGGAGCTGGCACAGGCCCAGCAGCACATGGTCCAGAACCAGACAGCCACCATGCTGGAGCTGGGCACCAGTCTCCTGACCCAGACCACCGCCCAGACCCGCAAGCTGACCGACGTGGAGGCTCAGGTACTAGAGGGTGAGGGGGTGGTACTGGGGGCACCGTGGCTGGCCAGGCTGGCTCATCACCCTAGTCATCTTGCTTTGACCCTTGTCCCTGGGGAAGGTCAGAGCTTCCTCTGGCCTTGCAGCCCCCTGGGATCCCTCCCTGATGACCCCATCACAGAACTGTCTCCCACCAGGTCATGAGCCCAGAGCAGGAGGAGGGCGGACGGTAGACACTGGGTTTGGCTCTTCTGCCTCTGTGATTCCCATGTCTAGTCCGAGCTGGGATTCAGCAGCACCTACACACTTGCCCTTGGGGGCTCACAGCACTTCAGGAAAATGTGGATAACAAATTAGACCTATTTATTAGACCTCAGGGGGACAACAACTCTGAAAGAGGAGGCCACAGGGAGCAGCAGAGAGGGAGGAAGGAAAGGGACAGGAATATAAGTGGGAGGGTGAGTAAATGAATGGCTGAAAAGACAGCTGACAAAGGGCCACGTGTTTCTTAAACCTTACTATGTGCCAATCACTGTTGGAGATGCCTGGTTCTAGTTTACAGCAGTAAATAAAATAGTTATGCATCCATACCCCCCTGGAGCTTCCTTCTAATGAGCGCCAAGAAAACAAACAGGATAAATAACACGTGTATGAGACAGTGATAGTGCTAGTGAGAAAACAGCAAGGACAAGACGGCCAGTGGAGAGTGTGTGCCAGGAGTGGCGAGAGGGACAAGTTGCAAGCTTAGACAATACAGCCAGGAAGGCACTTCTGGGAAGGTAGGGTTGGGGTCAGGCTTTCTAGAACAGCCTTCCCAACAGGGAAAGCAGTATGTGCAAAGGCCTGGAGGTGGAACAGAGCTGGCAAGCTCCAGGAACACCAAGGAGGCCAGGATGACTGGAGTGACCCAGGGAGACTGGTGGGCCAGCGTCAGAGGTGATGGGGGCAGATGGCATTACAGGATTTTGCTGGCTACCACCATGTGAGGTGGGAGCCACAGGAGGATTTTGAACAGAGGGTCCACATTTTAAAAGTCTACCCCAGACTGCCAAGCAGACAGAGGCCTGTAGAGGACAAGGTCAGGGACAGGGAGCCCTGTGAAGAGGCCAGTACAGGACACAGGGTGAGAGATGGAGGTCAAGGCCAAGCGGGTCGTGGAGGGGCAGGAGAGTGGTCATGTAACCACTGGGAAGGTGGAGTAAATATCTAATTGCTGATGGATTAGATTTTGGGGGGGAGGTCAAGGGTGGTTCCTCCCACATACATGGCAGGAGGAATGGAACTGCCATGTACAGGGATGGGGAAGAGCAAATCTAAGATAATCACAAGCCTAGTTAGGCGTCACAGTCTGTGCACGAGTTGGGAAAGAATTTCCAGAAACAAGGCAGAATGCAAGAAAGGACCACGATATTAGGGTCTATGAGTGAGAGGGTGTAAATAGGTCAGCAGTTTCCGGAATGGCAGGGCCTGAGGTCAAGTGCGTGGCTGCTGGGCAGGGCTCCTGAAGGGCTTACAAAGCCCCCTCTCCCCACCTCCCTTGTCGGGGCAGGTCCTGAACCAGACATCCCGAATGGAGATCCAGCTGCTGGAGACCTCACTGTCCATCAACAAGCTGGAGAAGCAGCTGCTGCTGCAGGGCCATGAGCTCCACCAGCTGCAGGGCCACAACAGGTGGGCACTGGCACCCTGACACGGGGCAGGGGCAGGGACCAAGGCTGAGCTCCAGGGCTGGGCTGGGACCCAAGCGGGCTGGGGAGCCGGGGTGAGCCCCAGAACCAGCCTGAGCTGGGCTCCGTCGGGGGCAGAGGGGCCAAAATGAAAAGGTGGACTTGAGCTAGTGCCCAGGATGGGGGCTAGGGCCAGAGGCAGAGGTCTGAAGACTGGAGTGAGGGGGCACTGGGGCTGGAGCTAGAGCTGGGACGTGGCCAGGGCTAGGGCAAGGCCTGAAACCAGGGTAGGAGATCAGACTAAAGTTGAGAGTGAAGGTGGACACTGGGGCTTGGCTGAGGCTGAGGCTAGGGGCTAGGCAGGCATGGGGCCGGACCACCCTGTCCTGAGAGGGGACAGGAGACAGGCGTTTTCCTGGGACTTGGGACACCCTGATTCTTCCTCTCTTCTTTCCTTCTCTCTCTTTTTCTTTCCTTCTTTTCTATCTTCCTTTATTTATTTTATAGATTTTAACAGCTTTTCTGAACCACCATTTACATACCATACAATTCACCCTGTTAATTTGATCTACATATCTGTAAATAAATAAATATAATCTCCCCTACCAACTCCTCTCCTTCCCAGAAACAGCCACAGTGATATGTTTCTTGTCTGTATTAGCAGAGAGTCTCAGCATTTATAAGCAAATAAACACAAAGGGAACACCCTTTAAATTACAAAGAAAAGAGTCCTGGGGTACAGATAAGGCAGAGACATGGACCTCTGAAGCTGATTTCATCTCAGTTTCGAGCTGAGTGGAGAAAAAAACTGCCAAGCTCAGGCTGATGGAGAAAGCAAAACCCACACAGGTAAGCAGTCACAGGCCTATGTACAGAATGAGATGTTATTGTTGCTTATATGCTGAGTCAAGATAAGAATGCAAGGATCCTCAAGCTCCCTGTGATCTGGGGACCGTTAATGATAGTCTGTGTCCCTCCTTATTCTTACTCCCCTCCCCAAGGGAAGGGGGAAGCCCTGGGACACTACCAACGACTCTGAACTGAATTAAAGTGCCTGGAAACCAGTGAGTCACCAGTGGGCTTCCCTGGTGGCTCAAATGGTAAAGAGTTTGCCCACAATGCGGGAGACCTGGGTTCAATCCCTGGGTTGGGAAGATCCCCTGGAGAAGGAAATGGCAACCCACTCCAGTATTCTTGCCTGGAAAATCCCATGGGCGGAGAAGCCTGACAGGTTACAGTCCACAGGGTTGCAAAGAGCTGGACACAACTGAGCGACCACCGCACACAGAAACCAGTGAAGATGGAGGCTGTCATCAGTACATGCGTGGCCCATGGAGACAGCCAAAATTCTAGAATCCAGGTGTGCCCAAATCCTCTCTCTTCCTGAGGCATAATCTGGGGTCCAGGGAAATTCCTCCAGCCCTGGCTGGACTCATTTTCTTAGACTGGAGAATGTTTGGCATAGGCTCGTGCATAAGAAGATATCTCCCTTCTGCTTAATCTTTCAGCTACCCACCCACGGGCAGCAGAGGCAAATATGTATGGATAGTCCCCTTTTTCAGTTCAGTTCAGTTCAGTCGCTCAGTCGTGTCTGACTCTTTGCGACCCCATGAATTGCAGCACGCCAGGCCTCCCTGTCCATCACCAACTCCCGGAGTTCACTCGGACTCACGTCCATCGAGTCGGTAATGCCATCCAGCCATCTCACCCTCTGTCGTCCCCTTCTCCTCCTGTCCTCAATCCCTCCCAGCATCAGAGTCTTTTCCAATGAGTTAACTCTTCGCATGAGGTTGGCCAAAGTACTGGAGTTTCAGCTTTAGCATCATTCCTTTGAAAGAACACCCAGGACCGATCTCCTTTAGAATGGAGTGGTTGGATCTTCTTGCAGTCTCCTTTTTGACCCTTTTTAAACCCAAGTGGAACATACTATTCTTTGGCATGATAGTATTTTCATTTTTTTTTCAGTTATCCTGGAGATGATTCCATAACTGTGTGACACACTTGTGCATTCTTTTCTCCAGCTGCATAATGTTCTACTGGATTCTTGTCCCCAGATATATTTCCCAGTGCCCAATTAATGGGTACTGAGGTTGTTCCAGTCTCATGATTCCAACACGTGGTGCTATGAATATTGTTCCCATACCTTATTGAACACACATGTGAACAAATCTGTGGGACAAAATGCCAGAAGTGCAAAAGCTGAGTCAAAAATTTCTTTCTTTTGAAAAAAACTCGTTACAAAAATGCCTCATGCTTATTATATCCTCAGACAGTAGACGCTTGTACAAAATGAAAAGGAAAGTTGGCCCCCTTCGCCTACCCCTTCCTTTTCATTTCCATCTGCTCAAACCTGCTCCTCAGAAGTACCAGCACTTAGTGGATTTTCTTTCATTCTCTATAAACACAGGTACCACCGTGTCCTTCCATATGTCTATCCACGCGTCTTCCTATAAGCTCCCAAGTACCCCTCAACAGTTTACATTAATAGCTTTTTCTTTCTCTTTTAATTTCTCACATGCGGGCTTAGACTAGAGGCAGTGATGTGCCACTCCAAGTCCCTGGCCTCTTTTCCCTTCTGCACAACTGAGCTCAGCCTCCTTGCTCTTCAGAACTGCTCCAGATCATTTCCAGGGAACCCAGAACAGCCTCAGCCACCCCTGGCTGTCGTGCATTTTGGCTGTTTTGTTTTTCCCTATCACAACAGACTCCCCCAAAGGACATTCTTGCCCATGCCCCCCTGGAAGTTGTCTCTGGTGAGTGGACTGCTAGGTCAAAGGATACACATATTTGGGATTTGATCACGGCTACCTGATTGCTGGTGTGTCCCTCCCACCCCACTTGTTTCCTCTACTGGACCCTAAGGCATTTTACTCTAGGGCCAGCTCTCTCCTCCCTTCCTCACTCTGCTATCCGTGGGCACGGACCTCTCGGCTGTGGAACCCTAGGCAGGACGCTACCTCTCCGAGCCTCGGTGCGATCTGAGCCTCACCCGAGGACCCAGGGAAAAGCCCTTGACTGTGACTGCACGGTGGGGGCGGCGGGTTCACCCCTGTGCGCTCCCTTCCCTCCCTGCAGCGCGCTGGAGACGCGGATGCAAGCCCTGGAGACGCAGCAGCAGGCCGAGCTGGCCAGCCTCCGCGGCGAGAAGGAGCGGCTGCGGCGCCTGCTGGGCCGCCAGAGCGGCGCCCTCGCCGGCCTCGAGCGCACCCTGCGCGCCGCCAGCAGCAACTCCAGCCTCCTGCAGCGCCAGCAGCACCAGCTGCTCCAGTCGGTGCAGCGCCTGGTGCGCGTCATGGCCCAGGGCCCGGGTGAGCGACCGGGGCGCCCCGGGTGTGGGAGGAGGGCAGCAGAGGGGCGGGAGACCCTGCTTACCCTCCTGCCCTTTCATGCTTGTCCTGGCAGCCCTTGCAGGAAGGACCATCCCCGCCCCCACCCATGAAAGAGAAACATAGTCATCACGGTGACAACAACCACAGTCCTAAGAGGAACCAATCCAGACTCCTTCTCCTGACCCCACGAGTGACCCTGAGCATGCCCCATCCCTCTCTCGGTCTCCCTTTCCCCATCTGTTCAATTGGGGTGGTGATAAGGACACCACCAGCCCAGACTGACAAGTTGGGGATTCCAGGATCCACCCTCCATCCCCGTTTGCTTGGGCTTGCCCCCTCATCTGCAGGCCTCAGTTCCCCTGTCTACAGAATGGAGAGGTTGGATTCAGCCCCACCCCACCCTGCAAGGACTTCTCTCAACCCCTAACCCAAGATGGCCAAACAGAAGCGGAGAGGCACCTCTGGATCAGCTTCCTAAGAAAGGACAATGGCTGGGCCTCCTCCCCAGCCCCCACTTCTAATGGGGCTGACTTCAGTCACTCAGTTCCAGAGTCAGTCACTCAGTCAACAAGCACTTACTGAGCCAGCCCAGTGCTGGGTGCTGGGGGTGCACCAGTGAACAGCNTGTCGTCCCCTTCTCCTCCTGTCCTCAATCCCTCCCAGCATCAGAGTCTTTTCCAATGAGTTAACTCTTCGCATGAGGTTGGCCAAAGTACTGGAGTTTCAGCTTTAGCATCATTCCTTTGAAAGAACACCCAGGACCGATCTCCTTTAGAATGGAGTGGTTGGATCTTCTTGCAGTCTCCTTTTTGACCCTTTTTAAACCCAAGTGGAACATACTATTCTTTGGCATGATAGTATTTTCATTTTTTTTTCAGTTATCCTGGAGATGATTCCATAACTGTGTGACACACTTGTGCATTCTTTTCTCCAGCTGCATAATGTTCTACTGGATTCTTGTCCCCAGATATATTTCCCAGTGCCCAATTAATGGGTACTGAGGTTGTTCCAGTCTCATGATTCCAACACGTGGTGCTATGAATATTGTTCCCATACCTTATTGAACACACATGTGAACAAATCTGTGGGACAAAATGCCAGAAGTGCAAAAGCTGAGTCAAAAATTTCTTTCTTTTGAAAAAAACTCGTTACAAAAATGCCTCATGCTTATTATATCCTCAGACAGTAGACGCTTGTACAAAATGAAAAGGAAAGTTGGCCCCCTTCGCCTACCCCTTCCTTTTCATTTCCATCTGCTCAAACCTGCTCCTCAGAAGTACCAGCACTTAGTGGATTTTCTTTCATTCTCTATAAACACAGGTACCACCGTGTCCTTCCATATGTCTATCCACGCGTCTTCCTATAAGCTCCCAAGTATCCCTCAACAGTTTACATTAATAGCTTTTTCTTTCTCTTTTAATTTCTCACATGCGGGCTTAGACTAGAGGCAGTGATGTGCCACTCCAAGTCCCTGGCCTCTTTTCCCTTCTGCACAACTGAGCTCAGCCTCCTTGCTCTTCAGAACTGCTCCAGATCATTTCCAGGGAACCCAGAACAGCCTCAGCCACCCCTGGCTGTCGTGCATTTTGGCTGTTTTGTTTTTCCCTATCACAACAGACTCCCCCAAAGGACATTCTTGCCCATGCCCCCCTGGAAGTTGTCTCTGGTGAGTGGACTGCTAGGTCAAAGGATACACATATTTGGGATTTGATCACGGCTACCTGATTGCTGGTGTGTCCCTCCCACCCCACTTGTTTCCTCTACTGGACCCTAAGGCATTTTACTCTAGGGCCAGCTCTCTCCTCCCTTCCTCACTCTGCTATCCGTGGGCACGGACCTCTCGGCTGTGGAACCCTAGGCAGGACGCTACCTCTCCGAGCCTCGGTGCGATCTGAGCCTCACCCGAGGACCCAGGGAAAAGCCCTTGACTGTGACTGCACGGTGGGGGCGGCGGGTTCACCCCTGTGCGCTCCCTTCCCTCCCTGCAGCGCGCTGGAGACGAGGATGCAAGCCCTGGAGACGCAGCAGCAGGCCGAGCTGGCCAGCCTCCGCGGCGAGAAGGAGCGGCTGCGGCGCCTGCTGGGCCGCCAGAGCGGCGCCCTCGCCGGCCTCGAGCGCACCCTGCGCGCCGCCAGCAGCAACTCCAGCCTCCTGCAGCGCCAGCAGCACCAGCTGCTCCAGTCGGTGCAGCGCCTGGTGCGCGTCATGGCCCAGGGCCCGGGTGAGCGACCGGGGCGCCCCGGGTGTGGGAGGAGGGCAGCAGAGGGGCGGGAGACCCTGCTTACCCTCCTGCCCTTTCATGCTTGTCCTGGCAGCCCTTGCAGGAAGGACCATCCCCGCCCCCACCCATGAAAGAGAAACATAGTCATCACGGTGACAACAACCACAGTCCTAAGAGGAACCAATCCAGACTCCTTCTCCTGACCCCACGAGTGACCCTGAGCATGCCCCATCCCTCTCTCGGTCTCCCTTTCCCCATCTGTTCAATTGGGGTGGTGATAAGGACACCACCAGCCCAGACTGACAAGTTGGGGATTCCAGGATCCACCCTCCATCCCCGTTTGCTTGGGCTTGCCCCCTCATCTGCAGGCCTCAGTTCCCCTGTCTACAGAATGGAGAGGTTGGATTCAGCCCCACCCCACCCTGCAAGGACTTCTCTCAACCCCTAACCCAAGATGGCCAAACAGAAGCGGAGAGGCACCTCTGGATCAGCTTCCTAAGAAAGGACAATGGCTGGGCCTCCTCCCCAGCCCCCACTTCTAATGGGGCTGACTTCAGTCACTCAGTTCCAGAGTCAGTCACTCAGTCAACAAGCACTTACTGAGCCAGCCCAGTGCTGGGTGCTGGGGGTGCACCAGTGAACAGCATAGTTCCACGACTGTCTCTGGCCAAAAACAATGGCTAGCCCCCCTCTGGGGGTCTCTGAGGGAAGGAGGAGGAATCACATATTTGTTCAGTGCCTGGTATGTGTTAGGTGCCCTGCTAGCAGTGTTCCTGAAGTTTCCAAACTTGTTTAGTCGCTCAGCTGTGTCTGACTCTTTGCCACCCCGTGGATTGCAGCATACCAGGCTTCCCTGTCCTTCACCATCCCTCGGAGTGGCCGCTGATGCCATCCAACCATCTCATTCTCTGTCATCCCTTCTCCTCCTGCCTTCAATCTTTCCCAGCTTCATGGTCTTTTCCAGACAATGGAAGGTCTAAAAGGCCGTGCTCAGGAGAGGAGACTTTAATCTGAGGGCTGCAGGGAGTCACAGAGTTTTGAACAGGGTGGGACTAACTCATTTTCTAGGGACTAACTTTTAGGAAGTGTGATTGGAACCAGGGAGGGGAGAATGGCTTGGTGAGAGAAAGACAGGGAAAGGGTTCCTACTGCTGCTGGGTCACCATAGTGGGGAGCTGGATAGCCATTAAGGCACAGGAGTCAAACAATAGTGATGGATTCCAGACGCTGTGGCTGGCAGTAGTGTGGAGACAGAGGACAGCAGCATAGCCCCATCTAAGCTGGGCACCCCCATGAGGTGGAGGTTTGAAAAGGTCTGAGGTAGCCACAGGCAAGAGAGGTGGATACCGTCCATAATTAACAGTGACCCGAACCCATCACTGGCTTGTTCATAGAGCCGTGGCAATGAAACTGCCTAAATTCATCCTGTAGCTCAGCCAAAGGCATGGGGCCTAAGGCCAACACCTCACCCCACAGGCTCATTGCCAACCCAGTTGTGGCCCAATGTCTGCTTCCCTTCCCCAGGGACCAGGGGCCTGGCCAGTGAGACCATGGAGATCCTGTCCAGGGAATGTTCTTGCACAGACTGAGGCTGGCATGGATTTGGGGTCTTTTGTCTCTTCATTTGCAATCTGGGAATAATAGCCTCCTTTCAACAGGGCCTCAGCTCCAAGATCCAGGATCCAGGTTCAAGTATGAAGCCAAAAACAGGAAGTCACACACTTGGTAGCTTCCTGGTTTGTCCCAGGTCAGGATACCTATCCATCTGGAATGTTAGCCCTCTCCATGGATACCCACCTTAAACTTAGTAACTCAGACATTAAAGGATCTCCCCGCAATGTGGAAGACCTGGGTTAGATCCCTGGGTTGGGAAGATTCCCTGGAGAAGGGAATGTCTACCCACTCCAGTATTCTTGCCTGGAGAATTCCATGGACAGGGGAGCCTGGCGGACTACGTCCTTGGGGTCGCAAAGAGTCAGACAAGACTGAGTGACTAACATTATTAGCTACTGGATACCCGCCTACCCAAAGATTGGATTCTGGTGGATTCATAACCTAAAGCTCTAATGGATTCCACGAAAGGAGCCAGAGAGGGGATTTGAATAGTTTATTTACTAATAGTCACTTTTTTCTTGCTAAGCCTGGAGGCCCCCAGAGCCCTGGTGGAATTTGACGATTATATTAATATCTTCCCTTAAAGCCAATGGTCAGCTCCCAGGGAAAGCAAAATGTAGGGGAGGGGCTCACCTAGGAGATGCTGGTAGAGTGGACTGTGGCGGGGACCCTGGGCCACCTACCCCAAGGGAGCTCTAAGGACAGCTCCCCAGTGAGACCCAGAGAGAAGGCAAGCTCTGCTCATCCCTTCCCACCCGATCCAGCCATGGGTCCTTGTGCCAGTTACCTCACTCTTGGGCCTCAGTTTTCTAATCTATGAAATGGAGAAGTACCTCAGTGGAGTTGGAGCCCCAGTTACCTGTCCTGAAAGACTGTAACAGCCTCATCTCTGGCCTTCCTGCTTTGAGTCTCATCCCTCCCAGTCTCTGTCCTAATCTCTGGCCAGAGTACTCTTCCTTGCCACAGTCTGCGTTCCTTAGCCCCATGTTCAAGACTGAAATCTCAAGACTCATCTCTCCTTCCTTGATGACACTTTCTAGTTCATCGAACAGCTAGAGCTCCCTTAGGGCTGAGATCAGGGTGTGAGTCATCTCTCCGTGGCCTCAGGCAAATTTCCCGTGTGTGTGTGTGTGTGTGTGTGTGTGTGTGTGTGTGAGACACGCGAGCATGCGCGTGTGCGCGTGTGCATGCGTACTAAATCACCTCAGTCCTGTCCAACTCTTTGTAACCCCATGGACTGTAGCCTGCCAGGCTTCTCTGTCCATGGGATTCTCCAGGCAAGGATACCGGAGACCTTCCCACTCAGAGATTGAACTCACGTCTCTTACGTCTCCTGCATTGGCGGGTGGGTTCTTTACCACTAGCACCACCTGGGAAGCCCCAAATTCCCCTCACCACACCCCAAGCCCAGCACACAGCAGTCCTGTCCCCATGTCGGAGCCTGTGCCTGTGCCTTGCCTCAGCCTGAGACAGTCCTCCCTTCTACACCTGGGCAGTCCCTGCTCCTCGTCCAGGTCCCAACTAACTGTCAGCTCCTCTAGGAAACCTTCCCGGGCCCTATACATTCTGTGTCCCCAACATCTCCCAGCCCAGAACCTGGCACAGAGCAGGCAGGAGCGCCCACCTGGCCCTTTCCCTCTCACCTTGTTATTTAGTTGATCAGTCACATCTGACTCTTTGCAACCCCGTGGACTGTAGCCCTCCAGGCTCTTCTGTATGGGATTTTCCAGGCAAGAATACTGGAGTGGGTTATTATTATTTTTTTAATTTTAATATATATATTTTATTGAAGTGTAGTTGACTTACAGTGTTTTAGGTATACAGCAAGATGATTCAGCTATACGTATACACATATATAATTTTTCAGATTATTTTCCATTATAGATTATTATAAGATATTGATTATAGTTCCCTGTGCTATACAGTAAACCTTTGTTGCTTGTTGTGTGTCTATTTTCTTTTAAATTAGAAATATACTGTTCTATTCATACTAAGTCAAATAAGTAGAATCAAAATTTGTCATAAATTTTTAGCTAGGCAAAATTTCATAAGTTTTCTAAAGGGATCTTCCTGACCCAAGGATTGAACCCGCATCTCCTGCATTGGCAGATGAATCATTTATAACTAAGGCACACCCACCCTCATCAATATACATTCATGCTCAGTCATGTCTGACTCTTCGTGACATCATGGACTAGTCTGTAGGCTCCTCTGCCCATGGGATTTTCCAGGCAAGACTACTGGAGTGGGTTGCCATCCTCCAGGGAATCTTCCCAACCCCGGGGTCGAAACTGAATCTCCTGTGTCTCTGCATTGGCAGGTGGATTCTTTACTACTGAGTCACCTGGGAAGCGTTTTGCTCTCTGCTAATTGTTTTCACCTTGTCCCATTGCAGCCTCCATGAGGGCAGCTGAACAGGTGTTCCAGGACTGTGCAGAGATCCAGCGCTTTGGGGCCAATGCCAGTGGCATCTACACCATCCATGTGGCCAATGTGACAGAGCCCAGAAAGGTTAGGGGGCTCCTTGGGGACTGAGGCTATCAGAGGGTGCTGAGCCAAAGGACCCCTGTTCACCCCCACCTGCTCCCCACATTCACTTCAGGCCTTGTCCAACATCTGAGATCCCAGAGAAGGTAGGGATGACCCAATCAGGGGTCAGATCATGCGGTTAAAGCAGATATTTTCTAGCTTGTTCCATGTGGGATATTAGGGACTGGAGTTGATGGAGACCCTGAACTTTGAGGACCAGTTATCAAATGTGTGGAGGGAGGGCAGTCAAGGCAAAATGTGGACGTCAGGAGGGAGAGTTTGGGGGCCAAACCCAAAAGTGGAAGAGTTCGAGATAGCCTTTTTAAGATGCATTCAGTCTGAGTATTAAAGTGAAAAAAGACACCACTTTTAAAGTAAATATTTTATACGAAATTAAGTAAATTCAGCTATGGTGGGATTTGGGAAGTGTGAATAGCTACAATCTGGGAACACTGATAGAGAGGGAAGAGCTGGCCTGGGAGGTAAGAGATCTGGGCTCAAACTTCAGCTTTACTTTGACTCACTCACCTTGAGCAAGTACTTTCCCCTTTCTGGACCTCAGTTTCCCTTCCTGCAACCTCTGCTACCCTCACAACACATACCACTCTCTTCTCTCCTGAACAGACCTTTAACATCTCAGAACCTCTATTCCAGCTACTCCCCTCCTCCACTGGAAATGCTGTTTCCACTCATCTCTATCTGGCAGGCATAGCAACATCCAAAGCCTTGTTCCAATGCCACTCCCCTGGGAAGCCTTCCAGGGCTGCCCCTGACTCTTTCTTGGGAACTCATCTTGTAGCTGCCCAGATGTTCATATTCAGTAGTCTTCCAGCTGTATCAGACCTGCTAGCCATATCAATCTGCTAGCTTCCTAAGTCAAACCAGCCCTGGGGGTTGATTTATCTCTCATTTGTCTCTGATTTGTCTATTAATAGTATGGGACTAGACACCAAGTATTTCCTCATCAAACACTGAAATCTTCTGAACTGGCTGAAAAATTAATATGTAAACAAAAGTTAAACTGAAAGATGTGATTGCAATGGATGGTAAGCTCTTCAAAAGAATTAACTCTTTGTCTCATCCATATTGGCATTCTCCATGCCTTGAATGGAGCCTGCTACCTACTAAGTGCTCAGAAAACATTTGTTCACTGAATGTAATAACTTTTTTTTGGTAACTTGTCCCAACCGTGTGGCATGCAGAATGGTTCCCCAACCAGGGATTTAACCCGGGCCTCCATAATAAAATCACTGAATCCTAACCACTAGGCCACCAGGGAACCCCTGTAATAACACTTCCTGAGTCTATGCCATATATCAAGCACTTTACACCTCTTGGCATTTCATTCTTAAAGGAACCCTGCAATAACAGTGAATGAAAAGCCTCCGTTTACTGAGTTCTGTTCTTTAGATGGATGACTCATCTAATTCTCACGACAACTCCAGTGTGCAGATGAGAACCTAAGGCACAAAAAGATGAAGGTATTAGCATCCTCGTTTGACAAATGAAGAAAGGAAGGGTTTGGGCCTGGATCTGTGTGATGCCCTTGACCACCAAGCTCACTGGTTGCTTTGTGATGTTCTGTCAGTCAGATGACCCTCTTGGCTGGCCTTGGCTTCTGGCTGCCTCCAGGGGCTTCCAACTCCCCACCTTCTCAATTCTCTCCAGGTGTTCTGTGACATGGAGGCCAGCGGAGGTGGGTGGACCCTCATTCAGCGCCGTGAGAATGGCAGTGTGAATTTCCAACGGAACTGGAAGGATTACAAACAGGTAACATTGCTGCCCTGAGGAGGAGCTTGTCAGTCCTGAAACCTGGGGCAGGATGTGGGGTGTGGGCAGGCATCTGGTTTGCCCTCAACCCTTCTCAGAAAAAAAAATCAGCCTGCCTAAACCAACTCCCTTCAAACAGGTTTGGCCAGTGCACATTCACTGTCAAGGGCTCCAAAACCCAAAACTGAACCTTCTTTTTGCAAGTCCTGACATATATCCTAAAAACGAAAGTTTAGCTTTCATTTTATTTTAATTTTTGGAAAAGATACACGTTGCTGGGAAAATTTTAAATGCCAAAAAATGGAACAGAAAAAAGTAACCCCTGCTGCCCACCCCTGGATGCACTGCTTAAATGAATGTCTTTGTCTTAACACATGTACATGACTACGTCTGCAGGAGGGATTTTTTAATGCAGAATTGCTGGCTCAAAGACCCCATGCATTTTACAAGACGAGGGATAATGCCTGATTGTCTTCCAATTTTTTAATTAAATTTTGAGTAAAGGATTTTTGGCAAGCTGACTTAAAAGCTCTTAAAGTTTTTAAGAGCAAAAGAAATAGAAAAGACACTCAAACGGAAATATAACAATACTATTTTTTGTGTGTCTGCTTGCTGTCCATTTGATAAATACTTGAAAATAAACACCAAATTAAGCTATGACTGTTCTTAAACCAATTGGGTTTTAAAGAATCATTCAAATGGCAAAAAGAAAGAGGGTGCTCAAAAGCAGAAATACACAAAAGAGTGCTGACTATAAACCGTTAGGCTGATCAGTGGTACTAAAATGGGGAGTGGGGCTTAGCTGTGCCCTGTCCTTAGTGCTGAATTACTGTCCTGGCTAAAGGTATTGGATACTTGTCACCCTGGGACACTTTCCACCTCAATGGTCTTCGTTTCACATTTCTGTTACGAAATTTTGCAGTGGCTGCCATGTCACTGAACAAAGTTTGCTCTACCATGTATGAAGCTGATTTAAGTTTTTAGTTAGTTTTTAATTGAGATTTCATATGCATGCATTTCTGTGCACAAATCCTAAGTGTAAGTAAGATTCAGTGACTTTTCAGTGAATATGTATTCACCCATGTGACCACCATTCAAAGATAGATATGCAACATTCCCACCACCCCAGAAAGCCTCCTTGTGTCTCCTCCAAGTCAAGACACCCCCAAAGTAGTGGTTATTCTGACTTCTACCACCACAGACTTTTTTTGACCTGTTCTTGACCTTCCTAGAAATGTGATTTCAATTGCTTTTAACAGGTTTTTACATTTATAAAAGTCTTAGTCATTTTACCCTAGAAATTGGGGAGCTCCACCCTTAGGCCTGCCCACACTATTCTTTATGAACTTGGTCATTTAGCAAAGTGGCTTTGGGTGAAAGTCCCCAGAGCCCAGCCCAGCCCAGATCCTTAAGCAGAGGCATAGCCTCTGTCCTCCACACGCAACCCACCCCCATTCTCCCCTTCCCAGGGCTTTGGCAACCCAGCCGGAGAGCACTGGTTAGGCAATGAAGTGGTGCACCAGCTCACCAGCAGGGCAACCTACTCTCTGCGAGTGGAGCTGCAAGACTGGGAAGGCAACGAGGCCTACGCCCAGTATGAGCACTTCCAGCTGGGCAGCGAGGGGCAGCTGTACAGGTGGGCTTGGGGCCCAGGCTGGTGGGTGGGCCGGGGACCCTGGGCTAGCGGCTACAGAGTCTGGACCAGGGGTCAGTCCCTGGGCGTCTCCTGTTCCTGCCATCTGTCCCCCATCTGGGCGCGCGTCATGGGCTCTGGAGGCGGCTGGTTAGCACTCAGCACAGCCCGGCCACTGGGTGGGGTGGAAAGAATGCCACTGACGCTGCCGTGCTGGGAGCGGGAAGGGGCCTTCCAAGGTCAATCACCCCGAGTCGATCATTCTGCAGAGGCCTGGAATCGGGGAGGTGATGTTCCCAGCCTGTCCTGTGCTATGAGGGGAAGTGAGGGGAAAGGTCTCCGGGCTGGGAAGTGAGAGACCTAGACTCATTCTTGCTCTCTCCAGCTCCCTGTGTGAACTCAGGCGAGTCAAGTCAGCTTCTCTGTACCTCTGTACCACAGGATGGGCTTAAATATGAGCAACTTATAAAATCATCAAGGTCTCCCACCATCTCCCTCAGCCTGGGGTCTTGGTCCCATTCAGAAAAAGAAATGACCATTTCTTGAGCACCGACCATGTTCCAGGCACATAGCTCCATTTAATCTTCCCTATAATGTTTTGAGGGCTTCCCTGGTGGCTCAGATGGTAAAGAATCTGCCTGTAACGCAGGAGACCTGGCTTCGATCCCTGGGGTCAGGAAGATCCCTGGAGGAGGGCATGGCAACCCACTCTAGTATTCTTGCCTAGAGACTCCCCATGGGCAGAGGAGCCTGGCAGGCTACAGTCCATGGGGTCACAAAGAGCTGGACACAACTGAGTGGCTAAGCACACGCATACACACATAACCTTCTGAGGTGAGTGTTGCTATGCCTGCTTTAGTGATGCAGGAACTGCCCAGAGGTACAAGGTAGGGGAGGCCTGGTTTTGAACTCATTTTTGCTGCCCAAACTCGTTGTGTTTCTCCTCCATCATGTTATGTCTCTGAGAAACTCGAGGATATGAGGATAAGCTATCTTGGAACCAGGACAGAATTGAATTCATAGATTCATGCTCCAGAGCCACAAGGGACCTCACATGTCATCTGGTTTTTCACATGATGCTAGAACCTCCTCCACAGCCATAGTCATCATCCAACCATGCTGGAATGCTTCCATTAATGGGAAGCCACTTCCTTCCAGAGAATCGCTGTTGACTCTCCGACTCCTTGCACTGTGTGCCTAGGTCCCCCTCTGACGGTCTCTTGGTGACGTGCCCCCAACCCCTCTCTCAGTGGAATGTTCCTGGTTCCTCCAGTTGGCTGCGTCTGACATCCCTCTTTATGGGACTCAACCCAATCTGATAATGCTCTTTCATAAAGTGTAAGGTCTAGAGCTAAATGAAACATCCCCAGGTCTGGGCTAGGCTGGCTGAGCTGAATGCCCCCTGACTCCTTGAGCTGACCAGTGAGTAGCCACAACACCTGGCCGACCTCTCTTTAAGCCACTGACCACCAAAGCCAAGGCTTAAATCCTGGCTTTATCCTTATCTCCCTGAGGGACCCTGAGCAAGTTGCTCCTTCCACTGTCTTATCTGTGAAATGGGTGCCCAAAGTGTACCCACCTCAAAGTGCTGTGAAGCTTGAATGAGATACTACACATAGAGCATTAACACTGGCACTTAGTAAATATCCAACAAATAATGTTATACCATGATATTACAATTCCTGTTCCCAAGCCATCCCTTCACACACTTGGCTGGCCTGCTCTGTGCGAGTTCACTGCTGTTCCCATCCCCAGTGCCTGGGACATAGTAAGTGCATAACAGGAAGCGGGGGGTGCCTCCCTTTCCTACACAAGTAACAGGTAAACTTCATTTCATCTCCATGACCCAGTCCTGGGGCAGCAGCTTCTGTGGCCCCAAGTCCACGATCTGCCATTTTTCTTAGGGAAGAAATATCCGGAAAGTATTATATCTCATTGTGCTCATGGCCCTAGAGCCAGATTGCCCAGGGTATGAAGCCTGTCTCTTTCACTTGTTGGATTCATGACCTTAAACAAGTTACTTACCTCTGTGCCTCAGTAAAACACACTATCTATGTCATAATTGAGATAACCTGTGGGAAAATGCCTAGCATATGGTAAGTGTTAAGTAAATGTTAGAGATATATAAACAATATATCCAAAGACAGAAATTCAATATCTCTACATCTATGTATATCTCAGTTATTTATGTCCATTTATACAAACATCTGCATTTATGTTAAATTTGGAACCATTTGCTGTGCTCTCCTATGTGAATTTGATGTGCTGCCTCTGACTTTTTATCTGAGACCTGGAGAAGCTCCCTGCCCATTACTCTCAGGTCTCAAAGGGCCCACAGCTATTTGACCCTTAGAGACCCCAAAATAATAACAACAATATATTGAACATTTGCCCTGTGCTAAGTGTGAGCTGGCCTCGGTCATTTGGAGAAGAACCAGACCTGCGCTCTACCCCTGAAAGTTGTTCACAGTCCAGTGTGTCATGTGTATCTTGGGGTGAGTGTGTCTTCCCACACCCCCAGGAGTACATGAGTTGCCTAAGGGGACAGCACAGGAGCACAGAGACACTTGTGCTATCAAGGAGGGCTCCCTGGAGGAGGTGATGCCTATGAAGAGTAGGCATTCTCCAGACAAAGAGAGGGTAGAGAGGACACCCCAGGCAGCAGGGATATTCTGTGGGGGGAGGACAGACAGAAGAGTTTCCATCTAGCTGGCCACAGAAACCCTAAACTTAAGCAACGCTCTTTCAAAGGCTGCTGGGATCCTAAAGATTAGGCCCTGCTCATTCAGGAACAGCTTGGAAGATCCTGGAAAACACAGAGGGGCCTGGAAACTGCCAGAGAAGGGCTAGGGGAAAGTGCAGAAACAGTCGCTGGTCCCTGGGCCCCCACTGTTCAGAGTCAGCTGCCTGATAAGATGAGGAGGATCCTCCCAGGGAAGCCCAGAGGCGGGGAAGCCTGGCAGTCAGCAGCTGGAGCATGGGCAGGAGGGGCACCCTTATATGTCAGATGCAATGATGGGGACCCTCTGGAGCCCAGCTGGGGTGCATGCAGAAGCCTACAGACAAGTAGCTGTGGAGCGGGGCAAGGGAGGCACAGACAAGGCACAGCACGCACTGGCAGCAGGCACAGGCCTCCCCAAGGTGCCCACCCACCCAGACTGGCACAAGCACAAGACACACGCAGAGGTACATAAGGACACACACAGACACACCTGTTCGTATGGAGGGGCTCGCCACACCCCTGGGGTACATATGTGGGACCTTCGGAGCACAGAGACTCATACAAGTGCCATAGCTACCTAAACAAGCACAGGTACACAACCAGCCACGTGTGCAAACATGCCTCAGAGAAGGCCTTGCAGATAAACACGTGCACAATCCCAGCCACAAAGACAGACTGCAGAGCACACACCAGACCCACCATAGATAATGCTGCACAAACTCAAACCACACGCGCACACACACACGCGCAGGCACAAAGATGCATATCCAAATGCTCACGACCTCAGACACACAGACTCACACAGACACACAGACTCACCCTTTCTGTATCTCACTTGGGGACGTCCAAGGACTCGGGTGTTTGTTTGGGTTCCCCAGGCCTCGGCCATGAATATGTTCAAAGTGTATCTGAAAAATGGGTCAAGTCGGGTTTCCTGGCCCATGACTTGAGGGTCCCCTAGAGATCACAGATCCCCTTTCTAGCTCCCAGAGGAGCAAGGAAGGGAGGCTGAGGACTTGGGCTCAATAAGGAGCTGATGCTGCTGAATGACCTCATGAGATCATTTGGCTTTGTCCAACGCTGACTTCATGCGGCCCCAGACTAAACATGACCCCCAACCTCAGCCTGAGCCCCAAGCCTGGCCTTGAAATGACACATCTGAGCCCTTAAGGGGAGCCGTCAACAGCCACAAGAAGCTGGGACCATATGAGCAAGTGGGCCGGCCAGCCTATTCCCACCCTAGGGAGGCCCTGGCTAGGTGGGCCTCTTGGAAGGGGGTTTGTAACACCAGTCATGCAAGCCCAGGGTGATATATTTAAGGGCATAGTTGAGGCTTCATGGCTGTCCGCCCTGAGCTGGCCCTGCCCTCTCTTGCAGGCAGAGCCCATGGGTGGGAGGTACCGGGACTGAGCTAGGTCACATGCCCAGGCACCACCTTCCCTCTGGATCCCTCTGGGGGCATCTCACAGGCCCTGCCCTGGGGAACCAGAGTTCCCCTGAACCGCCCTGGCTGCACCTGGTGTCCACTTGCCTCCACCCGGAAGACCTCGATTGCTCCCAAAGTGGCTCCCTCCGCAGCTGTCAGTGGAGCCCCTCCCCCACTACGCTCAGCCAGGCTCAGCGGAAGCCTGCGCCCACCACGCGCCCCGGGCTGGGAACACACGGACAGGACAGGACGGATAACAACAAGCCCTGAACGTGCTGGGCACTTAGCGCGTGCCAGCACGGCTCCACACTCGTCACATGCTGAGGTCACCCCCTCACAATGATGGTTAATATGCTATCATTACCGTTTTAAAAAAATGAAGAAACTGAAGCTGAGAGATGAAGCAGTCTGCCCAAGGGCAGGCAGCTGGCGAGCAGCAGAGCTGGGATTTGAATCCAGGCATTTTGTCCCCAAAGCTCGTGGCTGTAATCACCACACAGGCCTCAAGGTGTCTGCCAGGGTCTTGCAGCCTGATAAATAGAAACCCTCCCCAGCTGGCTGCAAGGGTAGAAGTCACAGGTGTTGGGGTGCCATGTGGGCTGGTGTGGTCAAGGAAGTCTTCCTGGAAGTGGAGGCAGGGAGATGAGTGTGAGGGGGTGTGACAGGGCTGCGGAGCCAGGATGGTCAGCTGGAGAGGGAAGGCACACAGAGTCTTCCTGGAAGTGGGGCGGGGAGAGGAGTGTGAGGAGGTGTGACAGGGCTGGGGAGCCAGGATGTCAGCTGGAGAGGGAAGGCACACAGCTCTCAAGTCAGGCCACTTGGGGCAGACTCCTTTGGCTCTAAGAAGCTCTGTTTCCTCTTCTGTAAAACAGGAGTTTTAGGGCATGGTGAGGATTAAACAAGAATGAGTTAACTCATGTAAAGTGCTTTAAACAATGCCTGGCATATAGTCCATGTTCGAAAAGTGCTAGCCATGGTCCTCATTAATATTATTATTATTATCACAATCACTCACACAACTGTCCAAGACTCAGGTCCAGCTGAGAGGGGCCCGGCACACGTGGGGACTCTGTCCCTGGAGGCAGCAGGCAGGGAGGGCAGTCCAGGAGGGAACATGGCCCAGCATTCCAGGATGGGGCTCCCTTCCCAGGACAACTAGAGGGGAGCCCCTTCCTCAACCAGCCCCAACCTGACTCTGTGCCTCTCTCCCATCACCACCTCCGGGTGGCCTCCAGGCTTTCTCTGAGTGGGTACAGTGGCTCAGCGGGGCGCCAGAGCAGCCTGGTCCTCCAGGGCACCAACTTCAGCACACGTGACGCAGACAATGACAACTGCCTCTGCAAGTGCGCCCAGATGCTGTCCGGAGGTGGGTGCAAGAGGGGGTGAACCCGGGCCTTTGCACAGGCTCACCTGGCTGAACACCCTCATTGCCTCCCCACTTGAGTCTTTGTGCAGCCAGGGCCATCAAGAAGTGGGTACAGGTCAGGGTCTCACTCACTTGCGGGCTGGCCTGGCTGTACCTCATCCAAACTCCCCTGCTTCCACTGAGTCCTTAAGGTCCCTTCCAGGGTCTCACTGCCCCCTAAAGCTGGCACCTCTAGTTCTCCCCTGAGATCTCAGAGCAGCACTGATGGTGGGGGCCAGGGTGTACCCTAGGGGGGTAAAATGTCTAATCTGCTTCAACCCCAGATCTGAGACCCGCCCCCCACCCTTCCTCCAGGCCAAGCAGGATCGGGAGGAGGGAGACCTGGGTGGGGGGCAGAGGGGCAGCTGCCCACTGACTCTGACTCAGGCAATGTTTTCTGCAGAGAGCGACGTCAGAGGGTGGGAGATGGGATGTGAGAGATGGAATGAGAGGGACAGAGATCGGAGGGGACCTCCGGAGACACAGAGACAGGGACAGATGGAAATGAGAGAGACACCAGGATGAACAGACAGAGACGTGGACACAGAGCTGCCTGGGGACCGGGACAGGTACAGAGGGAAATGTGGAGAGAGAAACACAGATCACGTTTCATCCACGAAAGACGGATGGAAAGTGGGTGAGAGGCAGAGGGACCCAGAAAGGCAGGGTCACAGGGACATCAGAGAGACAGAGACATCAGAGAGACTCGCCCAAGCTCCCAGCCTCTGGAGGCCCCAGGCTGAGGAGAGGGTCTGGGTATCTCCCGCCCCTTCCCACCCCACCCCATCCTCAGCAAGCTGGCTTCTCTCAGGGGCCAACAGCCCTGATTCACCTTTGGGGTAGGGGGCTGCCCTCACCCTGTTGACTGCGTCCCCACCTCCCTAAAGCCTCTTCCTCTCGCCTCCACCAGGGTGGTGGTTTGACGCCTGTGGCCTCTCAAACCTCAACGGCATCTACTACCCGGCCCGTCACCACGTGCGCAAGCTCAACGGCATCCGCTGGCACTACTTTCAGGGCCCCAGCTACTCGCTGCGCGCCACTCGCATGATGATGCGCCCCTCGGGCCTCTAAGGGACAGCCACGCCCAGGCTGGTCCCACGGGAGGGCATGGCCATGGTATCCCCTGGACAAGCTGGACTCAAACACAGGACACAACACCAGGACCTTGTCCCGGACAGCCTGGGGGTCCCCTGAGCCAGCCCTCCTTGCCCCAGGAGTCCAGAAGAGTCGCCTCCAGCCCTTTTCCCCTCAAGTTGCGAAATGGTGGACGTTTGGGGGTTCCTGCCTCTTCGGTGTCCCTTTTTTCTCTCCCCTCCTGCCTCCTGCAGGGCCCTCCTGCCCACCTGAGGGCTGCAGTATCCTGAATGAGCGGAGAGCAGATTTAACTGGGCTCTGCAAAGGAATATGCAGCTAGTGGTGGAATTTCAGGCAAGTGGGAAGATATTTACAGGAGGAAACCGCCCAGGTGGAGGCCCAGATTCTGTCCCTAGGTTGTTGGGAAGGCCATCTCTTGTTCCAAGCTTTCTCACGTCCTTGAACCTCCTTGAACTTTCTGTTCAAGACCGAAGGAGCTGTGTCCCCCTATAATGGGAATTGCCATTTGCACCCACACTGTCCATCACTCCTAGGCCCCAGCACTAAAGCTCAGACATGGTTTCTCAGGGGCTCCAGGAGATCTAAGAGGTACTCCTTTATCCCTAGAATGTTCTAGAATATGTTCCAGAGAGACTAAAGGTACCTGTGGTCTAAAGAGGGAGGGAAACACCAGGTTAAATCAATGTAGACAGGCAGTTTTAGCTGCAGGCCTTGTCAGAGCCATCAGTGTGGTCACGTGCTTTGTGACTGCCCGTGAAAGGGCTAGAGTGGGCCACTTTCCCCAAATTTACTTATTTGAAAACGGGACCTGATTATCTCAGAGCGTCTCCTGGGGCTGTGGATGCTCTTGGAGAAAATTGGTTCTCCTGAGTCATGAGTTAAACCCCAGGTCCCATCCCCACCCCCAGCTGTTTTCACCATTTTCAGCAATGAGGGCCACCATGACATTTTCAGAAAGCCTCTAAAAACAACTGGAAGGAGGCTTTGGGTTGAAACAGACATGCTGTCACTGAAGAAGTGTCTAGAACTAAGCGCTCCAAGGCTTCTCTGACCCTAGGAAGCCAGTTTTCTGGCTGGGGCTGCCCTCCACCCTTCTTGTGTCCCCAACTCACGCCAGCTCTCAAGTTTAGGGACTCTTGGGGACTGCCCACTCTGTCTTGAGCAGGACACCAATCGCTGGGTCCAGATCCTTCCTGCCTCCAAACCAGAACTTCTAGTCTCCCCCTCTCTCATCCAAGAGCGACGCTGCAGTTATCCATGGAGACTGGGCTTTGCTGAGTCTGGGCAACCAGGGGCTCCTCATGAGCTTCTTTCAGGGGACAGGAGCAGAGAGGGGCCACGGCCATTCTGCCACCCACTCCCATTACTGTGTCACCGGCGTCAATCCTGATGAGGCCACTGAAGCCCTGTCGTCCTCAGCCGACACCTGGGCCCAGCCAGGACCGACCTGCCCTCCCACCCAGACACCCCTCTATCTTCAGAAGGTTTTCTCCTGCATGAGGCTGTGCGGTGGAAACAGGGCACCTTCATCCCGCCTGGCTCTGCCCCACCTCCTGAGTCCCACCTCTGCCAATCCCCTGAGTCAGTCCCGCACAGATTAGTGCTGATCTCCTTCTGGGAAACCAAAGGGTGTGGTTGCTAATGGTGACATTTCAGGCAGGAGAGAAAAGTACCTAGGGGCAGGTTGCTGCCCAGAAGGCTGACACCACCTTATCCAGCATTTGCTAGGCGAGCCTTGATTTAGCATCTACTGTATGCAGCATGGTCCCGTGGGCAAGACTTTGGAGTCAGACAGATCTGCTGAGGCTCTGAACTTGAAACCAGTGGTCTAGCCTCTCAAGGTCTCGATCATCTGGTCCGTGAGATGGAGATGGTCTGTGCTGGGGCAGAAGGAAATGAGACAGTGTCATCCTCTTAGCAGAGCCCAGCAGGAAGCAGGTGCCTAATAAATGTTAGTTTCCAGAGAAGTGAATGGGGTGGAGAAATCGGCCCTAGGAGTACATGCCACCCCTTCTCCTGGACCTAGGGAAGGTAAGTGCTTTATTTTTGTAGCTACAGCATTTTTTTTTTTTTTTTCACTGCAAGTGTATAGGAACTGCTGGGAGCCCCAGGAACAGAGCTCCTCTGGGTGGGGTGAAGGCTCCAATCCCTACCTGCATTCCAGTTGTCTAAAAACGCCAAGAACCCAACTGGGGTAACCCTCACATATCTGTTCTTTAAAATGTTCATCCTTCCTTCTCTGTGCCAGGACTCTCAAGTGCAAGGGAGAGAAAACTTATCCTGAGGAGTGGATTGACTCACATACAGGGAGTCTAGAGATAGATTCTGGTGTGGTTAGATCTGGGTGCTCAAATGATGTCGCTCCTCACCTCTCAGGCCTGCCATCCATCATGCTGACCTCATTCTCCATCAGGTTCTCTCCTGACGATGGCTCCAGCAACTGCAGGCTCGTGTTCTGCCTGCTTAACATCCCTCAGCCAGAAAGCTCCCCTGTCCCAGTGATTCCAACAAGAGCAGGATTCTTTCCAGCCAGGACTTGTCCTGTGTCCATCCTTGCATTTACCACTGTGATTCTGGTTGACCGGACCTGGGTCACACGATCATGCCTGGAACCAGGGACTGAGGTCAGTCCCCTCCAAGGCGTTGGATTGGCCTTGGAGAAAATGAGGAGCTGCTTCAGGAAGCAGGGATGCTGGGCAATCGAGAACCAGGATTCACTTTTTCTCCTTCCCTCTTGCAGATTCCCGGCTCTCATCTCTATCCCTGCCCCTTCTCCTAGCCTCCATGCCCCCAAGCCCTGCCCCTTGGGCTCCAGCTAATCCCCGGTTTGCCCCAGACTATCAAGGACACTGCTGTGTCCTGCCCAGAGGTGTCAGACCCTATTTCACAGTCCCGGCTCTGCCCCTGGAACAGCACCCCTGGCCCTCTCTGAGCCTTTATAGTTCCCATCTGTGCTATAAGGACAGAGCACCTGCAGATGCCTAAAAGACAGCATCACTGACTCACCATGGCTGCAGACATGAACAGCCAAAGGACTCTGGGTGCACAGGGTCCTGGGGCCTAGCTGGCATGGCCTTGGCCTTGGCTGGGTCTCCTGAAGCCACTGCTTGCAGAAACTGCAAGGATACCTACATCTGCAGGCGCCTACATAGAAGCCTTGTCACCTCTCTCTGCATCAGACCAGCATTCTCCTCATCTTAGCAATGAAGAAATTAGAGCTCAGAGAGGGGAAAGAGTTTCATCCAAGTAGCTCAGCCAACACCACCTCCAGTGCACTTGCATCTTTCAGTTGCCTCCCTCGTCCAGAGCTCTCTGGAGGCATCTTGGCATCAACCACAAAAAGGCTGGAGTGGTGTCCTCTCCACCTATATCCAGGGCTGAACGAACCTTCTGGAAAGTTTTCCAAGACTATTCTGTCTTTCCCACTGGCGTCTGGTAAATCCTAGTGGAGCCAGGCAGGGAGAATACATTGTTCCCGAGACCTCTGCATGTTTCCAGCAAAGGCAGTTTCCACAGTGGGGAAGAGAGTTCACTGTGCACAGCCCAGAGACAGCAACCATGGGTGGGGTACGAGGTGGCCCTTTGCAGGGGGCAGGGGAGCAGCCAGCATCAGGATGGTTTGTCTCAGTAGAAAAGGGTATTTGTCCCTTTTTTCCGGACTGTCCCCCCTCCACAGTGTCCATGTGGGCCTTCACCTCTCTCATGAAAGATGCTTTGGAAAGCTAACAGTGTTGCCTTGGCAACAGCAGCATCAGCATCTTTTGATGGAGCAGCCCTTCAGAGAATGGAGTCTGATTTAGGCCACAATCAGCATAAACGTGTTACTTCTCGTGTTAGATTAATGTGTAACGTATCCTACGAGCTGCCATTGGATGTGTGCAGAAGGCAGGGAAGTTCAATGGCCTTTAGCATCCCACACTTTCCTACCCTCCCCTGTAAGACCTCTCTGAGCCTCACTTTCCTCATCTGTACAATGGGGAGACTGTGATCTAGTCACAGGGAAGTCGTGCAGGTTCAGGGCAGTGGTGAATGTCCAGGCTTGGCACGTTCACTCGGTTATTTATTCATTCATGCACGTTTCCATTCATTCATATAGCAAGGATGTACTGAGGACCTGCCTGGGCCAGAGCCTGCCTCAGTGATGGGGAGAGAGCAGCAAACAAGACAGACAGACAGCCACAGTCCAGACATCATGGTGCTTAAGAGACTAAAGGGAAAGACTCACCAAAATCAAAATTCTTTTAAGTTAACGGATTAGTTAACATAAGTGAAGAAAATAAATAGGAGTTACAGGTAAAAGATTTCAGATGGTCCAACTGGGCAGGATGATCAGGGAAAGACTCTGAAGAAAGTCACTTAAGTCAAGGACAAAAAAGTGAGAAACAGGCTGTCAAGTGAGGAGCTGTGGGAAGAACTCTCCCACTAGAGGGAACAGCACGTGCCAAGGCCCTGGGGTGGTCACGAGGAAATGTAAAGAAGTCAGTGCGGAGGGGTGATGCCACTGAGCCAGTGCTGCCCCTCCCCAGTGAGCTGGGGAGAGCGTGGGAGAAGGTGCCCCCAGCACCTTTAACAGAGATCAACTCCTTGCCCAGTGCCCACCAAAAACTGGATTCAGCATCACTCTGAATGGACCTGCGGAGCTGAGGCAAATCCCTGCCCCTCTCTGGACCTCAGTTTCCTGATCTGTAAAATGCAGGAGAGGGATCACCTCTATCTGAAAGTCTTTCAGATCCTGGGTCAAGGGCCCTGGAGGGCCCTGCATCCACTGCCCTGTGCCACCAAGGGAATCAGAAGGAGGCAGAGAAAATAAAATGCTTGCCTTTGGGTTAAATGGGACTTAGGGGGTCAGCCAGGGGGGCTTGAGTGGGAATGAGGGGCTTTAACCACGTGCCTCCTCCTTGTTAGTTCTACACATGTCGTTTCTGAATCTTTGCAGGTTCTATTGTTGCCCCCAATTTACAAATGTGGAAACTGAGGCTCAGAGAAGTAAAGTTCCTTGCCTAAGTTCACACAGTGAGTTCTGGTTCAGGCTGAGTGGCTGTAGAAGAAAGACTCTAAAACTCAGTGAGTTAAATATTTCTCTTTTGTGCGAGTCTGGAGTTGAGTAGTCTGTGTCTCGACCACAGCTGCCTTCTCTGGGACCAGGGCAGCTGTACTCAAAGGTGACACTTCCCAGCTGGCAGGAAGGGAGGCAGGACATCCGGCACTGCTTCCCCTCCGGCATCTGCCCTCTCACCTCAGCCTCATGTTTTGCCTGAACGATCCCAGCAGCCTCCTCATAGGGCCCCATCTCCAGGTGTGCTCCCTCCTGGCCTACAGTCATGTCGCTTCCCCTGTCTAGAACCTTCAGTGGCTCCCAAGTACCCTGAGCTTAGCCTATAAGCAGGACTTTACCACTCAGCTCAACCCTTCCCCAATTCCACCCCTGCTCCAGGGGTTCTTAACACTGGAGTTCAGAGGCTTCCGGTAGGAAGCATTCCTCCTAAAGAAAGGGTCCCAGATGGCCACCAGGTATCCTGGAATAATTGTCCATTTCCACTTGACCTTTATGTCCCTATTGCATGGAAGGCAGGGCCCACCATGTAGCGGCTGCTCTCCCTAAGTAACACGGTTCATTGATTCAACCCTCTGATATCTGCAGAGAGCTGGGTCCCCATCCCACTTCTGCCGCTTTCAAGTATCATGCTGGAGCCTCCAAAATCCCCGTGAAGTCTTAGTAAATTGAGGACGCCTATAACTGGGCCTGTACGTAGTAAGCTCTCTGTGATGCTGTCTCCAATTATTTCTCTATGCTAGGCACACCATGGAGAATTTTCCTTAGAATATCTGGGGGAGCCCTGTAATGACCATGGAAAATAGGTACTATTTTCATCTTCCCTTTTACAGATGGGGGAACTGAGGCCCAGAGAAGCCAAGACATTTGGCCAAAGTCACACAGTGAGGAGACAGTTTTGGACCCAAATGACCTGCTCTAGAGCGTGTTCACCCTATGACCAAGGTTAAAGGAAAATAAACATATACATAAGCAATTGCTGAGTTCAAGCTGGCCAGTGCTTGAAACACACAGGAAGACAAAGGCCCACTGTCTCCGCTGGATCCCCCTGGGGCAGGGATGTGAGCTTCCTTCCTGCTTCTGACTTCCTGACTCCCCTGTGCTGGCTTCAGAACACATGACCACCCCCAGCTCTTCTGCGAGTAGGACTTAGCTTTTTTCCTTGTCAATTTCCTTGGCCCTCTCCCCATCCCCTCGACCCCTCCCCAACTTCCCCCTGCCCAGGACGTAGTGGGCAGGGGGGAGGCAGAGACAGGTTACACTTGCCAATTCTAATCTGGAGAGCAGGGGAGGGCCATGGGAGGCTGGGAAGCCCCCTGGCTGGCTGAGGCCTTCCTCTCACTCTGGGAGAGGTGTCAGGACCACGGTCACCCAGGCCTGGCTGGTCACAGGTCACAGGGGACTGGACCCCTTCCCTCGCTGGGTTTCACTCTCCTCATCCATAGAGTGAGAGTGAACAGCCCAGCCCTGCTGGATTCACGGAGTTGTGAGACTCAAGTAAGATGGTTCCTTCCCTCAACAAATGGTTACTGAAATACCAGCTGTGTGCCAACAACTAGGCAATGCCGACACAGCCGTGAACAAGACAGACACACCTGCTCTAAAGTGCCTACAGTCTAGGGTGGGCGGGAGGAGACAGAAACACAATAGCCAAACAGCAAAAGCAGCAGAGTGACCGCGACAGGTGAGCTGCACAGTGCTCACAGAGCAAGCGTGGCAACTTAGGGAGGGCATCCTTGAGGACGAGGAGAAGTTAGGTGAAAGGGGGGAAAGAGGGTTCCAGGCAGAGGGAACAGCACATGCAAAGGCCCAGGGGCCAGTTCAGGGGAAAGCTTCAGAATATTCAGGAAGGGAAGGAAGAGGCTGGAACTCTCACAGGGGCAGAGGTAGGTTGAGCCGTGGGTGCCG
Source organism: Oreotragus oreotragus (assembly GCA_006410675.1). Lineage (NCBI taxonomy): Eukaryota > Metazoa > Chordata > Mammalia > Artiodactyla > Bovidae > Oreotragus > Oreotragus oreotragus. Next base: position 50,875 of record SJYX01016049.1, read on the forward strand.
GACAGAAAAGACAGGAAGATGCAGTCTAAATCAAAGGAAGCCAGGGCTGCCAGGGAGCCCAGAGCCTCCAGCCTTTCCCATCCTTCAGTGTGAGCAAGAAACCCTGACCAAGCTACTTCCCCACTCAGAGCTGGGGCTTTCACTCCCCGTGAAAGAGGGATCACAGTACCTATTTCACCAAGACTTTTGAAAGTAAGAGAAAATCTATCTACTGTACATAAAAGGGCTTCCCAGGTGGCGCTATTGGTAATGAACTTGCATGCCAGGAGACACGGGTTCAGTCCCTGGGTCGGGGAGATCCCCTGGAGGTGGGCATGGCAACCCACGCCAGTACTCTTGCCTGGAGAATCCGATGGACAGAGGAGCCTGGAGGGCTACAGTCCATGGGGTGGCCAAGAGTCGGACCCAACTGAGCCCACACGTACATAAAAGTCCTGTCCCCGGTGCAAATGACCCCAGTGCAAATGACTTCTCCACAGAGGATGACCACTTTTACTCTCAGTGCCCCTCATGGCATTTCTGGGTTTCCCCCGTTTCTTGAACATCTGTCATTGTTAACAGTGGGTAGCAGACAAGTGGGAATGAACCCCAAATGTTTTAGGGAAATGTTTGCATGTAGAAGAGCCAATCCAGGCATTTGTTCTTTTTCCTGTCATTTGAGAAAGGACCCCAGGGCTCCACAGGAACCTAGTTTGAGAACAATAACCCAACAGACTGGCAGAACCATAGAGGAGGATCTAGCAAAGCTGACATCTGTGTAACAGGTTTTGATGACTATAATAAAAGCCAAAGAGCATAAAATGTATTAGCCCCTAACTGGAAACACCAAAAGGAAATCGGATACCATGGAAGGGAGCTGGGAAGGGGGACCAGGAATGTTTGTTTCTTGACCTGGGTGAGGATTATACGCATATGTTTAGTTTCACCGAGAATTGGTCAAGCTGTACCTGTTCGTGCATTTTTCTCTATGTATGTTTCTCTGTAGTTATGTTGGAGAGGGAAATTATACATGTACAAATGTATTGTAAGCACAAAGAAAGTTGTTTAGAGAGGAATTTGGCAATAGCTAACAAAATTGTGTATGGATTTTACCCTTTGACACAGTAATCCTCATTTCTAGGAATCTAAATATACACAAACTATGCACAAAGTTATTCATTGCAGCTTCATTTGTATTAACAAAAGATTGGAATCAACCCGAATGAATAAACAAGGATACATTTCCTTCTGCATATCAAATGACCCCAATCTGATGAAACACAACCACCATGGGTTTTATTTTGCTCAAGGATTCTGTAGGGCAGGAACTCAGGCAGGGTATTGCAGGAATGACTTGTCTCTGTTCCATGAGGGGTGGGCGTCTGCTGGGAGACCCAGATGGACGGAGGTGTCTGGAAGTTAAGCTGGGGCCAGGGGAGGGTTAGGAGAGGTGGGAATGCAATCATTTGGAGGCTTTATTTCTATCACCTGGGCTGAGACACCCCAAAGGCTAGGCTTGGGCAGGACTACTGACTGGAGAACCTACACATGCTCTTTCCATACTGCTTGCGGTTCCTCCCAACATTGCAACTGGATTCTCAGAGGAAGAGTCCTGACAGCAAGCGTTCCAAACAGGGCCAACAACGTGATTTGCAGTGTGCTGAGTCACTTCAGTGGCTCTTTGCAACCCCATGGACCGCAGCCCACCAGGATCATCCGGGCAAGAATACTGGAGTGGATTACCATGCCCCCTCCCAGATGACTTGCAGGGCTCAATGCAAAGTGAAAATGTGGAGTCCCTTGTTCAAAAACTAGAAAAAACACGTCAGTAGGGGTACCAAAATATAAAACTTTTTCTTCTAGTCGCTCTCAACTTGTCACGATGTTTTTTATTTGCTACTAAATGTTGTTCCAAGTAAAGGAAAATTAAAATTTTATATTATTAGCATAAATTTTACCATTCACCTTTACATTGTGCAATGACAGTAAAGAATCTGCCAGCAATACAAGAGACCCAGGTTCAATCCCTGGGTCAGGAAGATCCCCTGGAGAAGGGAATGGCTACCCACTCCAGTGTTCTTGCCTGGAGAATCCCACGGACAGAAGAGCCGGGCAGGCTACGGTCCATGGGGTCATAAAAAATCGTACACAGCTGTGCAGCTCACTTTCACTTTTTACTTAACAGAAAACTCAACAGATTTTTAAAAGAAAGTGGCTTGCATAGCACTTAGCTTTTGCTACATAATAAACTACCCCACAAGCTAGTGGCTTAAACTGACCACTGCTGTGCTCACGACCCAGCGGGTGGGCAGTGTGGCCCAGGCTTATGGGGAACAGCTCGCCTCTGGGTCCGTCATTCATCTGTAGTCAGTTGTGGATGAAGGCTTCCTGGCTGTTGGCAAGGGTGGGCAGGTGACTAGGCCATACCGCTTTTCCTCCTCTGCAGGCTAGCGCCACTTTCTCACTTGGTGGTCTTAGGGTCCTGAGTACAATAGCCCCATTGCACAAGCCCCTTTCATGCCTTGGTCTCTTCCCATTGGCCAAAGCAAGTCACACAGCCCAGCCCAGACTCCAGGGATCCAGAGAGAGGGCCAGGTCTTTCTTGATGCCAGAAGCTATAATAAAGTCACATTGTGAAGGCGTGAGAATGGAGGAATGGGAGGAATTTGAAACCATTGTTGTGAAAAATCTATCTCAGTTTGTTTTACCCAGGTGAAGAAGTGTGGGGAGCCAGCAGAGCAGGATCCCAAAGACCAAAGATGGAACAATTTAAGCAAAAAAATAAAATAAAACTATACTGGATTATACCCCAAAGAATAAAATAAATATCTATGAGCCCATACAGATATAAATAAATAAATAGAAGAGATAACACTCCTAAGAATTCCAAATATTTATGTAGATACTCCACCCTTAAGGAGGGAAAGTAACTCCCCCTTCCAGAGTGTGGGTTGTGCATAGTGACATTAATCCAAAGAACAGAGCATGGAAAGAGAGGGAAAAGTGTAACTTTGCAGAGAGAGCCTGACAGTGATCAAAGTTCACCCCCACACCAATAAGTGATATTGACAGTGTCTACCCTTGACAGAAGTGAAGAGGTTGCCGCTTCACCTCCGCAACCTCCCTCCCCAAACACATCACCTGGTCCGACCATAAGAAAATCATCACCCAAATCCCAATCGAGGGACATTTTACAAAATACCTGACCAGAACTCTTCAAAACTGTCAAGGTCATTATAAAAGAAAAGAAAAGTCTGAGAAACTGTCACAGCCAAGAGGAAGCCTCAGGAGACAGGATGATGAATGTAATCTTGGTGTCCTGGGTGGGAACCTGGCATATAAAAGGGACATTTGGGGAAAACTGAGGAAATCTGAATGGAGTGAACTTTGTTTTAGTTAATAATAAGGTAACAATATTGGTTCATTAATGGTGACAAATGTACCATACTAACATAAGATGTTAATAATAAGGGAGGGTGTGGAGTATATAGGAGCTCTCTGTATTATCTTTGTAATAGGCTGTAAATCTAAAAGAATTAGTTTTAAAAAGAAGTCTGAAAAGATCAACCTGAGCCGGAACCGTGCAGCCTCCACAGTGTTCATCAACGTCTCAGGTTCCTTCCAGCTTCATGCTGCTCATACTGCTCGTGTTCATCCTTACCACGTATGGTTTCATCCTCCAGGTCCTTTCTGACCCAAGATGGCTGCTGGGGCTCCTGCCTTAATGTCTGATTTCCATGTAGGAAGATGAAAAGGGACACATTGGTTTCCTTCTCAGCTGCATCCGAGTCTTCTAAGGATATTTCGCGTAAACCTCACCTCATTGGCTTCCACTCATTGGCTACAGGTAGCTGTAAGAGAGGCTAGGTAGCATTTTGGCTGGGTACATTGGCACCAGAAATAAAATCAAGGTTTGGCCAACAAAGAAAAAGAAGAGAAGGGAATGGAATAGGAAACCAGCAGTCTATCAGGCACTATTACAGCTCCATTTTAGAGATGAGAACACGGAGGTTCAGAGAGGTTGAGTGACTTGCCCATAGTCTGAGAATAAGACAAGGAGGAAGATGGATTTGAACTCAGAAATCATGTCTCTTTAGCCCTAACCACTAAGTTATACTGCCACAGCATCAATGTAACAACATTAATTTCAGTGATAGACAATGCTGCTTTGCTAAACCTGAATTATCACCAGCAGTGTGCATGTGGGACACTCGTCATGCTGCCATTTCTTTTGGGTGCATCACACACTTCCACCCACCCCTGTGTGCTGCTGACTCTTCTCGCGCCACTTGGCTCTATTTTTCCCATGGTGAAGCCTCCTTCCCACTCTCTACCTTTGCATCACGTGGCCTTTCGCTTAGCAGGAATTCATTATACATATCAAGGCTATATCTGCCCTTTTCTCACCCCTCCAAGCAGGTGACAGTGGTAAAGTGTTGTGGTCAAGATCACAGACTCTGAAGTCAGCCTGGGTTCAAATCTTGGCTGCACCCCATCACTCGCTGTGGATTATGTTGCAATTTACTTAACCTCTCTTTGCCTCAACATCCTCTTGAAATGGGGGTGATAATAGCACCTATCGTGAGGGTTAAATGAATACTACGTGAAAAATACAAAGCACAGTGCCTGGCCCATGGTTAGTTCTCAATAAATGTTATTCTTTCTTTAAAGGTATTTTTCATGAGGACCATTTTTAAAGCCTTTATTGAATTTGTTACAGTATTGCTTCTGTTTATGTTCTGATTTTTTTGGCCAGGAGGCATGTGTGATCTTAGCTGCATGACCTGGGATTGAGCCAGCACTTCTTTCCCAGTGGACTGTCAGGGAAGTCCCAATGTTATTCTTTGATGCCAGTGTGACCCCAGATCCAAATACAATCTCAAGTAGGCCTTATCTGTGGTTATGCAGATGGTTCAGAATATATTCGAGTTACTTTTTAAAGATTACCATCAGAATAAAAGCAAGAAACTTAACAAGTCTTATGGGGAGCTCATTAATCACTACCCTCAACGCATTCTCAAATACCAGCCTGGGAAACATTCACTTAGAACAAAAAGCTCAGACTTTTCAGATCTGGCTCAAACTGCAGTGAACTTGGGGTGTGACCATTGGGGCTCTCTGGGGTTCATTTTCTCAGTCTTTGAGGCAACGTTGATAATATTGCCAGGACAAATGTGACAACTGGTTGGGAAAGGACTTTGTCATCTTCGAAGTGCTTGGGGCCTGAGGGTCATCTAAGGAAAACTGGTCCCACCACTAATTAGAGACACACTCCCTGCTCCAGGGACTGTCTCATCTCCAGAGCTGGGATTTTTAGCAGACATGAGAGCTCTCCAGGGTCTGTCCTAAACTTGCTATATGGCTTGAAGTAAAGCCCTCCTCTTTCTGGGCTTCATTTTCCCCATCAGCTCATTGAGGTCCCCTCTCGTCCCATCCCACTGGACCACACAGAAAGACTGAGTGATTTGCCTAAGGTCACACAGCCAGTAAGTTTGTAGAGAACCAGAATTTGAGTCCAGTGCTCTTTCTGCCCAGAAGCATCCCCCAGCTGTCTGTGTGAACCAGAGGGTCACTGCTCCATCCCACAGTTGGTCCTCAGTTCCTCACAATGTTCTGTCCCCCCCAGTCACCATGTCAGCCAAGGTGAAGTGGGTGACAAACACCAGAAAGTGACTAAGCAAGAGTCTGGCAGTGGATTTATGGGAGGGCCCCTCCATTCAAATTTCAAATTCCCGGGAGAGACTCTGGTCCGGCCAGCCTGCATTCAGGTATCTGGAAACACCTACGAGTTAGCTGTGGTCAGAGGATGGACACCATAGAGATGCCCACCCATGTTTGTGTCTATGATACACATCCCCGCCTCCAGGTGTTGGCACAAGCTACTGGCATCCCTCTAGAGAAAAGCAGGAGGTGGTTCTCAGAACTGGGAACAGAAATAAATGCATATTTTTGTTTCCCAAAGCCTGCCTGTAGGGTTATTGTTTATAAGCACTGCGATCCTGGCTCTAGATGCGTGCAGGACCTAATGGCTGGGGGAAAGTTTGGATTTCCCAGAAATGCTTGTAGGCCCAACCCACAAACATTATCTCCAAGGAAATCGAACTCACCCACCCTGGGAGGCCCTGCCCTATTGCCCTCGTCTGCTGGCACTACCTAATTCATATGTTCGGAACTATGATAATGATGACAGTAATAAAACTAGCTGACATTTTTTGAGACGTAAGACTAGCTATCTGACCTGCATTTCTCATATAATGACAGGTACTGCTTTTTTTTAATTGGCGTGAGTTGATTTGCAATGCTGCGTCAGTGCTGTACAGCAAAGTGACCCAGCTATACACATATATCCATTCTTTTTTATACTCTTTCCCGTTATGGTTTATCACAGGATATTGAATGTAGTTCCCTGTGCTTTACAGTAGGACCTAGTTGCTTATCCTGTCTAAATGTAATCGTTTGCATCTACCAACCTCAAATTCCCAGGCTATTCCTCTCCCTACCTGCCTCCCCCTTGGCAACCACAAGACTGTTCTCTATGCCTATGAGTCTGATTCTGTTTTGTATATATGTTCATTTGTGTCGTATTTTAGACTTCACATATAAGTGATATCATAGGATATTTGTTCTTTCTTTTTCTGACTTACTTCACTTAGTATGATGATCTGTAAGTTACATGTTGCTGCAAATGCCATTATTTCATTCTTTTTATGACTGAGTAGTATTCCACCGTAAATATGTACCACATCTTTATCCATTCACATGTCGATGTATGTTTCCATGTCCTGGCTATTGTGAACAGAGCTGCTATGAACATAGGGGTGCACATATCTTTTTAAATTATAGTTTTCTTCCAGGTGTATTCTTGGATCATATGGTATTTCTATTTTTAGTTTTATTAAGGATTCTCCACACTCTTTTCCATAGTGGCTGTACCAACTTAAATTCCTACCAACAATGTAGGAGGGCTCACTTTTCTCCACACCTTCTCCAGCATTTGTTATTTGTAGACTTTTTAATGATGGCCATTTTAAATGGTGTGATGTGGTACCTCACTGTCGTTTTGATTTGTATTTCTGTAATAATTAGTGATGTTGAATATCTTTTCATGTGCCTACTTGCCACTTGTATGATTTTTTTTGAAGAAATGTTTATTAAGGTCTTCTGCTCATTTTTCTTGGGTTGTTTGTTTTTTTGTTGTTGAGTTATATGAGCTGTTTGTATATTTTAGAAATTAAGCCCTTGTCTGACGCATCATTTGCAAATATTTTCTCCCATTTTGCAGGTGGCCTTTTCATATTTCTTAATAGCTTCTTTTGCTGTGTAAATGTTTGTAAGTTTGATTAGGTCCTACTTGTTTATTGCCTTGGGAGACTGACCTAAGAAAACATTGATAGGATCTAATGTCAGAGAAAGTTTTGCCTATATGATAGGCATTATTAATAGCCCATTTTACAAGTTAAGAAATGTAGGCTCAGAGAGACTAAATTAGTTATCCAAGGTCACACAGCTGATAACAAGCAGAGCCATAATCTGAACCCTAAAATGGTCAACTGTTAGAGCTAAAAGGACCCCCAAAGCATATCTAAAGCATGAGATCAGTTAGCAGATGGGGAAACTGAGGCCCACATGAAGGAAAAGTTGGGGATGTGCATTTGTGCATTTACAGAACTCCCACCAACAGTTTCATGTACCTGAGCTCACTGGCCACCTGGAGAACAGCAATTCTGCTCCCATTTCACAGATTGGACCCTGCAGCTCAGCAAAGGGGTGTCCCTTGGCCAGAGTCCTACAGCCAGTGAGCAATAGAGCTGGGATTCTAGGCACAGTCCCTCCCCGCTGGGCTCTCAGATGCAGGGGTGGCTCCTCTGCCCGTGGGCCCTGCTCTGTTGTGGGGACGAGGATGCTACCTCCCTCCTGGTCACTGGGCCCGGCCTAGTGGGGAAACTGCCCAAGCTTGCTGGCCTGGGAGCTGCAGGTACTCAGTGGATACCCAGAAGCTGGCTCTCTAGGGGACCAGTGCCCAGACGAAGGAGGGGCTGGCAGAGGAGCTGGTACTTCCTAGGAGGTGAGAGGCTGGGCCTGGCAGGTTGTCCAGCTTCTGCCTGTTGGGACCAGGGTTAGAGGCCTGTCTTCTCTCTGGACCCTAGTCTCTCCAGCTGTAGACGAGGAGGTTGGAGTCCATAGCTGGCAAGGGACTCGTTAGTTCTGATGCTGTAGGATTCCAGGCTGTCTGTATTAGTCACCTATTGCTGAGTGACTTAGTGACTGAAAACCACCATCTGACAGGTAATATGGATCAGGTTCTGGGTGTGGCACAGCTGGTTTGTCTGTTCAGGGTCTCACCAAGCTGAATTAAGCTCTTAGCTGGGCTGTGTTCCTTTGGGGAGGTTCAGGGTCTTCTTCCAAGTTCACTCAGGTGATTCGCAGAATCCAGTTCTTTGGGGTTGCCGGCCTGAGGTACATGTTATCTTGCTAGCTGTTGGCTAGGAGTCACTCTCAGCTCCTAGAGGCCACCTCAGGTCCTGGCCATCCTTCATATCTCTCTCCCTCGCCTCCCATGCCCAGTGCTTCCCCTCTGGCTCCACCTTCAGAGTAGACCCAGAATCTGACACTCCTCACTCTCCACCACCTCAACCCCAGTCAGCTAGCTCCTGCATCTCCCACCAGGACCATTGTAGCAGCCGCCTAGCTGGCCTCCCTGCTCCCTGCCCAACAGCCCATTCTTCATTTAGCAATCCAGGAGGCGGCTGTTAAAATAACAAGCTCAATCCTGTCCCAGCTCTTGTTCAGAACCCTCCTGCGGCTTCTCAGAGTAAAAGCCAATGCCTTCACCATGACCTCAGGGCCGGACAGCATCTAGCCCTGTCACACACTGACCTCACCTCCTAGGCAGGCCTTTCCTGCTCACTCACTCTAATCTTGCCACATTGGCCTCCGTGCTGTTCTGCTGACACCCGATCCCCCAATTCCCTCTGCCTAGAACACTCTTCCCCACAGACACTCCCCTTGCCTCCGTCTGGCCTCTGCTGAAACATCACCTGGTAGGTGAAGCCTGCTCTCACCACCCTATTTAGGAGCACAGTCCTCCCTTCTAATAAAATTACACATATACTTCCTACTAGGTCCAGCAACTCCACTCCCAGGTATACACCCAAGAGAAATGAAAATATATATGCACACAGAGGTGTACATGAATGTCCATAGCGGGTTTATCTATATAGTCAAAAAGTGGAAACCACCACCCAGATGACCATCAACAGGTTGGATAAATAAACAACATGGAGAGCCATACCATGGGATGCACTTCAAAGGAACCAACACGCAACAGCATGCATGAATCGCGAATGTATTATGCCAAGTGAAAGAAGCCAGATTTCACTTGTAGGAACTCCAGAAAAGACAAATTCAATCCACAGTGGAAGGAGACTGATCAGCAGCTCTCTAGATGGGTAGTGGGGTGGGAGCAAGAAATTGACTACAAAGGTACACGTGGGAACTTTACAGGATGCATGTCTGGGAACTTTACAAGGATCCATACCTTGTCTGGAGTGGTGGCTAAGCAGATGAATACAACTTCAGCTGACTGAACCATACACCTGAAATGGGCTGATTTTATTGTATATCAATTCTACATCCCTACCTGGGATTTCTTTGGAAGGAATGATGCTAAAGCTGAAACTCCAGTACTTTGGCCACCTCATGAGAAGAGGTGACTCATTGGAAAAGACTCTGATGCTGGGAGGGATTGGGGGCAGGAGGAGAAGGGGACGACCGAGGATGAGATGGCTGGATGGCATCATGGACTCGATGGACGTGAGTCTGAGTGAACTCCGAGAGATGGTGATGGACAGGGAGGCCTGGCATGCTGCGATTCATGGGGTCGCAAAGAGTCGGACACGACTGAGCGACTGAACTGAACTGAACGGACAAGGATGGCATCATGGACTCGATGGACGTGAGTCTGAGTGAACTCCGAGAGATGGTGATGGACAGGGAGGCTTGGCATGCTGCGATTCATGGGGTCTGAAAGAGTCGGACACGACTGAGCGACTGAATTGAACTGATGATGAGTGGTGTTAAGAACCTTTTCATTTATTTGTTGGCTATTTGTATGTTTTCAGAGAAATGTCTGTTCAGAGATGCTATAGGCAGCTTTGTCTAAAAAGAACTGTGGGTCACTGGTGGCCTTCTGCCAAACAAAATTTCTTAAAAGACATTTGTATTCCTCCATGAAGTTATTTTGCTCATATATCTGTCCCATTCATCCCTGGAAGCTACTTTGTCGTGAAATTGGGATAAAAACCTAGATATTTAGAATAAGAAAAGTGAGGACTAGTTCCATGGTTATAAGTGAGTGGTTTTTATGCAGAAGACCTAGAACTCTTAAATATATTTGCTTTGTGGGAAGCACAAAACTCTCAACTAGAGTCACAGGGCCAGTAAGTAGTGGAGCTAGGTGTTTTGATTCCAAATCTGATGGTGTTTTAAAGAGTCAAACCCCCAAAATGTACCATAAGTATCCATTGCACTTTTCTACTCTTGACCAAAGTTGGGAGTGCTAAATAGGAATTAGAACATAAATATTCTCTAATGTAGCTAGTTGTTCTTATATGTCTAAAAGGATTTCATTACTCAGTATTAAATTGGACGTTGCTTTAAATATTCTTTACAACTGTGTATTTCCCTGAAGGTGGGTGGTCACTGCATTCTGTAATTTCACTGGACAGTAACTGATGTTCTGGTTGATCACAGATGATTAGCGAAATGATTTCAGCTGTTTGTCAACAAAATAAAGGAAAATTGTTCACAACTAACTCTGCTACTGCTAAGCCGCTTCAGTTGTGTCCGACTCTGTGCGACCCCATAGACGGCAGCCCACCAGGCTCCCCCAATTCACCCCAACTACAGATGACAGCACCCTCTGCAGAATGGTGTCCACAAACTGGGATGTGTCCTGGGGATCCTGGGTAAGGGGGAAGGGGAAATGAGAATCAAGCCTTGGCACATTCCATTCTAGCTGACAATCAATGAACAGAGATTTCCATGAACCTCAATGAATGAGGACCAGACTGGGGCAGGAACCAATGTAGTTTCCTTAGAATTGTCTTCCAGAAAAACAGCTTGAAACTTAATGCTGCTTGGCTCTTCATATTCACAAGGCCTGTGGGACTGTAAATTATCCCTCCCTTCCAGTCATGTCCTGGCATAGATCATCAGACAGGAATTCAAAACAGGGCCACCTTAATAAGAAAACAATATCAAGAGGTAAACTGTAGTCATCCTGTACAGTATTGAAAAGCACCTCACTATGTATTCAGTTCAGTTGCACAGTTGTGTCCTACTCTGCAATCTCATGGACTGCAGCACGCCACTATGTATTAAATCCATGCAAATCAAAACTCCCATGAAAAATCCCCTCCCACAGGTCAGAGTGGCCAGGGTAGTGGGGTGGGAGCAAGAAATTGACTACAAAGGTACACGTGGGAACTTTACAGGATGCATGTCTGGGAACTTTACAAGGATCCATACCTTGTCTGGAGTGGTGGCTAAGCAGATGAATACAACTTCAGCTGACTGAACCATACACCTGAAATGGGCTGATTTTATTGTATATCAATTCTACATCCCTACCTGGGATTTCTTTGGAAGGAATGATGCTAAAGCTGAAACTCCAGTACTTTGGCCACCTCATGAGAAGAGGTGACTCATTGGAAAAGACTCTGATGCTGGGAGGGATTGGGGGCAGGAGGAGAAGGGGATGACCGAGGATGAGATGGTTGGATGGCATCATGGACTCGATGGACGTGAGTCTGAGTGAACTCCGAGAGATGGTGATGGACAGGGAGGCCTGGCATGCTGCGATTCATGGGGTTGCAAAGAGTCGGACACAACTGAGCGACTGAACTGAGCTGAACTGAAAGAAGGAAGTGGCAATGCACTCCAGTATTCTCACCTGAGAATTCCATGGACAGAGGAGCCTGGTGGGCTCAGAGTCAGACACGACTAAGCAACTAACACAATTCTACATCAGTAAAAATGGAAAAACCCGAGAGCCGCCCTCCCTTCCCCTGCTTCTTCTTCCTCCACAGAACTTTCACTCCCTGGTGGGTATCACCTGTCCCCACAGCAGAGTGCATGAGGTTTTTATTTGGTTTGTTCCCTGGTAGCTCAGCGGTAAAGAATCCACCTGCCAATGCAGGTGTGATCCCTGGATGGGGAAGAGCCCCTGGTGGAGGAGACAGCAACCCACTCCAGTATTCTTGCCTGGAAAATCCATGGACAGAGACGCTTGGCGGGCTGCAGTCCACAGCGTCACATAAGAGTTGGACGTGGCTGAGCACACATCACGCTGCTGTTTCCCGAGTGCCTAGGAGAGGATCTGGCACATGTTGTCGTTTGGCCACCAAGTCGTGCCCAACTCTTGGCCAACCCCAAACCCACCAGGCTCCTCTGTCCGTGGGATTCTCTGCGCAAGAACACTGGAGTGGGTTGCCATTTCCTTCTCCAACTTGGCACATAGTAAGTGCTTAATGAATATCGGATGGATGGATGAATTCAGTCCCTAAAGGCTCAGAGCTAGTTAATGGAGATGGTTGTTTTGGTGTCAACACACCCACCTAGACATTGCAAGACAAACCCCAGACCAGCCCGGCCTGTGGAACTGTGGGAAGCGTTATCATTCCACTGGGGGCTGTATCATCACTCAGGCACTTGGATGATGCCATTAACAGGGATGTGTCATGCCCACCACCAGGCAGTCCAGCCCAGCACCTGATGCCCATTGGCTGGGGTTTCCTGTGGGTGCTGTGCCTGTGGAAACCAAAATATTACTGTAGAGGGTGGAACCACAAAAACAAGCTGGGCAGAGCCAGAATTTGGCCCCTGGTTGCCTGCCGCAGGGGAGGTTGGGAGCCGACTGGGCCTGCAAACCTGATGTCTCTCTGTCTTTCTCTTTCAGGTTTCTTGCCATCTACTACGTGTTACTTTATTTTAAATTTATTTTTATTTTTTTCTGCATAGATAATACATTCACAAGGTTCAGCATTCAGACGGTACACAGCGGAGGAAGTGAGCTCCCCCATCACCGCTGGCTCCAGCCAGCCAGTATCCAAAGGCCACCAGTGTGTCGGGTCCCCCATGTAGCTCTCCAGGGAGACTGAAGGCCGGTACAAGAGGGTTTGGGCACAGGGCGCATGGTCTCACACCTTGCTCTGCCCACAGAACCAGGTGCCCTGCCAGTCCACACCAGTGCCTGCAGGCCATTTTTCCAGTGCCATGTGTGCTGCTGGTGCAAGGCTAGACTGAGCTGATTTAACCACTTCTCATTAATGGACATTTTCAATTGTTTGCTATTACAAACTATGGCATGATAAGTACCTATAGCTTTTGTGGGGGGTGTTTTTACATTTAAGAAATACTTTTTTATGTTTAAGGTATTTTTACAGTAAGCCCACCTGATGCAACTCTTTGAAAAAGACCCTGATGCTGAGAAGGATTGAAGGCAGGAGAAGAAGAGGACAGCAAAGGATGAGATAGTTGGATCTATCAGCAACTCAATGGACATGAATTTGAGCAAACTCCAGGAGATGGCAAAGGACAGGAAAGCCTGGGGTGCTGCAGTCCATGGGGTCGTAAGGAGTCGGACACTACTAAGCAACTGAACAACAACATTAAGCTCACATTTAAATCGCAAGAGAAAAACGTACTAAACATTTTTGAGGTCTCATTTTTCATGAGAACCTAGAAGCTTTGGGCCCACCAAACTCCCGTTCTCAGGGAGGAGGCAAGGCTGGGCCAGACCTGTGTCTCACCAGTAACTGCACTAGGTCCTGGCTATGTAACCTCCAAGGAGACAGCTGTCCTCTCTGAGGCTTTTTGTTCTCCCTGGTAATGCAGCTACCCTGCAGAGTGAAATTAGACACAGACCAAGGAAGAGTTTTGCAAGCTGCAAAGGCTGCAGGCATGTAGGGGATTAAGGGATTTACCTTGCCAATGGACACTGATAAAGGAGAGGGAATAGGGAGGGAAGTGGGGGGCATACAATCAGCCCAGTTTGCCTTTAAGAACTTCCCAGGGCTGCCTGGCCCAGCTGTCAGGAGGCCTATTCCAGCCCAACACCAGGCTGGCAGGCTCCAGACAGAGCTCCCTGGCTCCAGCTGAATGCCATAGTGAGCATAACCCTGGTAATGCAGCTACCCTGCAGAGTGAAATTAGACACAGACCAAGGAAGAGTTTTGCAAGCTGCAAAGGCTGCAGGCATGTAGGGGATTAAGGGATTTACCTTGCCAATGGACACTGATAAAGGAGAGGGAATAGGGAGGGAAGTGGGGGGCATACAATCAGCCCAGTTTGCCTTTAAGAACTTCCCAGGGCTGCCTGGCCCAGCTGTCAGGAGGCCTATTCCAGCCCAACACCAGGCTGGCAGGCTCCAGACAGAGCCCCCTGGCTCCAGCTGAATGCCATAGTGAGCATAGGGGGCCAACCCTGGGGGCTGGGCTAGGCTATTTTCATCCCCAGAAAGGCCAGGGAGAGGGCCCCAGCTCCCTTTCTCCCCGACAAGCCCTAACCCTCCACAGCCTGGAGTCTTCCTTTCCAAACCCAGAACCAACCTAGAGGCCACAAATACCTCACAGCACAGCTAGGGAAACCAGGAACCAAAAGGCGAATGGTTTATCTAGCTCACCCAGCTGGGGGCTTAAAGCCAGACCTCCTAATATTCAGGAGTCAGTTCTTTCCAGCATGCCATTCACTCACTTGTTTTCACTCATTCCTTTATCCAACAAATGGCTATGAGATACCGCCTGTTCCCCAGGGGATGGGGACTGAGCCTAGACAAACCAAACCCCCCTGCCTCATGGAACTGCGTTCTAGTGAGAGACCCACACAGGAAACATAATGTGGCCTTTGTTTACTGTAAGCAGTGATAGGAGGTGGAGGGTAGGAGTAGTTTTCTAGTAAGAAAAATAAACCAGGGTAGAGAACTAATGGTTATTGGAAGCTGATGTTTAGCAGGGAAAGGGCAGTGAGTGGGTGGGTCAGAGAAGGCCTCTCTGAGAAGGTGACATGTGGGCACAGACCTGAATGAAGAGAGGGAGTGAGTCATGTGAATATCTGGGGTAGGATAGATACTGGCAGTGGAAATAGCAAGTACAAAGGCCCTGAGGTAGAAATGTGTCTCGTGGGTTTAGACGTGGCAATGCACTCCAGTATTCTCACCTGAGAATTCCATGGACAGAGGAGCCTGGCGGGCTCAGAGTCAGACACGACTAAGCAACTAGTCGTGTAAAAATGGAAAAACCCGAGAGCCGCCCTCCCTTCCCCTGCTTCTTCTTCCTCCACAGAGCTTTCACTCCCTGGTGGGTATCACCTGTCCCCACAGCAGAGTGCATGAGGTTTTTATTTGGTTTGTTCCCTGGTAGCTCAGCGGTAAAGAATCCACCTGCCAATGCAGGTGTGATCCCTGGATGGGGAAGAGCCCCTGGTGGAGGAGACAGCAACCCACTCCAGTATTCTTGCCTGGAAAATCCATGGACAGAGACGCTTGGCGGGCTGCAGTCCACAGCGTCACATAAGAGTTGGACGTGGCTGAGCACACATCACGCTGCTGTTTCCCGAGTGCCTAGGAGAGGATCTGGCACATGTTGTCGTTTGGCCACCAAGTCGTGCCCAACTCTTGGCCAACCCCAAACCCACCAGGCTCCTCTGTCCGTGGGATTCTCTGCGCAAGAACACTGGAGTGGGTTGCCATTTCCTTCTCCAACTTGGCACATAGTAAGTGCTTAATGAATATCGGATGGATGGATGAATTCAGTCCCTAAAGGCTCAGAGCTAGTTAATGGAGATGGTTGTTTTGGTGTCAACACACCCACCTAGACATTGCAAGACAAACCCCAGACCAGCCCGGCCTGTGGAACTGTGGGAAGCGTTATCATTCCACTGGGGGCTGTATCATCACTCAGGCACTTGGATGATGCCATTAACAGGGATGTGTCATGCCCACCACCAGGCGGTCCAGACCAGCACCTAATGCCCATTGGCTGGGGTTTCCTGTGGGTGCTGTGCCTGTGGAAACCAAAATATTACTGTAGAGGGTGGAACCACAAAAACAAGCTGGGCAGAGCCAGAATTTAGCCCCTGGTTGCCTGCCGCAGGGGAGGTTGGGAGCCGACTGGGCCTGCAAACCTGATGTCTCTCTGTCTTTCTCTTTCAGGTTTCTTGCCATCTACTACGTGTTACTTTATTTTAAATTTATTTTTATTTTTTTCTGCATAGATAATACATTCACAAGGTTCAGCATTCAGACGGTACACAGCGGAGGAAGTGAGCTCCCCCATCACCGCTGGCTCCAGCCAGCCAGTATCCAAAGGCCACCAGTGTGTCGGGTCCCCCATGTAGCTCTCCAGGGAGACTGAAGGCCGGTACAAGAGGGTTTGGGCACAGGGCGCATGGTCTCACACCTTGCTCTGCCCACAGAACCAGGTGCCCTGCCAGTCCACACCAGTGCCTGCAGGCCATTTTTCCAGTGCCATGTGTGCTGCTGGTGCAAGGCTAGACTGAGCTGATTTAACCACTTCTCATTAATGGACATTTTCAATTGTTTGCTATTACAAACTATGGCATGATAAGTACCTATAGCTTTTGTGGGGGGTGTTTTTACATTTAAGAAATACTTTTTTATGTTTAAGGTATTTTTACAGTAAGCCCACCTGATGCAACTCTTTGAAAAAGACCCTGATGCTGAGAAGGATTGAAGGCAGGAGAAGAAGAGGACAGCAAAGGATGAGATAGTTGGATCTATCAGCAACTCAATGGACATGAATTTGAGCAAATTCCAGGAGACGGCAAAGGACAGGAAAGCCTGGGGTGCTGAAGTCCATGGGGTCGTAAGGAGTCGGACACTACTAAGCAACTGAACAACAACATTAAGCACACATTTAAATCGCAAGAGAATAACGTACTAAACATTTTTGAGGTCTCATTTTTCATGAGAACCTAGAAGCTTTGGGCCCACCGAACTCCCGTTCTCAGGGAGGAGGCAAGGCTGGGCCAGACCTGTGTCTCACCAGTAACTGCACTAGGTCCTGGCTATGTAACCTCCAAGGAGACAGCTGTCCTCTCTGAGGCTTTTTGTTCTCCCTGGTAATGCAGCTACCCTGCAGAGTGAAATTAGACACAGACCAAGGAAGAGTTTTGCAAGCTGCAAAGGCTGCAGGCATGTAGGGGATTAAGGGATTTACCTTGCCAATGGACACTGATAAAGGAGAGGGAATAGGGAGGGAAGTGGGGGGCATACAATCAGCCCAGTTTGCCTTTAAGAACTTCCCAGGGCTGCCTGGCCCAGCTGTCAGGAGGCCTATTCCAGCCCAACACCAGGCTGGCAGGCTCCAGACAGAGCCCCCTGGCTCCAGCTGAATGCCATAGTGAGCATAGGGGGCCAACCCTGGGGGCTGGGCTAGGCTATTTTCATCCCCAGAAAGGCCAGGGAGAGGGCCCCAGCTCCCTTTCTCCCCGACAAGCCCTAACCCTCCACAGCCTGGAGTCTTCCTTTCCAAACCCAGAACCAACCTAGAGGCCACAAATACCTCACAGCACAGCTAGGGAAACCAGGAACCAAAAGGCGAATGGTTTATCTAGCTCACCCAGCTGGGGGCTTAAAGCCAGACCTCCTAATATTCAGGAGTCAGTTCTTTCCAGCATGCCATTCACTCACTTGTTTTCACTCATTCCTTTATCCAACAAATGGCTATGAGATACCGCCTGTTCCCCAGGGGATGGGGACTGAGCCTAGACAAACCAAACCCCCCTGCCTCATGGAACTGCGTTCTAGTGAGAGACCCACACAGGAAACATAATGTGGCCTTTGTTTACTGTAAGCAGTGATAGGAGGTGGAGGGTAGGAGTAGTTTTCTAGTAAGAAAAATAAACCAGGGTAGAGAACTAATGGTTATTGGAAGCTGATGTTTAGCAGGGAAAGGGCAGTGAGTGGGTGGGTCAGAGAAGGCCTCTCTGAGAAGGTGACATGTGGGCACAGACCTGAATGAAGAGAGGGAGTGAGTCATGTGAATATCTGGGGTAGGATAGATACTGGCAGTGGAAATAGCAAGTACAAAGGCCCTGAGGTAGAAATGTGTCTCGTGGGTTTCTGGAATATCAAGGAAGCAGCAGGCTGTGTCAGGGTAGGTAAAGGGGCGGAGGAGGAGGAACAGGGATCCTGGTCGTGAGGGCTTGTAGAATATTGTTAGAACTTTGGTGGTTTTGTTGTTATTCTTGTTTTTCTTTTTCGAGATGCCTGGCAAGATAGACCCTCACATTGTTCAAAGGCTCTGATAGCCTCACACAGTCAGGCCCTTATGTTTCAGGTTCAGCCTCACCTACCCTCTTTGTTCCAATAATCTACTCCTCCCACCACAGGACTTTTGCACAGGCTGGTCCTTCATTCTGGAATCCTTTTCCACTCCTAGGCCCACCTCTCCTGCTTAACTTCTTTTTATCCTTCACATCTCAGCTCAAATATCTCAGGTTTCCCAGACCTCCTTGGTCAGGTCAAGAACCTCTCCTTCCTTTAGGATGTAATCTTAGTGATCATAAAATTATTGAGATGCTCAAGTAGTATCTAGACTAAGTCTCCCAAGGGAGGTGTTTGGTTCATTTTGTTTGCTACAGTCTCTCCAGGGTGTGCCTAGGACTTGGTCTGCAGTAGACCCAAATAAATATATATTGTATGAACACATGAATGGAACAAACACTTACAAAGACCATAGCATGTCACTCAGTTTTATCCAGTTTACAGAGCTCAGAGAGGTGAGGCAACTTGACTAAGATCAGACAACAGGTGGTAGCACCAAAAAGTCCAAGCTTTTCTGATTTCAAAGCTGGGAAATTTCCCCAGTACTTTACCTATCATACACATGTGTGTGTGTATGTTAGTCGCTCAGTCATATCCGACTCTTTGCGACCCCATGGACTGTAGCCTCCTGGGCTCCTCTGCCCATGGAGTTCTCCAGGAAAGCATACTGGAATGGGTTGCCCTTCCTTTCTCCAGGGGGTCTTCCCAACCCACTGATCGAACCCAGGTCTCCTGCATTACGGGCAGGTTCTTCACTGTCTGAGCCACCAGGGAAGCCCATCAAGCACACATAGGCTGATAAACTGAAAACTGACTGCCAAAATTCCTCCATGCCTGTACTCATATCCTTTGTAATATGACCAAGAGATCGAGTCTATTTCTCTACCACTTAAATCTGACTTGACCACATCGATTTGGCCAATGGAACATTAGTAGTCATGACCCAATAAGAGGCTTTAAAGAACACTTGTGCAATGGAGCTGAACACAAAACCTTAAGATCACCATGTGAATGAGCCCACGCTAGCCTCATGGAGGTGAACCGAAGCACCCTAGTAAACAGCTTGCCAACTGCCAGAGATGTGAGCAAGGCCCTCCAAGACCACCTAGCCCCAGCTGACTGCAGCTGTGTGAGTGAGCCTAAGATTAGAACTGCCCAGCTGAGCCCAAACCAGATTTCCAGTTCACAGAATCGTGAACTAATAATCTGTTGTTTAGGGTCTAGGGTGTTTAGGGTCTGTTACACAGCAAGGGCTTACTGATAACATACACCTAGTGAACACACTGTCAATGTCTATACACACAAGTACACGCGCATAAGTGCACACGGATGAGCTTTCAGAGCAAGTTTGTCGGCACCTATATAAACACTCACATGCCCCTACAGGTCTCTCACACACACACAGCCATCCTCTAACCCCACACACACTCTCCTGGCTGCCAATGTAATGTAACGCAGAGTGTAAATGCCAATCTGGGAACAGATGGGTTGACACTGCCCAAGCTCTATGTTGCTGGCACTGCCAAGTACAGTTCCAAGGTGAACAGAAGTAGACTTTGGTTAAATGAATAAAGCCAAGGGCACAGGACAAGCCAGAGGTTGGCAGCAGTGAGCAGACATGCTCATTGGATAAATGGAGAGGGCTTTTATTCCTCTTAGAGACCCACATGAGCAGGGACAGAGAGTGGATGCTCACAAATGCTTATCTTACAAATTGTATTTGTGCTTAAAATTGCATTTAAAAAAAAATTGGTTCCATTATTGTTTTTAAAGAGCTGTAAGGATTGTTATAAAGCCCTTGAAGGGTTTCAGGAAGAAAATTGGAACCAATAAATTATCCTCTATGTGTAATTATGGGGAAATTGAAGATGTCCGAGAATCAAATATGAGTAAAGAGGAAACTAAGCAAACGGAAAACAAAGCAGGTAATAACTCCAGGAAGAACAGAGCTGCACAAAAAAAGGAAATCGAACACCCTTTGTAATATGACCAAGAGATCAAGTCTATTTCTCTACCACTTAAATCTGACTTGACCACATCGATTTGGCCAATGGAACATTAGTAGTCATGACCCAATAAGAGGCTTTAAAGAACACTTGTGCAATGGAGCTGAACACAAAACCTTAAGATCACCATGTGAATGAGCCCACGCTAGCCTCATGGAGGTGAACCGAAGCACCCTAGTAAACAGCTTGCCAACTGCCAGAGATGTGAGCAAGGCCCTCCAAGACCACCCAGCCCCAGCTGACTGCAGCTGTGTGAGTGAGCCTAAGATTAGAACTGCCCAGCTGAGCCCAAACCAGATTTCCAGTTCACAGAATCGTGAACTAATAATCTGTTGTTTAGGGTCTAGGGTGTTTAGGGTCTGTTACACAGCAAGGGCTTACTGATAACATACACCTAGTGAACACACTGTCAATGTCTATACACACAAGTACACGCGCATAAGTGCACACGGATGAGCTTTCAGAGCAAGTTTGTCGGCACCTATATAAACACTCACATGCCCCTACAGGTCTCTCACACACACACAGCCATCCTCTAACCCCACACACACTCTCCTGGCTGCCAATGTAATGTAACGCAGAGTGTAAATGCCAATCTGGGAACAGATGGGTTGACACTGCCCAAGCTCTATGTTGCTGGCACTGCCAAGTACAGTTCCAAGGTGAACAGAAGTAGACTTTGGTTAAATGAATAAAGCCAAGGGCACAGGACAAGCCAGAGGTTGGCAGCAGTGAGCAGACATGCTCATTGGATAAATGGAGAGGGCTTTTATTCCTCTTAGAGACCCACATGAGCAGGGACAGAGAGTGGATGCTCACAAATGCTTATCTTACAAATTGTATTTGTGCTTAAAATTGCATTTAAAAAAAAATTGGTTCCATTATTGTTTTTAAAGAGCTGTAAGGATTGTTATAAAGCCCTTGAAGGGTTTCAGGAAGAAAATTGGAACCAATAAATTATCCTCTATGTGTAATTATGGGGAAATTGAAGATGTCCGAGAATCAAATATGAGTAAAGAGGAAACTAAGCAAACGGAAAACAAAGCAGGTAATAACTCCAGGAAGAACAGAGCTGCACAAAAAAAGGAAATCGAACCATAATATGCAACTTGGCAAGAAAATATTTATATGGTCACAATATAAACAATGTTAATTAATCATTTAATGAAAAATTGTGATAAATGTTGATTTCGAAAGAGAAGTGGGTAAGAAAAGTTGTCTTCCTTGATAATAATAACTACAAAAAGAAACAGTTTTGACCACTTACTGGGTGATGTGCCTTATTCTAGGCACTTCACATGCTGATCCTCATTAGAGTCTAATATCTTCAATATTCTTATTATTCATTTTACAAATGAGGAAACTAAGGCAAAAGGTAATTAAGTCTTAAGATAGTTAAGTCTAAGTTAAAAGGACTTGCCAGTTCATCTGGCCAGTAAAGGAAAGGGCTAGAATTCAAACACAGACAGTCAGGCTGCAGAAGCCACACTCTGGGGACATCAGACCTGAAAGTCAACATTTGCCTAAACTTAAATGGCAGGAAAAGAATGTTATTTAGAAATATGGAGGAAAATGTCAGAAGAAATAGTTTAAAAAGTTGAATGTGTTTACTTTGGAGAGCAAGGTTAGGAGTGGGAAGGGAAGGGCAAGGGAATGTTGTTTTTAGTAATATTTAATTTATATAGAATCATATACATCCATGAGCTGGGGACAAGAACTGACTGGGAAGGAATGTGAGGAAATTGTTCATGGTTCTGCGTTCTGCTTGGGGTTTGGGGTACAGTATGTACTTGTCTAAACTTGACAAATGGTACTTTTAAGATCTATGCATTTCACTGTATATAAATTTTACCCCCCACCCTCAAGAATAACCATAAACAAATATTTAATATGAAACTCTGTTGATGATGTACATGCTGAAGTGTCTTTGAGGGGAAGGGTACTGATGCTTGCAGTTTACTTTGAAAAGTTTCCCAAAAATCCAATTGTCTTACTGGATGGACAGAGGAATGGAGAGATGCCTGATAGAGCAAATATAGCAAAATATTAACAATTGTCCATCTAGTAGGTGATATATGTATTCACTGAATAATTGTATCAACTTTTAAGTTTGAACATTTTAATAAAATTTGGGGGGAAATATATAAATGTATCATCTGAAAAATAATATTAAATTTTTTAAAAACCTGGATGGGGCTTCTGTCTTGGGTCAGGATGGATCTGTAGACTTCCCTGGACACTGGATGTCAGACAAGATGGGGGGTCTCCTCCCCCCAGCCCACCTTCAGCAACTCATTAGCAAAGGCAGAACCATTTCATCAGGGCAGGGACAATACCCTCTCACTATATCCCTTCCTCTGTCAAGATAAACTGAGGTCCTGCAGGTAGGGATGGGCACTTTCCCAGGGGGCCCATCACACCTTCATGACAGAAGTGAGCAGCCAGGTTGCCAGTCTCCCAAGCCCAAGTGTGTATAATTAGCTGGTGAGAAACAGATCAGGGAGCAAATCTCATCTTTGCCTAATTAGGGGCTAGGCAGCTGGGGCCAGTCTGGCCTGGGGAAGCTGCTATGGAGGCCCAGCAACCCCAGGGGACAAGGCAGCAGCTGCAGCCCCTCACAGGGGCTGAAACACAGTGGCTGCAACACAGTGGCTGCCAATCACTGCCCCTCACACTCCAACTGGAGGCGAAACAATAGAGGGCCTGTTTCTGTGGACCCCCAAGGCTTGGTAGGCCAGGGGAAAGGGGAATGGCAGAAGCCGCCAGCCTCTCCCTCCACAGAATCCTGGCCGAGGGGGACCCCTGTCAGAGAAGTCAAGGCTCAACTGTCTCACCTTCCTCATTTCCAAGAATCCTTCCCTGCTCTCTTGCATCAGACTCTCCCAATGCCCCTCTTGGCTCCCCCCATCACAGCTTCTAGGAACAGCTCTGGTCTTAGGGCAGAAGTCCCTGAGTGCATCTGTTGCAAATTATGCGACTAGTTTCTACTTAGCGGCTCCTTCCCTCCCCTGAGAACTGGTGGGGCCCATGACTGTCTTGCCAACTGCTGGGCATCCAGTTAGGTGTTCAATAGTGACTAGGAGGAAAGGCTGCCAGGATAGGGAAGAGAGGTGAGGCATGTGTCAGGAGAATCAAGGAGCCAGAGAGCCGGTGACTGGGATGCCTAGGAGGCTAGGGTGTGACCCCAGGCTGGAGTGCAGACCCACTCTGTGACAGCCCAAAAGCCACTACCCCTCCCTGCTCTAAGACAAGAGGTGATCTTCTCAGGTGACCCTCAAAAAGTCACCTTGAGGATTCAGTGACAGGTTTAGTATGAATGGTCTGAGTCCAGCTCTTAAACTTCCTCCAGGAGCAAGGGGTCTCCCAGATCATCACCAGCAGTCCTGTGACTCAAACCTTGATTTCTTCACATGTAAAATGCAACCAACACTTCCTCCTTGTGTTTCTAGAGAACTGACAACTCACGGCAAGGGGCAACACTTAGCACAGAATGCAGGCTGAGTTGCCTTGGAGGTAAAGGTTTTGACACCTCAAAAGACACCACCTCTGCAGAGCTGACACAGATTACCAGCCCAAGCCCATCACTCCTTTAACACGGGGATGGGGTGGGGGCTGTCTCTTATACACATCTACCTCACCTCCTAGGCAGGCCTTTCCTGCTCACTCACTCTAATCTTGCCACATTGGCCTCCGTGCTGTTCTGCTGACACCCGATCCCCCAATTCCCTCTGCCTAGAACACTCTTCCCCACAGACACTCCCCTTGCCTCCGTCTGGCCTCTGCTGAAACATCACCTGGTAGGTGAAGCCTGCTCTCACCACCCTATTTAGGAGCACAGTCCTCCCTTCTAATAAAATTACACATATACTTCCTACTAGGAGGGAGCCTACAGCATGTCATCCCCGGCCTGTGCCTCAGTCTTCCGATCTGTATCATGAGGGATGAACTCCATCCTCATGAATTTAAACACCATCCTCTTCTACAATCTGATTTCCCCTATTTCCCCAAATGGCTCAAGCCCAGTCAAGTCCCCTGGGGACTGGTGGTGGACTGGCAGACAGCTGGGCTGACCTGGATGTTTGTCAACAGCCCAACGGAAATCTCCTCTTTATGCTTAAAATAAAACCTACATCAAACTTGTCACCAAGGGCCCCCATTAGAGCTTCCTGTTTCTGAGTGCTACAGCCCAGGCAGCCTGCAGGAGAGGAAGCGCCTCCCAGCCCTGCCCTCCTCCCTCGGGAAAGCAGGGATGCAGAGCCCATCCAGGTTCTCACCCTTTATGAGCCCGGCCCTAGTTGCTTCATCAGCCAAGAGTGGGGTCTCCTAGCAGGTAACTAACCTGGAGGGAGACAGGAAGGAGCTGAGATCTCAAATCCCAGTGCCAGCCATCTCCTTCCCTTTCCCCAAGCCCAAATAAGACCATGCTGCCAACTCATCCACCAAGGCCCAAGAGGGAGACTGGCCTGACCAGGGTCACTCAGAGTTAGGGGCAAGGCCACTCATTTTTTCTATCTCAAGTCCTGCTTCCTCTAAGAATTCCACTTCCAATCTATGTACTGTGTGACCTCAAGTTCAGGGCTTGCCCTCTCTAAGCTTCCTGTCCCCTTGGGAACTGGGCTGGGATGGAAAAGGGCACATAACTTATGGTTGGGGAGGGTCCATATACCTGTCAGCCTTTCCCTGCAGGTCCCCTTCCCAGTGCTCTTCCCAGTTCTATCCCAAATTCTGTGAAGAAGGCCCATCAGCGAGCCTCCCAGAGGGGTTTTGAAGATGCTCTGTGAGGCAAGTCTCAGGCCAGGCCAGCCATTGAACTCATGTTCCCCCGGATCCTAGGGTGGACAATCACTGACTTTTGAAGTCCCCATCCCAAGACTTCCCACCCTTTCCCCTTGTAAACACAGAAGAATCTGATGACCCAGCCTTTGAAAAACAAGCATTTGTGTTTATTAACCAAAAGGAGGGAAGTCAGAGCAGTGCAGACTCCTACAAGTCCCTTCTGTAGTCTACCCACCTAGGCCCAGGCTGCCAAGGCCACTCTTCCCTGCCCCACCCCAGGGAGAGTTCCCAGGTAACCAAGGCCCAAGGGCTAAAGAAGGGGAAGTCAGCAAAGGCCAGAGGCCAAGGAAGGAAGAAAGAAACAGAGCTGCTGGGTAGACAGTTCTGGTGAGATCCCTTGGCCCTCCACTCTCAGTGGGGAGGGTTAAGTGCCCCAAATCCAAACCCACAAGCAGGGAACATTCATGTCAAAACCCTACATGTGAGGGCCAGGCAGTGGTCCAAGGTCAAGAGCCAACTCTCTCCAGGTCAGTCCTTGCCAGATGGGTGCTCTGAGCCTTTGCCTCCACAGCAAGTTCACACAAGGCAGCAGCCTTGGGTCTGCTCCAAGCCAGAGAATGGATGCAGGAGAGGAAGAGGCCAACAGCCTAAGATCCCGACTCCAGTGGATACCTAGCCTTCAGCTGCTGGAGACTCCCGCGCCTGCCGCAACCCATACAGCCATTTGATTACGCGGGCGTTGCGCTCTATCACTGACACGCCATAAGGGACGCGCTCCCGAGCCCGATCCTCGATGGTGACAGAGCTGCGGCGGGAGCAGTCCCCCTCGGAGCTGGCTGGCCCAGCACTGGGCCCCGCCAGCGACACGATGTCTGAGCTGGCCCGCGCTAGGTGGGCCACACCCAATCCCTGCGCCTCCTCCGGGTCCAGGCCACAGAAGTTAAAGAATCGCTCCAGGTCAGCTGCTGCCCGTGAGAAGCGCTCACTCAGGTCCGACTTGGAGCGTTGCAAACCTGGGGGCCGGACTGGGCTAGAGGCAGCGGCAGGGCCTGGAGATGGGCAGGGTTGGACAGGTGACGCCGGCAGGGGCAGGACATCCACTCGCCGGACTGCAGCAATACTCGGTGGTGGGCGTGGAGGCGTGGCCGGGGGAGGCTGCCTGGCCACCTCAGCCCATCCAGGGGTACGGCTGGCCTCGGCAGGGGACACAGGACTATCACACAAGTTGATGAGGCTGCTAAGGATGTCCAAGTCCAGCTGGGGCCGGCGGCCGGGACCAGGCAGGGCTCGGCGGCTAGGTGTGAGCACGGTGCGGCGAGTTCCAGGGCTGAAGAGGGGCTGTTTGCACAGCAGGGGCTGCACAGGCTCCTGACGAGTGTTGGCCACATGCAGGCTCTTGACGTACTTGGCCTTGTCGGCCTCCAGGCGCTCGACAGCACTAGGTTTCCGGGCTCCACCGTCTGCTGGCCGCCGGAGCAGGTAGCCAGGAACCTTGGTCCGTAGGCGGATAGGTAGGGCAGGGGTGTCCCGGGCTCCCGGAGTCAGCGTGTCCACAGGCATGGCTGTTACATTCCCCGAGGGCTTCTGTCTGAGGAGACTGAAGAAATGAGAAGACAGAGATCCAAGCAGAAAGCTAGAGCAGCTGGACTCCACAACGGCTGCAGGGGTGGAAAAAAGCGACAGAGCCCACTCAGACAAAGGCTCAGCAAAGACCAAGAGACCGAAGACGCCTTCCCTATTAAAAGGTAAAAGCCACGCCTCTGATTCACAGGGAGCCAATCAGAAGGCAGAAAACTGGGCCTGTGGCCCCACCCACTCCCCCTCCTTCGAGGAGGGCCCAGCCCAGCTGAAGCAGAAAGGAAAAAGGTACCAAAGAAGACAGACACGGGCTGCCTGGGCATAAAGGATGGGGATGGCAGCTTTCTTTTCCTTTCCATAAAGGAAGCAAAGTAGGCTCCAGGCTGAGTGCTGGATATCAGCCAGCTCAACCTCAGTGGGTCCTCTTCTCAACTCCATTTTGCACTTGGGGAAACTAAAGCCCAGGGAGGCAAGCTTGAGGAAGCTAATTCAACAAGTTGGTGGCTGTCCTTTGCCTCCCTTGTCCCCCTGCCCCGCAGGAGTCTTGGGGTTGCGTGGCCAAGAGAAAGGGCTCCAACCCCACACCCCACCTGGAATGCCCACAGGAAGCCTGGAACCACCTCCACCCCACACTCACCTAGGCAGGAAGCTGCCCTGTGCCATCCACCCGCCTGGACATGCCGGGCCCCAGGCACGGCAGCAGAGCTTGTGGAGGAGGAGCGCAGAAAGTCCCTACCCCACCCCTGCCCTAGTGGAGTCCAGACACCCATTAGCTTCCAGTATGAAATTCCAGTGCCAGGCCCACGGTGATCCATGGATGCCTGTCAGGTGGAAACATCAGCCCTGAGCTATGCAGCCCCAGGAGAAGCTGGAAATGCCCAAGATCACAGCCCTGCTCAGGAGTATTCAGCCAACTCTGCATCTGCCAACAGCAGTAGTATGGACACCCATAGGCAGGAGGGCCTACCTCTGGAGGCACTGGTCTCCACATGATCACCTAAGCATCAGGGCCAGTACCCTGGCCGTCAGGCCACCCCTGTCCCTTTTTCCAAGGAAGAAGGGCTAGGGTCCCAAAGTGCTCCCCGAAGTCCCCTGGAGATGGGCTGGAAGAAAACCCATAGACCAAGTCCTGAACCTTTTCAAGTACAAAATGGGGGAAAGGGACTCCCTCAAGATGATCTTCAAGAGGACCTTCAGGCCATCTAAACCAGTATTGTGTAATTCAATAGCCACTAGCCACATATGGCTACTCAGCCTTAACTTTAAATTTATAGTAAATATAATTTGGTTCCTGAATCACACTGGCCATATTTTCAGTGCTCGATAGTCATTATGTGGCCAGTGGTCACTCTACTAGACAGCACAGATTGGAGCATTTCCATCTGCAGCAAAAAGCTATACTGGACAGCCCCACCTCGACGTCCAGAATGCCATGAGGGAAGAGTCTGGACTGGGGAGGGGAGAGAGGAACCTGTCTTCTAGACATCTGACATCATCCTCTCCTGTAATCTCAAAACAAGTCTGTGATACAGGTCTCTGTCATCCCATTTTCACAGACGGAGAAACTGAGACTCAAAGAAGTTGCCAACCTAGGTTCCAGAGTCATATGAAGCCTAATTCACTCGTCTAAAAAAAAAAGAGTAGTTTTACTCATTATTATTCACATTCTCCTAAAACAGCTGGGGGTGGGGGGTAGGGCGGCAAGGGAGGGTCTGTTTTGTTCCCCTATCTAAGTTTCAAGATATTGCTCTTTACGCATAACCAACAGTCAGTGGATTTTTGTAAGATAAAATACCTGTGAGGGCCAAATATAAGTAGGGAGACCAGGGACAAACTAGAGAGGGGGTACACCCACCCTACTGTAGACATATGGTCCAAGATGGTAGGTATAGAATGTTCTAGGAAGCTGGGAATCCAGAGTGCATGGAAACTCTACATTGTTAGTCTATTTGATAATAATAATATTAAAAACTGCACGGACAG
Source organism: Oreotragus oreotragus (assembly GCA_006410675.1). Classification (NCBI taxonomy): domain Eukaryota; kingdom Metazoa; phylum Chordata; class Mammalia; order Artiodactyla; family Bovidae; genus Oreotragus; species Oreotragus oreotragus. The sequence goes on from SJYX01016049.1 coordinate 79,543, forward strand.
GGCAAACGAAATGCCTGCAAACATATCTGAGCCCCTCAAAAAAAAAAGAGTAGTTTTACTCATTATTATTCACATTCTCCTAAAACAGCTGGGGGTGGGGGGTAGGGCGGCAAGGGAGGGTCTGTTTTGTTCCCCTATCTAAGTTTCAAGATATTGCTCTTTACGCATAACCAACAGTCAGTGGATTTTTGTAAGATAAAATACCTGTGAGGGCCAAATATAAGTAGGGAGACCAGGGACAAACTAGAGAGGGGGTACACCCACCCTACTGTAGACATATGGTCCAAGATGGTAGGTATAGAATGTTCTAGGAAGCTGGGAATCCAGAGTGCATGGAAACTCTACATTGTTAGTCTATTTGATAATAATAATATTAAAAACTGCACGGACAGGGCAAACGAAATGCCTGCAAACATATCTGAGCCCCTCCCCTCCCACCCCAGTTTGAGACCTCTGCAACCAAGGCAAGTTGACAACAGAAACTTGGTGGCTTTTGCCCAGAGCCAGAGCTGCTCCAGAGGTAGAAGGGATGAAGTAGGTGGGAGAAGGCTGCCCCACTCAGGACCAACCCCCAAGGAGACCTCAGAGGGAAGGGTCACAAGAAAGGTAGTCATGCCAAGCCCTGTCAAGGTAAGTAGGCTCTGCCCCACCCCCTGGCCGCCACCTCCCAAACCAGTCCAACCCGTTGGTGGCATGAGTTCCCTCCCGGGCATCATCGGCATCATCCGGGAGACAGAGGGAGGAAGGAGGTCAGATGGGCAGGGCTAGGGCATAAGTTCTGCGACCCCCACCCCCCCCCAGCTCAGGCTTCCAGCGGACCAGGCGCCCCAGGGGCTCTTCTGGCCAGACTAGGGCAGATTCTAGGAGTCAAGCTCGGCTATGGGGCTGCTGGCCAGCTCGCCCAGAACTCGCCCACTCGCCCGCTGTGCGCCTTTCGCAAGCAGCTGCACCTCTTCCAGACTTGGGGTGTCCTTATCTGTGAAATGCTGTTAAAAATAGACCTTCCTCATCCTCCAGGTCACCGTGAGGATGGAGAGACAAAAAACAAGTCGAGCACTTTCGTCCACTGCAGGACCTGGGCTCCTTGCTTCTGTTACGAACTGGACCCAACTCCTGAGACCGCTCCTCTCGCAGAGGTCTCTACGTCTTCTCCAGAAGGGTCTGTCTGAGCCTAAGCCGCGGACAAAGGAGGTTAACCTGTGAACAAGACTTATTCCACAGGCAGGCGAAGCCCAAAGTGCTGCGGCTCCTCCGAGTTGAAGCCAGGGTCCCGGTCCCCAGGTGGGGCTCGTACCTTCTCTGAGGCCTCCTCTCATCACCCAACGCCCCACCCACGGATTTCAAACACCCACAGACGACCCCAAATACGCCGGCCCCAGGCCCTTCTCCTTGGCATCCTCGGGCATGTAGCCTCACCACACGCCCTCCCCAGCGGCTTCCCGGGCATTAGCCTCAGGAGGCCGCGGTGGGCGGAGGAGAGAGGGTCGTAGGGGAGCCCGGATCCCCGGTCTAGCTTCTGCCCTTGCCCTTCCTAGCCGAGGGCAATCCTGGGGACTCCTAGCGGCAGAGGAGGCCCAGAGCCCGGCAGCACGCTGTGTGACTCTGGTCTGCTAGCCGCCCCTCTCCGAGCTCAGGTAGTCCCGGCTCTTAAATGAGAGAGCAGACGGCACGATTCCTACAGCCTCGTCCAGGCCTGAAGGTGAGTTTCGGCCCGGTCCCCGCCTACCCGAGGTGGAGGGAGAGGTGCCCGGGCAGCCCCGACCCGGGCCGGGCGCCCAGGCCCCGGTCCACACATACCTGTCTGCGTCCCGGCCGCCGCTCTGCGCTCTCCAGCCCGGCCCACCTGGGCTCAGGTAACACAACGTTTGCGCAACTTCCGGAGGCCGGCCCCTGGCAAGTGAACCCGCCGGCCCAGGAATTACTCGAAAAGGGAGAAGGAAAACCTGGCAGCGGGCCGGAACTGAACCCAGGCTTGCTGTCCGTCAGCTCGGCGCCGGGACCTGGTCTCAGGAGCCCTGCCGACCCCAGGAAGCCCTTCCGAAGAGCTGGGCCCGCCCATCCCCAGCTGCCCTGGCCCACACGTGGAGCCCAGTATGGCAAGGTCACCCATCTTGCGGATGGAAAAACTGAGTCCCCCTTGTCCCTGCCACAATGACCGCCAGTTAATATATTAACTTTTCCTGGTGTTAGTTAACCCATTTTAATCTTCCCAACAATTCCTATGAAGGGAGCTCTATTATTATCCCCATTTGACTAACGGAAAACCGAGGCTGGGACAGGCTGAGTCAGTTGCCAAAGTCACCCTGCAGAGTCCAACTTGGGCTCTTTCTCCTCTGACCAAACCTTAATTAACACCACTCCCCTTTCTGGCTGTGTGTCCCTGAGTAGGTTGCTGAACCTCTCTGGTCTTCCATTCTGTCTAAAGGAGAGTCCCAGCTTCCAGGCCAGGTCAATGTGAGTTCTTAGAGCTTGAGAGTGCCTACTGAAGCTTTGAGCAAGCTGTAAACATTAGTAATTGACAGCAATAATAACTAGAATTTCAGATTGCCAGACACAGTCCTTGTTTAAATCTCTATACTACCCTGAGAGGGCGAAGCTATTTGATCCCCATTTTACAGATGAAGAGACAGTAGTAGCCCTGCCAGAAGGAACCCCTGGGAGGGAGGTGACCATCTCTCCTGCCACCAAGCTCTATTACATCACTTAGGGTGGCACATTCGATGAAGCCAGTTTTCACTGGGATCCTGTGGTCCAAAGAAGGAAGTGAGCACTGGCCTCAAACATGAGCCCCAAGGAAGTGAAAGGACCCAGTTCCACATCTGTGCCTGGTGGGGGCTGCACCAGCATTGAGGTGGAGGGCACAAGGGGACAGGAACTGATTCAAGGAACAACTCTCTTCCACCTGGGAGTGAATCAGCTCTGAGACCTCTTCCAGCCCCTGGGTCCTGATTTTAGGAGGATAAGGGAGGTGACAAGACCATCATTGTCCACAGCAGACTGCTGGGTCCCTTCCTAACCCTCTACTAAGGCGACAGTGGGGAAGGAAGCTGTGCTCAGTTAGGCTCTAACAGTAGTAAAATCAAGGCAATGATGACAAGTTTTCTAAAACAGGTAGAACTTCTCCAAGTGCTTGCTTTGTACCTGGCATTTGTTCTAAGCTCTTTCTAGGAATTAACTCATTTATTAATCCTCACACGTACACTGTAAGGTAAGTACTACTATTATGACCATTTTACAGTTGAGAAAACCAAGGCATGGAGAGTGAGGCCACATGTCTGAGGTCACATGGCTAATAAATGGCAGAGCCAGAACATGAACCGAGGCCTGGGTCTGGGTGTCTGAGGTCACATGGCTAATAAATGGCAGAGCCAGAACATGAACCGAGGCCTGGGTCTGGGGAGCAGGGGTGTGGAGGAGACAGTCCCCAGTCTCCTGCTAGTCTTTGGGCACTCACCAGGGGACTCCTAGGGAATCTCTAGCCTCCCTCCCTGGGCCCCAGAGAGAGAAGTCAACTTGGCTATGGTTCTGGACCTGTTTCCTCAGCTATGAAGGCAGAAATGGCAATGTTTTCCCAGCAGAAATCAGATGTCATCACTGCTCTGCTTAAGCCACCCCAGCCCCAGCCCCTGAGACTCCCTATCACCTGAGAACAAAATCCAAACTCTCCACTTGGCCCTCCTCTCAGTCCTCCTCCTCTGCCACCTCCTCCCCAGCCTTCCCTGCTCCAGCCTCTGAGTCCTCCCTGCTGTTCCTGAGCACACCAAGGTTTCTCCTGCCTCAGGGCCTTTCCATCATCCTTTCTCTGCCTGGAACCTTCCATTTTCACTTCCTCAGAGAGGTTTCCCTGACCACCCTGGGGCTCCTGCCAACTCTCTTACCCAGTTAGTTCCCTTCCGAGCATTCATTGCACCCTGTCATTTTAGATATTCACTACCACCTGAAAGTCCCTTGAACAGCATGGAGATCAAACCAATCAATCTTAAGGGAAATCAACCCTGAATACTCATTGGAGGGACTGATGCTGAAGTTGAAGCTCCAGTATTTTGGTCATCTGATGCAAACAGCCAACTCATTGGAAAAGTCCCTGGTGCTGGGAAAGACTGAAGGCAGAAGAAGAAGAAGGTGTCAGAGGATGAGATGGCTGGATGGCATCATCAATGCAATGGGCAAACTTTGGGAGATGATGAGGGACAGAGAGGCCTGGCGTGCTGCAGTCCATGGGGTCACAAAGAGTTGGACACGACTGAGTGACTGAACATCAACAACACCCACCTGTTTCCTATCTCTCCCATGGGCTAGAACTCCATCCTCCAGGGACAAGGCATAAAAGGGGACAACACAGACGAAGTAGGCAGGCCACCTGAAAGACCAAGGCCCCTCAGCACCAAGCCTCCTCCCAACCCCCTACTCTGCCCAGGCCGTCCTCCACCAGTCCCACTCCTGCTCCAGCCTGCAGGAGCCCCTGCTCAGGCTGGGCTCCAGACATTTCTAACTGAATCCTATTTTGCCTCCTAAGATGCCACATCCAAGTCTCTGCACACACTGCGTCCTTTGCTGGCAGTGCCCTTTTCCACTCCCTCTCCCTGGCCACCCCTGTAGCTTTGATTCTAGGACTAGCCTGACTGAGTTCAAATCTCAACTCCACCAGTGATCAGCTATAAAACTTGGGTAAGATACTTCTCCATGCCTTGGTTTCCCCAACTGTAAAACAGGATCCCTAATAGTGCCTCCCTCCCAGCATGAGGCCCGTGCTTGACAAATGCCACCAAGATGTGAGCTATGATAACTCTTCAACCAAACAGATGCTCCTGTGCACAGCTCCTCTGTGAGGCCTTCTAGATGCTCCTGTGCCCAGCTCCTCTGTGAGGCCTTCATCAGCCCAGACAGAACGCTGACCACTTCTCTCAGAGGTTACAAATCTAAGAATGTGGTCACGTGAATAGATATTTCTCCAAAGAAGGTACACAAGTGGTCAGTAAGCACAAGAAAAGATGCTCAGCATCGCTGATCATTAGGGAAATGCAAACCAAAACCAGAATGAGATACCATACCACACCCATAAGATACCCATCATCAGTCAAACAATAACAGAAAATAACAAATGTGGATGGAGAATGAGGTGAAATTAGAAACTTGGTGCACTGCTGGGATATAAAATGGTTCAGCCACTATGGAAAGAGTATGGCACTTAAGCAAAAATTTTTAACAGACTTACTATGGAATCCAGCAAACCTACTTCAAGTATATGACCAAAAGAACTAAAGGCGGGGACTTGAACAGATACTTGTACATCAGTGTTCACAGCAGCATTATTCACAATAGCCAAAAGAAGGAAACAACCCAAGTGTCCCCTGACAGATAAATACTCAAAATGTGGGGTACGGTATATACACATAGTGCAATGTCATTTAGCCTTAAAAAGGAAGGAAATTCTGACACATGCTATACAACACAGATGACTCTTGAAGTCATCATGCTAAGTGAAATAAGCCAGTCACAAAAGAACAAATACTGCCTGATTCCACTTATATGAGGTTCCTCAAGTCGTCGGATTCATAGAGGCAGAAAGAAGAACGGTGACGGCCAGGGGCGGGAGAGCGAAGAGAGCGAGGAGTTACTATTCACTGGGTATGGAGCTTCCATTAGCAGTGGTTGCACAACACTGTAATGAACGTAATGCGACTAGACTGTACACTTAGAAATGATTAAAATGGTAAACTGCATTTTATTAATACATACATTAAAAAAAAAAAGAATAAGAAGGTTTAGAGTCTGAAGCCAGATTCCTGGGATTCCAATTCCAGCTCTAGGTGCAAGATATTAAACATCTCTTGTGCTCAGTTTCCCTTTATAAGGAGGAAATAACAGCAGAAACTACTTTCCGTCATAGAACTGACAGAATTGAAGGAGTTCACGCTTGTAAATTACTTAGCACACAGGAAGGGATCCAGAGGTGTCAGTGATTTCTATTCTTTCCTGAGGGGGCAGGAGGTGTGGTTTCTGATGTTTATCATTTTTATGACATTGTGCACTCCCACCTCACCCCTGTCTTCCACCTGCTTCTCCTTTTCTTTAGCAGAAGTCCAGCCCAGAATTGGGTGGAGACAGAAAGGCCCTCTCCTGCCCCAGAGGGAGCCAGGAAGGCTCCAGGCAGCAGAGATTGCCAGGCAGCAGGACAGCTGCCAGGGCGAGAGACACCCAGCTGGGGCATCCTCCAGGCCCATGCCAGGCCCCACACTATTTCTGGAGTTTTCCCAGACGTTCGTGCCCTGGCCTGCCTGCAGTCAGCTTTGCCCAGGGCAACCTTGCACAAACCTCAGGAAGGGAAAGGTAAACAGGCCACAGAAACGGTGTGGGTGCAGTTGCCTAAGGCAGCAATCTCCCGTTTGGCCCACCAACTGCACACCTCCACCAGCTCAGTCCTCTGGGCCTCAGGTCTGCACCTGAGCTTGCCAAACCAGGACAAAGGGACTCGCAGTGCAGACTAAGAGAGATACTGCGCGCAAAGCCTTAGGGAAGGGCCTGGCACACAGGATGCGGAAGGTGGAGTTGGGACAGACCCACAACCAAGCCCACTTCCTGTCCCGGACTGCCCTCTGCCTGAGCCGAAGCTCACCATCATAGCTTCTTTTCTCGGCGCAGAGATGTCAAGAACCTTGTCCAAAGTCACAAGAAAGTTAATGACAGATCATAGACAGGGCAGTGGTCTCATGATTAGATAAATAATCTATAATACCCATATATTTTTTTCAACCAGGTGATACATGTGCATGGCTTAAATTTAAGCTATAAAGGAAATTAAAACAAGAAAAACACCTCCCTCCACTCCTATCCCCAGCCACCCAGTTCCCCTCCCTGCAAGAATCATTATGATCAGATGATTATATGTCCTTCCAGGGAGATTTCAGGCACATACAAGCAACAATGGACATATATTCTTTCTATTTTTTTTTACACATAGCAACATGTTCTGTGCATTGTTTTCATCTTACTCTTTCACTGAATAATATATGTTCTTAATATGTGTTATTAGCATGTTATTAATTATAATATTATTAATAAACTTAATAATATATGTTGTACTACATAAAGAGCCCATCAGTTCCTACCGATGGCCACTGAGCGTGTGTCTAGTCTCTATTAAAAACCACATTGTGTGAAAAAAAAAAAAGAAAAACCACACTGTGGGACTTCCCCGGTGGGCCAGTGGTTAAGAATCTGCCTGCCGGTGCAGGGGACATGGCTTCTATCCCTGGTCCAAGAAGATCCCACATGCCATGGAGCAACTAAGCCACAACAAATGAAGCCTCCAAGTTCTAGAGGCCATGATCCACCGCAAGAAAAGCCACCACGATGAGAAGCCTGCAACTAGAGAAAGCCCAGGCAGCAACGAAGACCCAGCCCAGCCAAAAATAAACAAATAAATAAGAGTTCTCAGGCAGAGCCTAAAAAAAAAAAAAAACCCACACTGTGGCCTCACTGCACCTATATCATTCTGCCCAGAAGTGGGACAGCTAGGTCAGGGGGATGCATGTGTAATTGTGACAGAGATGAGGGACTGTGATCCAGGGAGTCGATCTCCCACCAGCAGAACACACAACAAATGATCAATAAATGTTAGCATTAGTCATTTTGATTCCTAGGGCTTTGGGCACCCCTCAGCTTCACACTGGAGGCGATTACCTCATTTACCTCACCCTAGCCCCTCCCTGCATCACATTCCAGTCCAGGAAGATAATAAACTCGCTAATAAGTGAAATTATAGGACATTGGATGGGGTAAATGCTACTGAGAAAAACAAAATAGACAAGGCAGAGCATATAAAGTGAGTAAATATTTGTTGAAAGAATGAAGACTTGTTTTCTTTCTGAATTTCCAGAGCTCTCCTCCCTTTAGAGCCAGGAGACTGGTTTGGAGGAGAGAGGATAAATAATTCCCCTTGAAGAGATTCTAGACTCCCAGATGCTACAATTCTGAGTGTCTAGGATTCTAAGATGGAAGCCAGACAGATTGGGAACCAGCCCCAGAGTTGCCAAGTCTGACAATGTGGTTTTGGGCAAAAGGGCTTAACTTCTTAGAACCTCAGTTTAGTGAAAGTGAAGTCACTCAGTCCTGTCCAACTCTTTGTGACCCTGTGGACTGTAGCCCACCAGGCTCCCTCTGTCCATGGGATTCTCCAGGCAAAAATACTGGAGTGGGTTACCATTTCCTTCTCCAGGGGATCTTCCCAACCCAGGGATCAAACCTGGATCTCCCACATTGCAAGCAGATGCTTTAACCTCTGAGCTACCAGGGAAGCCCGTTTGCCCACCTACAAAAGGAAACCAGTAACAACCAGCAGGTGGGGAGGGGGTTCCCCAGGAGGTAAGGCCTGGTGTAGGTCAGATGCTCTACTAGGGGGGGGTCCTGTGCCCAGGACCAAGTCCAGTGTCTCTGGTGGGTGACTAGCGTCTTTGGCTGAGGGCTGTGCCTGCCCTTTTGCCCAACCGGGAGGAGATTCCCAAGAGTCCTACAGCAATTCCAGGGCCAAAGCATCTGTTGCCCACCTGGTACCTAGCTCAGAAATGTCAGTCCTGCCTGAGCCACCCGTATTTTCTCTCTGAGAGGGAGAGCTCTGTAATTCAGAGCTCTGCAAGCAGAAGGATCTCAAGTGAGCCCTAAGTCCACCCCTGCCTTTCTGGAGAAATGAAGACAGATGGTGGGGAGAAGACCCCAGGCCGGTGCTGGGGAGAGGCAGCCTGGAGTGGATGCAGCCAGGGCTCTCATGTTCCTGTTGATAAGAGGCTAAGAAAGCGACCCCCAGTTACCCGTCAGGGTCTCTCAAGGCAAATCTAGATCTATTACGCTAGAGACTGCGAAATGGAGCAGAAAAATCTGAATCAGATTCTCTGCCAGACTTCGTCTTTCTGAGCCTCAGCGTTCTCATCTGTGAAATGGGGTGTCCTCACGTCTCCGCAGGTAGGACTCGGAGAGAACACGCACCGCAGGGGTGAATACAGCCCCCCTTACACCCGGGTTCGCGCCCCGGACCACCCGCGCCCTCACAAGGAGCCTCACCTAGGCGAGTCCCGCTCCTCCAGTGCGGGTCTTGAGGAGGCTGACAGCTCGGACCCAGTCAGGCGGGGAATGGCCGCACCCAACACGGCTCGGGAGGCCCGAGCCTCACGTGAGGACCCGCGGGGGCCTCTTCGGGGCTGTGCTCCGCACCTGAGATAAGCCGGAGAACCTGACTGTCTCAAGGTCCCAGACAGAGCGAAGGTCTGGGGGCACAGAGGGGAAGGGAAAATCCCGGGGAGCCGGGGGAAGGGGAAATGAGCGCGTCGCTTCACCCCCGTCCCCGACACCAGAATGGTTTGCCCCGGACATCCTGATTGGTTTCTCGCTTCCGTTCGAACTCCGCGCCGCCCGCATTGCCAGGCAACGGCTTAGCTTCGGCGTGGCGTGGGAGCGCCAGGTCTTCGCAGTCCCTCCCCGCCCCTCACCTTCCCGGTGGTCTCAGGTTTTTGGGCAGCCTCTTTAGGGCTGTAGTCCATTGGGTCGCTAAGAGTCGGACACGACTGAGCGACTTCACTTTCACTTTTCACTTTCATGCATTGGAGAAGGAAATGGCAACCCACTCCAGTGTTCTTGCCTGGAGAATCCCACGGACGGGGGAGCCTGGTGGGCTGCCTTCTATGGGGTCGCACAGACTCGGACACGACGGAAGCGACTTAGCAGCAGCAGCAGCAGTCCTGACTTCAGCTGACAGGCTATGTGAACCGGTGCAAGCCGGTTTCCCTCTCTCTTCCCCTAACTGCTCAATGCTGAGCAAGTTAGTGTGAAGATGGGCATGCCCAGCAGTCCCGAAATTTACTAAGGATATAACCAAAGATGTGAGCGAAGATTAATAGAGTCCTGCGTTATTTATCATGGCAAAATAATGAAAATAACTTAAGTGCTCAGTGAAAGGAAATTGGTTATATAAATGCATCCTGCGGAAGAACTGAATTTATTGAGTTTGTTTTTACATATACCAGAAGCTTTGCATGACAAAACACTCATCGCTGCTCATGGCATAACCCTCTGATAAGTACCTTTAAATATCCTCACTTTTTGATGAGGAACATTATACAGTCATTAAAAATGATGAGTGTTGTTTAAGAAAACACTAAGAAAGACTGAATTTTTCAAAAGTATGTTTCAAAGCACTATGTACAACATAAATATGCATTAAATATGTAATGGTAATATCACATGTACTATATTTATGTATTGGACTTCCCAGGTGGCCCTAGTGGTAAAAAATCTGCCTGCCAATGCAGGAGACACAGGTTTGATCCCTGTGTCAGGAAGATCTCCTGGAGAAGGAGAAAGAATACTCTAGTATTCTTGCCTGGAAAATTCCATGGGCAGAGGAGCCTGGAGGGCTATAGTTCATGGTACCGTAAAGAGTCAGGCAAGACTGAGCACAATGCACATTTTTCAGTTCAGTTCAGTTCAGTTCAGTTCAGTCACTCAGTCGTGTTTGACTCTTTGCAACCCCATGAACCGCAGCACGCCAGGCCTCCCTGTCCATCACCAACTCCCGGAGTCCACCCAAACCTGTGTCCATTGAGTCAGTGATGCCATCCAACCATCTCATCCTCTGTTGTCCCGTTCTCCTCCTGCCCTCAATCTTTCCCAACATCAGGGTCTTTTCAAATGAGTCAGCTCTTCGCATCAGGTGGCCAAAATATTAGAGTTTCAGCTTCAACATTAGTTTTAGTCCTTCCAATGAACACCCAGGACTGATTTCCCTTAGGATGGACTGGTTGGATCTCCTTGCAGTCCAAGGGACTCTCAAGAGTCTTCTCCAACACCACAATTCAAAAGCATCAATTCTTCTATGCTCAGCTTTCTTTATAGTCCAGCTCTCACATCCATACATGACTACTGGAAAAACCATAGCCTTGACTAGACGCACATATTTCTGTATAAACATTTATAATAACAGAAGTTAATTTCTTCTTTCTGCTTCTTTCTTCTTTCTTTTTCCCCTTGACTGGTTTAACTGTTGGAAATTTGGTAATGTAAAATAAGTTACCAAATTGCCAATAGTTAAACCAGTCAGGGGGGGAAACAAAGACACGTTTTTAAAAAGAGAATTAGAAAAATCAACTCTAACAGCCCTTCCAGACAAGAGGGTGAGCCACTGTTTGGGTCTAGGACATTGCTCAGTTTGGAGTCAGCCTCCTTCTATCCCAGATGGTGTTTTTCATTCTTTGATTGGATTATCAGTAATCGAGCACTGACTGTGTACATATCTTGGAGAGGTTGGGGTGGAGAACTAATAGTTTACCAACAGCTACCAATGATTGCACATTCTGGCATAGGCACCAACCAACCATATCAGAAAAGATACTATCATAAACAGGGAATCTGTGAGGATCAGCTAAATAACAGACCTGGTACTAACTGTGCCCTCTGCTAGATTGTGCTCACACATACACACATTTTCTCATTTGACTTCATTACTGTCTGAGGAGATTCTACTAATATTCCTGTTTTATAGATTAGAAAACTAAGGTTTGTCTGGATCCAGCAGGAGTCCTCCAAACCATTCTGTTACATCCCCATGCAACTGCAGTTTGACATCGGCAGTGAGGAGAGGCGAGGAGGGTCTCTGATCCTGAAAGACACAGAGAAAACAGTAGGAGCAGGTCCAGACTTTGTACTTCCAGAGGCTTAAACAATTTAAGTAGGGCGTGTTAGGGAGTGTTGTTTAAGAAAAGGACTACAAAATTACAAATTAAGTAATACAGAGATGATTTAGCTGGAAAGATAAAAGAAACTTTAGCAAATCTCAATTTCTACAGAGATTACAAAGTTCAGAAAAATAACATTCTTTTTATGAATTACCTGTTCGACATATTTCCATACTTTCCACAGACAAGCTTCTGTATACTACGTTTCCATGTATACACACATTTCAAACCTCTCCTCTACCACCTCATACTGGTGGCATTCACACTGTAGGACCCTCCATGCCTCTGGAGGTATGACCTCTGACCCTTCACTTTTGTGTCACAGTACCAGGTGAGTCACCTCAGTGTGCCAGGTAGGAGTATTCCTGGAAGACTTTCCTGTACTAGAGCAGCTGGAAATCCCTGAAGTCAGGACTAGGAATGGCACCCCACCCCAGTACTCTTGCCTGGAAAATCCAATGGACAGAGTAGCCTGGTGGGCTGCAGTCCATGGGGTCGCTAACAGTCGGACAGACTGAGCGACTTCACTTTCACTTTTCTCTTTCATGCATTGGAGAAGGAAATGGCAACCCACTCCAGTATTCTTGCCTGGAGAATTCCAGGGATGGGGGAGCCTGGTGGGCTGCTGTCTATGGGGTCACACAGAGTCGGACACGACTGAAGTGACTTAGCAGCAGCAGCAGCAGCAGGACTAGGAATCAGCTGAGTCCCGGGTGAGCAAGAGAAAAAAAGCGACTGGAAACAACATAAATAAAACCACTAAACCCGAACTAAATGTCAAGGTCCTCTTAGCCAGATCCCCAAAATGCTCACACTCCAACTTCATCTGACACAAGGGAAAGTTGGAATAGAAGGAGATGGTGGTTTTAACAGAATGAGGTTAAATTACCTCACTTTGGAAAATTTTACACAAGCTTATGACCATGGGAACATGTTGCTAGAGTGCCTCCCAGACCTCACCTTCCCTGTCATTAAAATGGGAATGACAACAACAGTGTCATGGTTGAATTCTTCTCTGAAATGTGTAGTTTCAATCACGTGTTGGGAGATATTTGAGATGCCTGCATAAAGGCCCTGCTGACTCTTGCATCTTCAAAGCTGTCTCTAACTGCATGCCCTAGAGCTTCAAACAAGCAGCACAAAAACCCTGAGCCTCATTCCCAGATTAAGAAAGTGAGGTAAACAGAGGCAGAAGGAACTTCCCTGGGATTCCAAGTTAGGCCACACAAAGAGAGATTATTTGGACATGCTCAGATTCCAGGACTCCGAGCATCTTCATGTGTCAACAGCATACTGAGGATGACCTCTATTTCCCAGGATTTGTTAAGCACCTGACACCTGTTCAGAGTGATTGAAAGCATCCTAGTTCTGTCCCTTCCCCACTGTGTAGCGTAGGGAAGGAGAACCTGTAAGAATAAGAAGATGGCCAAGCTGTCCTTAGTGTGCCCAGAACAGAGGGAGCTGGAGGATCCTCGTGTCCCTTGTGTGCTTATCTTGACCCAGCACGTGCGCAAGAATAATATCTCATCCTGTACCCCGGCCTGTGGCTGTGCCTCCTCCAGCGGTCTGACCTTGGCAGCGTTTTCTTTACTCAGCTCGAAACCAAGATGAAATCAGCCTCAGATGGCAGTTCCCAATCTCCTGTGCACCCTAGGGCTTATTTTGTTCTGTTTCATTCCATTCAAAGGGTGTTCTCACTGTACACATTTGCTTGCCTCTGAACTTCTCTGGAAGGACTCACCAGAAACTGGTCCCAGTGGTGGCTACTGGGCTGACTGAGGAACAGGGGAGAGAGAAAAGCTTTTCAGAAAACATTTTTTAAACGTTATAAACGTTCGTGCGTGCTAAGTCGCTTCAGTCATGTCTGACTCTTTGCAACTCTATGGCCTGTAGTCCACCAGACTCCTCTGTCCATGGGATTCTCCAGGCAAGAATACTGGAATGGGTGGCCATGCCCTTCTCACGGGGATCTTCCGAACCCAGGGGATCTTCCCAACCCAGGAAAAGAACCCACATCTCCTGCATTGGCAGGTGTGTTCTTTACCACTAACACCACCTGGGAAACCCACCTTATAAATGTATTATCTACTAAAAAGTAAATACACTTCTAAGGATATTCTATGAGAGAACAAAACAAGGTAGTGACTGAAAACTCAACCCAGATATGTCCTTCCAAACATGATGGCTGAGAAGGTCAACTGAGATGGCTGAGATATTCTTTCTGGAGGGCAACAGGGTCATTTTTCTCAAAAATTTTTGAGAAATTCTGAGCTGCGTCAATAGTTCTGTACTCTGTTTCTAAACAGCTTCTAAAAGGCAACTGACTCTAACCAAAGAGATTCAGAAAGATTTAACAACAGGAATATTTACCATAGCATTGCTATTAATGCCCTCCACCACCAAAAAAAAAAAAAAAACCAAAACATAACCTAATTTTCTGGCCACAGGACAATGCATGGTGAATGGGACTGGAACAAATACCACACAGCCATTAAAAATGGTGCTTTTGAAGAATAAGCGATAGGAAAGAGAGGAAAAAATATCTATGGANCCACCAAAAAAAAAAAAAAAAAAAACCAAAACATAACCTAATTTTCTGGCCACAGGACAATGCATGGTGAATGGGACTGGAACAAATACCACACAGCCATTAAAAATGGTGCTTTTGAAGAATAAGCGATAGGAAAGAGAGGAAAAAATATCTATGGAAAGATTTTTTTTTAATGCTGCTCTTAATTCATTTGTTTGTTCCAGAAATGTCTTTGAGCACCTTTTTCTAAATCTCAGTTTCCTCCCCTGTAGGATAGGTGTTAACCATGCCTGCCTCCCAGGCTTGCAAGGGGTATGGTGCCCTGACTACCCGCCACACGCTGTGGCTACTGTTCCTGCTATTGCTCTTAAGAGGTTGTTTGATAGTACAAGCTCATGAGGCAGCGTGTCCCAGGCATCACTCCCTGCCCAAACCCTCCAAGGACTCCCCAGCAAGCTCTCAGTGGCCTTGTTGGCCTCTGGTGGCCTTTGGAGGCTGATCCCTGTCAACCCCATCTCCTACCATCTTCCCCCTCAGCCCACCTTGCTCCAGCCACCGGCTCCTGTTGCTTCTTAAATACCCTAAGTATCCTTCCTGCCTCAGGGCCTTTGCACATGCTGTTCCCACTGCCTGGGCCTCTCTCCCCCAAGACACAGCTGCCCNTGTCTCTGGTGGGTGACTAGCGTCTTTGGCTGAGGGCTGTGCCTGCCCTTTTGCCCAACCGGGAGGAGATTCCCAAGAGTCCTACAGCAATTCCAGGGCCAAAGCATCTGTTGCCCACCTGGTACCTAGCTCAGAAATGTCAGTCCTGCCTGAGCCACCCGTATTTTCTCTCTGAGAGGGAGAGCTCTGTAATTCAGAGCTCTGCAAGCAGAAGGATCTCAAGTGAGCCCTAAGTCCACCCCTGCCTTTCTGGAGAAATGAAGACAGATGGTGGGGAGAAGACCCCAGGCCGGTGCTGGGGAGAGGCAGCCTGGAGTGGATGCAGCCAGGGCTCTCATGTTCCTGTTGATAAGAGGCTAAGAAAGCGACCCCCAGTTACCCGTCAGGGTCTCTCAAGGCAAATCTAGATCTATTACGCTAGAGACTGCGAAATGGAGCAGAAAAATCTGAATCAGATTCTCTGCCAGACTTCGTCTTTCTGAGCCTCAGCGTTCTCATCTGTGAAATGGGGTGTCCTCACGTCTCCGCAGGTAGGACTCGGAGAGAACACGCACCGCAGGGGTGAATACAGCCCCCCTTACACCCGGGTTCGCGCCCCGGACCACCCGCGCCCTCACAAGGAGCCTCACCTAGGCGAGTCCCGCTCCTCCAGTGCGGGTCTTGAGGAGGCTGACAGCTCGGACCCAGTCAGGCGGGGAATGGCCGCACCCAACACGGCTCGGGAGGCCCGAGCCTCACGTGAGGACCCGCGGGGGCCTCTTCGGGGCTGTGCTCCGCACCTGAGATAAGCCGGAGAACCTGACTGTCTCAAGGTCCCAGACAGAGCGAAGGTCTGGGGGCACAGAGGGGAAGGGAAAATCCCGGGGAGCCGGGGGAAGGGGAAATGAGCGCGTCGCTTCACCCCCGTCCCCGACACCAGAATGGTTTGCCCCGGACATCCTGATTGGTTTCTCGCTTCCGTTCGAACTCCGCGCCGCCCGCATTGCCAGGCAACGGCTTAGCTTCGGCGTGGCGTGGGAGCGCCAGGTCTTCGCAGTCCCTCCCCGCCCCTCACCTTCCCGGTGGTCTCAGGTTTTTGGGCAGCCTCTTTAGGGCTGTAGTCCATTGGGTCGCTAAGAGTCGGACACGACTGAGCGACTTCACTTTCACTTTTCACTTTCATGCATTGGAGAAGGAAATGGCAACCCACTCCAGTGTTCTTGCCTGGAGAATCCCACGGACGGGGGAGCCTGGTGGGCTGCCTTCTATGGGGTCGCACAGACTCGGACACGACGGAAGCGACTTAGCAGCAGCAGCAGCAGTCCTGACTTCAGCTGACAGGCTATGTGAACCGGTGCAAGCCGGTTTCCCTCTCTCTTCCCCTAACTGCTCAATGCTGAGCAAGTTAGTGTGAAGATGGGCATGCCCAGCAGTCCCGAAATTTACTAAGGATATAACCAAAGATGTGAGCGAAGATTAATAGAGTCCTGCGTTATTTATCATGGCAAAATAATGAAAATAACTTAAGTGCTCAGTGAAAGGAAATTGGTTATATAAATGCATCCTGCGGAAGAACTGAATTTATTGAGTTTGTTTTTACATATACCAGAAGCTTTGCATGACAAAACACTCATCGCTGCTCATGGCATAACCCTCTGATAAGTACCTTTAAATATCCTCACTTTTTGATGAGGAACATTATACAGTCATTAAAAATGATGAGTGTTGTTTAAGAAAACACTAAGAAAGACTGAATTTTTCAAAAGTATGTTTCAAAGCACTATGTACAACATAAATATGCATTAAATATGTAATGGTAATATCACATGTACTATATTTATGTATTGGACTTCCCAGGTGGCCCTAGTGGTAAAAAATCTGCCTGCCAATGCAGGAGACACAGGTTTGATCCCTGTGTCAGGAAGATCTCCTGGAGAAGGAGAAAGAATACTCTAGTATTCTTGCCTGGAAAATTCCATGGGCAGAGGAGCCTGGAGGGCTATAGTTCATGGTACCGTAAAGAGTCAGGCAAGACTGAGCACAATGCACATTTTTCAGTTCAGTTCAGTTCAGTTCAGTTCAGTCACTCAGTCGTGTTTGACTCTTTGCAACCCCATGAACCGCAGCACGCCAGGCCTCCCTGTCCATCACCAACTCCCGGAGTCCACCCAAACCTGTGTCCATTGAGTCAGTGATGCCATCCAACCATCTCATCCTCTGTTGTCCCGTTCTCCTCCTGCCCTCAATCTTTCCCAACATCAGGGTCTTTTCAAATGAGTCAGCTCTTCGCATCAGGTGGCCAAAATATTAGAGTTTCAGCTTCAACATTAGTTTTAGTCCTTCCAATGAACACCCAGGACTGATTTCCCTTAGGATGGACTGGTTGGATCTCCTTGCAGTCCAAGGGACTCTCAAGAGTCTTCTCCAACACCACAATTCAAAAGCATCAATTCTTCTATGCTCAGCTTTCTTTATAGTCCAGCTCTCACATCCATACATGACTACTGGAAAAACCATAGCCTTGACTAGACGCACATATTTCTGTATAAACATTTATAATAACAGAAGTTAATTTCTTCTTTCTGCTTCTTTCTTCTTTCTTTTTCCCCTTGACTGGTTTAACTGTTGGAAATTTGGTAATGTAAAATAAGTTACCAAATTGCCAATAGTTAAACCAGTCAGGGGGGGAAACAAAGACACGTTTTTAAAAAGAGAATTAGAAAAATCAACTCTAACAGCCCTTCCAGACAAGAGGGTGAGCCACTGTTTGGGTCTAGGACATTGCTCAGTTTGGAGTCAGCCTCCTTCTATCCCAGATGGTGTTTTTCATTCTTTGATTGGATTATCAGTAATCGAGCACTGACTGTGTACATATCTTGGAGAGGTTGGGGTGGAGAACTAATAGTTTACCAACAGCTACCAATGATTGCACATTCTGGCATAGGCACCAACCAACCATATCAGAAAAGATACTATCATAAACAGGGAATCTGTGAGGATCAGCTAAATAACAGACCTGGTACTAACTGTGCCCTCTGCTAGATTGTGCTCACACATACACACATTTTCTCATTTGACTTCATTACTGTCTGAGGAGATTCTACTAATATTCCTGTTTTATAGATTAGAAAACTAAGGTTTGTCTGGATCCAGCAGGAGTCCTCCAAACCATTCTGTTACATCCCCATGCAACTGCAGTTTGACATCGGCAGTGAGGAGAGGCGAGGAGGGTCTCTGATCCTGAAAGACACAGAGAAAACAGTAGGAGCAGGTCCAGACTTTGTACTTCCAGAGGCTTAAACAATTTAAGTAGGGCGTGTTAGGGAGTGTTGTTTAAGAAAAGGACTACAAAATTACAAATTAAGTAATACAGAGATGATTTAGCTGGAAAGATAAAAGAAACTTTAGCAAATCTCAATTTCTACAGAGATTACAAAGTTCAGAAAAATAACATTCTTTTTATGAATTACCTGTTCGACATATTTCCATACTTTCCACAGACAAGCTTCTGTATACTACGTTTCCATGTATACACACATTTCAAACCTCTCCTCTACCACCTCATACTGGTGGCATTCACACTGTAGGACCCTCCATGCCTCTGGAGGTATGACCTCTGACCCTTCACTTTTGTGTCACAGTACCAGGTGAGTCACCTCAGTGTGCCAGGTAGGAGTATTCCTGGAAGACTTTCCTGTACTAGAGCAGCTGGAAATCCCTGAAGTCAGGACTAGGAATGGCACCCCACCCCAGTACTCTTGCCTGGAAAATCCAATGGACAGAGTAGCCTGGTGGGCTGCAGTCCATGGGGTCGCTAACAGTCGGACAGACTGAGCGACTTCACTTTCACTTTTCTCTTTCATGCATTGGAGAAGGAAATGGCAACCCACTCCAGTATTCTTGCCTGGAGAATTCCAGGGATGGGGGAGCCTGGTGGGCTGCTGTCTATGGGGTCACACAGAGTCGGACACGACTGAAGTGACTTAGCAGCAGCAGCAGCAGCAGGACTAGGAATCAGCTGAGTCCCGGGTGAGCAAGAGAAAAAAAGCGACTGGAAACAACATAAATAAAACCACTAAACCCGAACTAAATGTCAAGGTCCTCTTAGCCAGATCCCCAAAATGCTCACACTCCAACTTCATCTGACACAAGGGAAAGTTGGAATAGAAGGAGATGGTGGTTTTAACAGAATGAGGTTAAATTACCTCACTTTGGAAAATTTTACACAAGCTTATGACCATGGGAACATGTTGCTAGAGTGCCTCCCAGACCTCACCTTCCCTGTCATTAAAATGGGAATGACAACAACAGTGTCATGGTTGAATTCTTCTCTGAAATGTGTAGTTTCAATCACGTGTTGGGAGATATTTGAGATGCCTGCATAAAGGCCCTGCTGACTCTTGCATCTTCAAAGCTGTCTCTAACTGCATGCCCTAGAGCTTCAAACAAGCAGCACAAAAACCCTGAGCCTCATTCCCAGATTAAGAAAGTGAGGTAAACAGAGGCAGAAGGAACTTCCCTGGGATTCCAAGTTAGGCCACACAAAGAGAGATTATTTGGACATGCTCAGATTCCAGGACTCCGAGCATCTTCATGTGTCAACAGCATACTGAGGATGACCTCTATTTCCCAGGATTTGTTAAGCACCTGACACCTGTTCAGAGTGATTGAAAGCATCCTAGTTCTGTCCCTTCCCCACTGTGTAGCGTAGGGAAGGAGAACCTGTAAGAATAAGAAGATGGCCAAGCTGTCCTTAGTGTGCCCAGAACAGAGGGAGCTGGAGGATCCTCGTGTCCCTTGTGTGCTTATCTTGACCCAGCACGTGCGCAAGAATAATATCTCATCCTGTACCCCGGCCTGTGGCTGTGCCTCCTCCAGCGGTCTGACCTTGGCAGCGTTTTCTTTACTCAGCTCGAAACCAAGATGAAATCAGCCTCAGATGGCAGTTCCCAATCTCCTGTGCACCCTAGGGCTTATTTTGTTCTGTTTCATTCCATTCAAAGGGTGTTCTCACTGTACACATTTGCTTGCCTCTGAACTTCTCTGGAAGGACTCACCAGAAACTGGTCCCAGTGGTGGCTACTGGGCTGACTGAGGAACAGGGGAGAGAGAAAAGCTTTTCAGAAAACATTTTTTAAACGTTATAAACGTTCGTGCGTGCTAAGTCGCTTCAGTCATGTCTGACTCTTTGCAACTCTATGGCCTGTAGTCCACCAGACTCCTCTGTCCATGGGATTCTCCAGGCAAGAATACTGGAATGGGTGGCCATGCCCTTCTCACGGGGATCTTCCGAACCCAGGGGATCTTCCCAACCCAGGAAAAGAACCCACATCTCCTGCATTGGCAGGTGTGTTCTTTACCACTAACACCACCTGGGAAACCCACCTTATAAATGTATTATCTACTAAAAAGTAAATACACTTCTAAGGATATTCTATGAGAGAACAAAACAAGGTAGTGACTGAAAACTCAACCCAGATATGTCCTTCCAAACATGATGGCTGAGAAGGTCAACTGAGATGGCTGAGATATTCTTTCTGGAGGGCAACAGGGTCATTTTTCTCAAAAATTTTTGAGAAATTCTGAGCTGCGTCAATAGTTCTGTATTCTGTTTCTAAACAGCTTCTAAAAGGCAACTGACTCTAACCAAAGAGATTCAGAAAGATTTAACAACAGGAATATTTACCATAGCATTGCTATTAATGCCCTCCACCACCAAAAAAAAAAAAAAAACCAAAACATAACCTAATTTTCTGGCCACAGGACAATGCATGGTGAATGGGACTGGAACAAATACCACACAGCCATTAAAAATGGTGCTTTTGAAGAATAAGCGATAGGAAAGAGAGGAAAAAATATCTATGGAAAGATTTTTTTTTAATGCTGCTCTTAATTCATTTGTTTGTTCCAGAAATGTCTTTGAGCACCTTTTTCTAAATCTCAGTTTCCTCCCCTGTAGGATAGGTGTTAACCATGCCTGCCTCCCAGGCTTGCAAGGGGTATGGTGCCCTGACTACCCGCCACACGCTGTGGCTACTGTTCCTGCTATTGCTCTTAAGAGGTTGTTTGATAGTACAAGCTCATGAGGCAGCATGTCCCAGGCATCACTCCCTGCCCAAACCCTCCAAGGACTCCCCAGCAAGCTCTCAGTGGCCTTGTTGGCCTCTGGTGGCCTTTGGAGGCTGATCCCTGTCAACCCCATCTCCTACCATCTTCCCCCTCAGCCCACCTTGCTCCAGCCACCGGCTCCTGTTGCTTCTTAAATACCCTAAGTATCCTTCCTGCCTCAGGGCCTTTGCACATGCTGTTCCCACTGCCTGGGCCTCTCTCCCCCAAGACACAGCTGCCCACTCACCCCCTCCCTCACTTCCTTCCAGGCTCTGCTCAAATGTCATCCTCCCAGGGAAACCCGCACCCCCCACTGCACATTATCTACATTTCTCTTCATAGTTCTCCAGCCTCCTGATATTCGGTTTGTTCCCGTGTCTGGGTCTCCTCCACGGACTGTGAGCTCCCAGAAGGCAGGGTCCACACTGCTTTGCCTACTTTTCCTGCAAATTGAGGTTGGCAGCGCACTGAAGTATAAGAAAGTCTTTGAGAAGACCTGGAACAGAAAATCCTCTTTCCCTTTGCTTACTCCACTGTTTCCCAAACATTCTCAACCCTGGAGCCCTGTATCCTCAAAATACTTCCTAAACAGCCTGTAGGAACAGTGAAAACACCATCTACAAAGGGTAGGTCTCCAGGATGTGATCAGGGGCCTTTCCTCCTCTGCCAGTGCCCCTCCTAAATTACAGACTTTCTCCTCCAGCACCAGACTTTGCAGACCCAGGAACTGTCCTCGATCTCCAGTCCCCTCAGCATCTGCCTCTCGCACCCCCTCCATGCCTCTAGGGGCCAGATTCCACCTGCCAAAAACTCAGGTTCAGCTTCTGAAGGGCATACACCAAGACACACCCTGCTGGCTCAGCCAGGTCTCTGGTCCCTTTCTGTTGTGTCCAGGAGTGAGGGGTGGGCGCAGAGTCTTGTTTTCAACCTCTCACCCCAGCAAGGGCTGAGAGTAAAGCCAACACCTGCACAGAGACAGGAAACCCAGGACCCCCTACTCTGACACTAAGGTGAACCTCTCCCCAGGACAGTTTCCTGACCTTTCAGGCTCCAGGCTTTTATCAGGAAAATGGAGGTATGATAGCTCCCAGGACTGTCCAGGTTGGTCTGCTATCACTAAGCTGCTGCTGGGGTTGAGCATACCTCTGCTTCTCCATCTTTCCGGGCCTCAGCTTTCTGTCTGGACCATTAGAAGATGGCAGCTACCGGTTTGGAGAGAGGATCTGGGCACAAGCCTGACCGGTAGACCTTCCTCCTTGACTTCCCCTTGTCTTGTTTCAAGATGTATTCACACATTCAGCAAATACTATCTGAACCCCTGGTCCATGCCAGTTTCTAGGAAGAGAGATGAAAACACAAGGAATTGTGTTCTAGTGGGTGAGACACACCCACTCCAGTACTCTTGCCTGGAAAATCCCATGGACAGAGGAACCTGGTGGGCTGCAGTCCATGGGGTTGCTAGGAATCGAACACGACTGAGCGACTTCACTTTCACTTTTCACTTTCATGCATTGGAGAAGGAAATGGCAACCCACTCCAGTGTTCTTGCCTGGAGAATCCCGGGGACGGGGGAGCCTGGTGGGCTGCTGTCTATGGGGTCGCACAGAGTCGGACACGACTGAAGTGACTTACCAGCAGCAGCAGCAGCAGCAGGATGAGACAAAGTNCCACTCCAGTGTTCTTGCCTGGAGAATCCCGGGGACGGGGGAGCCTGGTGGGCTGCTGTCTATGGGGTCGCACAGAGTCGGACACGACTGAAGTGACTTACCAGCAGCAGCAGCAGCAGCAGGATGAGACAAAGTAATGAATAACTGAATCAATAAATGAGAAACGGTATAAATAAAAATGAAGCAGAGCGAAAAAGCAGGTGTGAAAAGAAAGGGGGCCATGCTCACTCAGCATGGTCAGTGAGCCGAGCCCC
Organism: Oreotragus oreotragus; assembly: GCA_006410675.1. Classification (NCBI taxonomy): domain Eukaryota; kingdom Metazoa; phylum Chordata; class Mammalia; order Artiodactyla; family Bovidae; genus Oreotragus; species Oreotragus oreotragus. The sequence continues at coordinate 102,467 of SJYX01016049.1, forward strand.
TCCCCTGAGATGAGACAGGAAGGGCAGGAAAGAGGCAGCCACACGGTAGCCTAGAGGAGGGAAGGGCAGAAGGAGCCTGTGCAAAGGTCCTTGTGCAAGAATGAGGTGCCGCCACTGGAGCCCAAAGCCAGTGGCTGGACTGGAGGCAGAGGAGAGACTGACGTTAAATGGCTGAGAGTCTGCAGGCCACAGAGAGGAGTTTTGATTTTAAAGATTAAAACGTAGCAGTTTAACGTCGAGACTGGGAACTTTGGGATCAACCAGTCAAGGTTTCAAATCCAGCTCTACCGCCTGCCAGCTGCCTGGGTTGGGGAAGTTCCTGAAAGTCTGAATTTTCAGTTTCGTCATCTATAATCAGAAGAATAATTTCACCTACATTGTAAGATGTTACCCTGAGTACCCAAGATAATGCCAGCAAAACCCTGGCCAGAGCCAGGCTCAATAAAACTGTGCTATTCTAATGGGAGTTCAGACAGTAAAGAATCCCCTGCAATGCGGGAGACCTGGGTTCGATCCCTGGGTTGGGAAGATTCCCCTGGAGGAGGGCATGGCAAGGCATTTCAGTATTCTTGCCTGGAGAATCCCCATGGTCAGAAGAGCCTGGAGGGCTACAGTCCATGGGGTCGCAGAGTCAGACTCGACTGAGGTGACTTAGCACGTGCTAATGATGATACACAGAGATTATACAGCACAGCCACAGAAGCTCCTGATAGGTCTTCACAAATCCTAGCAGAAAGTACACGCACTCGGGCTCTGGAGCCAGGAAGCCAGCTGTGCCAGCTGCCAGCAGGAACAATGAGGGCATCCAACAGTTTTCGGAGGTTAGAAAGAGGCCGGCAATTGAGGGAAGGGAACAGATAAGCCTGAGGGTCAGGCTGGATTTGGCCCCAGCTGAGCCCCATCAGCTCGGCACTCCCAAATCCCTCAGGTTTCAGGAGGTGGGACACGTTTTAAACCTGAAAATCCCAGAATGTTAAAATCCTGAGGTCATCAAATCCTCAGAGTCTCCTCAGTCTGAAGTCCGAGATGTGTACTTCGCTGGTGACACAGTGGATAAGAATCCGCCTGCTGCCGCAGGATACACCAGAGGCGTGGGGTCGATCCCTGGGTCAGAAAGATCCCCTAGAGGAGGGCGTGGCAACCCACTCCAGCATCCTTGCCTGGAGAGCTCCGTGGACAGAGGAGCCTGGAGGGCTACAGTCCGTGTGGTTGCAAACAGTCGGACACGACTGAAGCGACTTAGTACACAGCACAGACTGGAGTGTAATAGCATTGTTTTGTTCCTATTCCATTATTTTTTTCCCCAATATTTTTCTGACTGTGGCAAATGATACTCCACCCTATCCCACCTGTGCACGTGACACACGGGGAACCCAAGGCCCAGAAAGGGGAGGTGACTGGCCTGCGTCCCACTGAGCAGGCAGCAGAAGCATGAGGACCGCCATGCTGACCAGGACAGACGGTGGAGGCTAGGAGGGGCCTTGGGTCTCCTCGGGGCTGGGGCCTCTCCCCTCCCCCACCCTCCTGCCTGTGAGCCTGGAGGGTCAGGGCCTGACAGATGGGATTTTTCAGTGTTCTGAGAGTGAGGGGCCTCTGTCCTCTTAGCGTCCCAACCCCAGATGGCAAAGCCAGGCCAGAGTGCGGTGACGGGGGGAGGGGCGGGGGGGGGGGGGGGGAGGAGTGGCGGGGGCGGGGGGGGGGGGGGGGGGGGGGCGCGGGGGGCGGGGGGGGGCGGGGGGGGGGGGGGTTGGGGGGCCTCGGGGCCGCGCGAGCGGGGCAGTGGCCGCCGGTGGGAAGGGGTGGGGGAACTTGAGTTGCCTTCCAGGCGGAGAATCTGGACCCACAGAGGTTCTAGGTTGGACTCCNGGGGGGGGGGGCGTAAGGTTCTCTCTGGAACTGGAAGGTCGTGGCCCCAGAGACAGAATCTTTGTGGAAACTTAGCACCCAAGACCCTCCACCCAAGGGCCTGGCGCAGGACTTTTCAGCTTTCAGCTTGAGCTCCTCAGGCCCGTCCCACATTCAGTAACTCTGATCCTGCCCTGGAAAGGCGGAGTCCTTTCGGAGTCCTTTTCAGGCTTCCTTGCATGAGTGAGTCAGTCCTCTCTGCTGCTCTGTGTTTAACGCCAGTGCCCACTAAGCTCCAGCGTAACAAATAGCGGGCCTCATGTGCAGCCTGGCCACAGCATCGGCCTGGAACACTGTCCCCATTTCCAGAAGTATTGTCCCCATTTCTGGAGGCACATTCCAATTATGACAGAATATACTTGCTTTTCATTTCGTGTATCAAGAAGTTTCCTCTTACAAGAAGTCCATGGTCAACTGTAACACACATTCTCGGGATAACCAGGGAAATCAGTTGTGGACTAAATATTAGGTATCAGAGAACTATGAATATCATGAAGTGCAACAGTGATCCTGGAAATGGCCTTACTTTTTGGAGATGCAAACTAAAGTATTTGGGGACAAAAATTGAGGATATCTATAATTCACATTGATATTTCAGGAAGAAATAGGTGAAGCAAATATGGAAAATGCCTGTGTTAAATCTGGGTATTGGGTATGTAGTTCATAATGTCATTCTGTATTTTTCTCTGTGTCTAAAATTATTCTAATGCAATCTTTTCTGGTTGACTTAGAGAAAAAAAATCGTTAAGAAACAATCATCATGGCAGACCCTGGGTATAGCCAAAACTGTGAACATGCCATGAGAGTGAAAGAAGCCGGGATAAGGTGGGAAGAACATTCTGGGTTGAGGAAAGCCAGCCCTGTATCTGGGAAGCTTGGCCCTCCTTCCCCGGGACCCCCTGATTCTCCCCCTCAGGGCTGGCTTCTGATTCTCTGAGCAGCTCTGGGGGCCTCACCACTGACTGTCCCCTCCCTGGGACATCTGCTCTCAGGTTTGGGGCCAGGCAGGAAGCCAACAGCTTTACTGTCCCCGGGGCCCCCAGCCAGTGTGCCAGTGCCTGGGGTGGGGGAGGGGCAGGGCACAGTCCCTTCACACCAGACCATCCCCCACCTTGGGACCTGGGCCTGGGCCCCTTCCTCTCCTTGTCTAGCTCACTAGGCAGACACGGAAACTGAGGCCCAGGCCTGACCCTGGCTCTTCCTAAAGGACCCAGGACACGGTCCTGCAGAGGAAGAGGTAGAGAGGTCTGTGGGCACAGAAGGCGTCAGAAGCCGACCTCTGACCTCCAGCCAGTCAGGGTCATGGGTGGGGGAGGGGACAGGACTCCAGACGTGTGAGGAGGTGAGGGTGAGGGCTCAGTGCCCCCCACCCCCCGACAGGAGAGGGTCCCGCCTCCAGCAGCGGCAGCCAGGCTCCCCCTCACCTGTCACTCACACAGGGCCCCGAAGGTCACTCTTACTCTGGGGCCCAGCTGTCCCTCCTCAAGCTCTCCCCTTTCACAGTCAACAGATACTTCCTGAGCTTATCTGTGTGCCAGGCACAAACTAGATACCAGGGCCTCAGCCAGGAACGAATCAGACACGGTCCCCACCCTGGTCAAGCTGAGGCTGGTGGGAGTCAGAGGCCAGGCAAGATGCCTGAGAGGACAGGATGTAACCAGGCATCAAGGGCACAGTGAGGAAAGCGGAGGGAGGCCGGGGCGGCGACCGGGCTGCTTTAATAAGGGGTCACCTCTGAAGGCTGGGATTGAGCAGAGACCTGAATAAAGGGAGGAAGGGGCCTGGGGTTGCCTAAGGAAAGAGCCCCGGGTTGAGGGAACAGCAAGGGCAAAGGCCCTAGGGCAGAGTCTGCCGGGTGAGGCCAGTGCGGCTGGAGTGGCGAGTGGGGAGGCAGGAAGCCAAGCTCGCTGTGTTGCGGGGCAGGACCGCCGCGGCCGGCCCACAGGGCGGAACGGGCGGAGCCAGGCGGGGAGGGCTCTGCGCAGAGGCAGGACGGGCTCTGAATCTCGACGTGAAGGGCGGGGGCAGCTGAAGTAGGATGGCCGGGGAGGACTGCGGAGTCCAAGCACGACGCAGAGGAGGCCAGACGGAAAGGCGGCAGTGGGAGGGACAGCGTGGTCAGACTATCCCGCAGGGTCGGCTGAGAGATCGGACGTGCGGTGTGGGAGAAACAGGAGTCGAGGCGGAGGGAGCAGCTTCATTTCAGACTCTGTTCCTTGCTCTACCCCTGGTGCAGGGGCAGAGTTAATCCCAATCAGCAGTCATGTGAGAAAGCAGATAAAGCGAGGAAAGACCCCCTCAGTCTCAGGTTCCCCAACAGATCAGGCTGGCTTTGTTTTGGTTTGCTTTCCCCCCAGTCTGTCAGAAGGCGCCCTCTGGTGGCTAATGATTGGAACTGCAAATCTTCAGGTTGAGGGCCATAAAGAATTGCCCTTGTTCAGTCACTCAGTCGTGTTCTACTCTTGACCCCATGGACTGCAGCAGGCCAGACTTCCCTATTCTCCACTATCTCCCAGAGTTCGTTCAAACTCATCTCCATGGAGTCAATGATGCCATCCAACCATCTCATCCTCTGTCGCCCCCTTCATTGAGTATGACCCCTGGAAAAAAAAAAAAAAAAAAAAATCAGAGACAGTGGAAGGTATAGAGTGACCAGATTTCCACCCTTCACCCACTTTACAGATGAAAATACTGAGGCCTACCTACGGTTGAGGTCTCATCTCCGTGTTGTTTTCCAACTGGGTATTGCACGAAATTCCCCACAGCCTCCGTAAATGCAGGGAATCCATCGTTGGCAATACTACATTCTTAGGAGGCATCATGCTGCCTCAGCTTTCATACATTCCAGATTAGTCCACACCTTCTCTACTCGACTGGATGGAAAATCTCTATCCCATCTTGGCTGGAATTTCCACCTCCCTTCACTCCCGAAATCCTGCACCAGGGTGTCCAGTAGAGGTCAGTCTGCAGTGACCTACTGGCCACGTGCGTGCGCGTCGCTTCAGCCATGTCCAAGTCTCTTTGGTCCCATGGACTGTAGCCCACCAGGCTCCTCTGTCCATATGATTCTCCAGGTGAGAATATGGAGTGGGTTGCCATGCTCTCCTCCAGGGATTGAACCTGCATCTCTTAAGTCTCCTGCACTGTTCCCATTCCAGCTCAGTTCTCCCAACGTGAGCAGAGGATATGCTCCCCTATCTTTACCCCACTCAGATGGTACCACAATTCCCGCCGCCTTTAACTTCTGGTCCACCTTGAGCTGTCATTGCTCCATGCACAGGACAGAGCCAAGGAGAGGAAAGGAAGCTCTAGGGACACTCTCAGCAGAGCAGAGGAGCCTCCCACCTCCCCTGAGCTGTGTGGAAAACCTCTGTTGCTACACCACATTGGATGTTTCTTTTCTTTCTTCTTCTCCACTGTTTTCTTAAGTAATTTTTAATGTTAGGTTGCACAACTAACAGGGTTACAGATTCCTAGAAAAGTAAAATACTTCCGTTAACTCTGAAAGTCCTCTTTGATCATTTCCCATTCCCCTTCCTATTCCTTGACCCCCTCTACACGCATATACACAATCCCAAAGATAACTCCTATTGTCAATTTATTTTTTTAATTTTATTATGTTTTTACAGTTTTGGCTGCTCCCATGGCATATGGGACCTTAGCTCACCTACCAGGGATTGAACCCAAGCTTCCTTGCATTGGAAGGTTGAGCCTTAACCCCTGGACCACCAAGGCAGTCCTCACTATTGTCAATTTAAAACTTATCTTTCCAGATTTTTTCCTATAGCTGGATATGTGGTAAACACATACACAGCCCTAAGAATATGTAGCTTTTATTTGTGGGATATATACACACATATTGGCTTCCCTGGTATCTCAGCTGGTAAAGAATCCGATTGCAATGCAGGAGACCCCGGTTCAATTCCTGGGCTTGGAAGATCCCTTGGAGAAGGGATAGGCTTCCTTGGTGGCTCAGATGGTAAAGAATCTGCCTGCAGTACGGGAGACCAGAGTTCAATCCCTGGGTTGGGAAGATCCCCTGGAGGAGGGCATGACAACCCACTCCAATATTCTTGCCTGGAGAATCCCCACGGACAGAGGAGCCTGGTGGGCTACAGTTCATGGGGTCACAAAGAGTCAGACATGACTGAGCGACTAAGCACAGTATATATATATATTACACAAACGGAATCATCATACTGCACATATTTATTCTATGACTTTTTCTCCAGTCTGTTCTGCACTCCTGAGTTCAATTCAGGGCTATGAGATAGCATTTATTTTTATGAGGTCTGCACCTGGTTGGCTAAACTGGGAGCAAACAAATCCATAACTGATCAGGAGACACCCTTGGAGGCCTCTTCCCCTAACCTCCTCCTGCATCTCTTTTTCCTCTGATCTTTCTGCTTCTTTCCATCACCCACCTTTTTCTCACCATGGCATTTAAGACCCTCGCCCAACAACACACACACACACACAGAGTCAGAAGATCCTAAACCATGGCACTTAACACCCCCCCCAACAACACACACACCCACACACCCCCCACACCCCTCCAAACCTCAAGATGCCCTTTGCAAGGTACATCTCTGGAGTCTGGGGCTTCCTGCGCCCCCTCGTGGCTTCTCTGAATAACGGCAGCGGCGCCTCCAACCCCTAATCCATTTGCCCGTCAACCCGTCCGGAAAGAAACGTCCACCCCGAAAGAAACTACGAGTGAAACTCTGGGCGATCCGCCGTGAATCAGCTGAACTCTTCCCTGGAAACTTCCGTTGGAATGTGAGCGGCCTCCTGGCCTGCCAGAAGAGTCTACCTGTTTGAGATCACCCGGGGCTGCGCTTTGCAGGGGATTCTTGGTCCTGGCACAGCATCCTTGGAGAGCAACTCGGTGATTGTTCTCAACTGTGTTGTAGTTAGCAACCAGGAATTGATTCTACAGATATTTCACACATGGGCAAAAAGACAGATTGCCACAGTGTCTGTTACAGCACTGTTCTTGATGGTAAATGTTAGGCAACAAGCAATGGGGCTAGCTAAATTCATCCCGGTGCTTTTGAGTGATGGTACACCTCTAAGTCCTGCCAGTTCCCTGGCCTGAGATTCCCTTGAAGTGGCTCTACAGGCGCCCTGCACTCTGCAACCTGCCCTGGGCTGGGTCCTTTCCCACTCCACCTTCCCCTCATCTGCTCTCTTTTTTCTACAGAGCATATCCTCTAACATGCTGAATGATTCCCTTATTCCTTACTGTCCATCTTGCTCCATCAGAAGGAAAACCAGCTCGCCAAGGACAATGGGTTTCTCTATTTTGTTCAATTTTACATCCCAAGCATCTCTCACAGTGCCTGACATACAACTGACACTTAATAACTTGTTGAATGAATGAAGCCGATGAATGAAGGTCTGAATACTGGGGATATAGAAAGATCTCCAAGAGAGATTAATCCAAAAGAGCAAGCTTCAGAATGACATTGATAGTGTGCTCCATTAAATAAAGAATATTTTCCCATAAACTTAAAATGGCTAAAAAGAAACTTTAATTAATTGAAGTCTATTATTTAAACCACAAAGGCTATAAAAAATATCTGGAGATGACAAGGAAAGGGAGAACATTTTGGTTGGAGTTCATTCATTTACGTATGCAATGAATATTTAAGTTCCCAGTGTATGTATACTGGTTATGTTAGACACAGATGTCAAGAAAATTTCTTTGGAGGAGGTAGTATTTGAGATTGGCCCTGAAATATAGGCAGGATTGTGCCTGAAAAAGATGAGATGTTGTTTGCGGCACTGCACGACTTGTAGGGCCTTAGTTCCCCAACCAGGAACTGAACATGAGCTCTAAGCAGTGAAATGGCAGAGTCCTCATTACTGGATCACCGGGGAATTCCCAGAAAGGATATTCTGATAGAAGGATCAGTAGGGAAATTTTGGTGACTTAGATGTACCGTGACTACTCAGAACGGTGAGCAGTTCTGGTTGTAAACAGCAAAGGCTACAGATAAGAAAGAGCAAGAGATGGAGTTCTCATGGTCTATTAGTCCAGCTGAGAAGGGACATAAGCAGGAAGCCGGGTCCTCATTTGGTGAGCCACAAGGCAGTCTTTGAAGGCTGACAATAAAGCTGTATTTTTAAATTAAAATTAAAAATTACGTGAAGAGCACCTATGAGATGAGTGTGAGTCACACCTAAGACAGGACTTCCAGGGAGTCAGGAGGGGCCATCACTGGGAAGGAGGACAGGCATTTCAGGCTCCTCCAGGGACCAAATTCTTGTGTCTCTGCAACCCAGATTTGGGTCGAACACTTGCTGAGCCCCTGCCAGATGAGAGAAGGGTCCAGTCTCTTCCCCTGGGGTCTGCTCACCTCCCACCCCAAGCATTTGCTAGGGGAGTGATTACTTATCAAGTGATTATCTGTCTCAGAGAATAAGGCAGAAAGCAAGCCAGAATTATTCATAGAGGTCTTCACGCAGTGAGCAGTTACTTGGTGCCAGGCCCTGTGAGATTTATTTCACACTGGGCCAGTTTACATCTGGGCTCGAATCCTGACTCTGCACTTACTGGCCTTGAGTGAGTCACTTAACCTCTTTGAGTGTCAGTTTCTCCATCTACAGTGTAGGAAATAAAAATAGCACCTGCCTCGGATTACTGAAAGATTTAACTGGAAGTGAACTGTTACTGGGCTTTCCTGGTCGTTCAGTTGGTAAAGAATCCGCCTGCTTTGCAGGTGACTCCGGTTCAATTCCTAGGTCAGGAAGATCCTGCAGAGAAGGGATAGACTACCCACTCCAGTATTCTTGGGCTTCAAGAAGGGACAGGCTACCCACTCCAGTATTCTTGGGCTTCCCTAGTGGGTCAGACGGTAAAAGAATCTGCCTGCAATGCGGGAGACCTGGGTTCAATCCCTGGGTTGGGAAGATTCTTCTGGAGGAGGGCATGGCAACCCACTCCAGTATTCTTGCCTGGAGAATCCCCATGGACAGAGGAGCCTGGNAGAATCTGCCTGCAATGCGGGAGACCTGGGTTCAATCCCTGGGTTGGGAAGATTCTTCTGGAGGAGGGCATGGCAACCCACTCCAGTATTCTTGCCTGGAGAATCCCCATGGACAGAGGAGCCTGGCAGGCTACAGTCCATGGGGTCGCAAAGAGTGGGACATGACTGAGCGACTAAGCATAGCACAGCCCTCCTACTATTTGTCAAGTAGCATTTGTCAGTGGGCATCAGATCCCGGCTCAGACAGACTCTTGACTTCTCTGGGCCTCTGTTGCCTTATCTGTAGAGGGAGAGTAGTCATATCTCCTCAAAAGCCTGTGGTGGAGATTAAAGATATTAACCCATGTCAAGCTCAGGGCCTGGCACAGAGTCCTCTCAGCACACCCTGGATGTTAGGACTTCTGTTCCACAAGGAGGACACTATTATTATCCCCACTTTCTAGGTGTCATTCTTAAGCACTGGTGTTTGAACCAAGAATTTCTGCTTCAGGGAGTGCTAGTCCTGCTTGTAGGGAACGTGCTGTTGTTCAGTCAGTCACTCCGTTGTGTCCGACCCTTTGCGACCCTGAGGACTGCAGCACGCCAGGCTTCTCCGTCCTTCATCATCTGGAGTTTGCCCAAGTTCATGTCCATTGAATCGATGATGCCATCCAACCATCTCATCCTCTGTCTCCCTCTTCTCCTCCAGCTTCAATCTTTCCCAGCATGAGGGTCTTTTCTAATGAGTCGGCTCTTCACATCAGGTGGCCAAAATCTTGGAGATTCAGCTTCAGCCTCAGTCCTTCCAAAGAATATTCAGGGTTGATTTCCTTTAGGATTGACTGGTTTGATCTCCTTGCTGTCCGAGGGACTCTCAAGAGTCTCCTCCAGCACCACTGCTGACCCTAAGGTGAGGCCAGAGCCAGTGCTTCGGCAGATCTTTTGTCTTCTGGGGTCAAAACGCTGGCTAATGTGAGCCTTTTAAATTGACTCATCGGGGTCATCAGAATTGGCTGCTGGGCAGGTTCCAGACGCACAGTAGGCTCTTGGTGAGCCCCGCCCACTATCCCCCCCCCCCCTCTTCCTCCGTCCTTGGGGCGGGGACAGGTTAATACTAACCCGGCTGCCTCTGGCCCCTCCCATGCAGAGCCGCCTGAGAACAGGACCAGCAGGTAAGCCCGCAGAGCCTGGCAGGCAGCTCAGGTCTGCTAAGGGCAGAGCAGCAAGTACCAGGGGCCAGTCACTGGCAAGGATCACTGGGCACTGAGGTGGGGGCACTAATCTGGGGACGCGGGTGCCCCGCGGCCTTTCCCCTAATTTCAGCTGCTGGCTCAGAGGCCAAGGAATAGGAGGGAAGAAGGGCCTCCTCCCCTGTTGGAGTTGGTCCGGTTGGAGTTGGGGCAACCTGAGCCGGCTGGGTGGACTCCAGACCCACCCCCTCCCCAGACCAAACGAGTAGGCCCCTACAGACCTCTGCCCGACTGCATCTCCACGCCACTGGGACATCTAGACAGCTGCTCCTGCCAGGTGGGGGCCGGAGTCTCCCCTGCCTGGCACCGGACCGGAGGTTGGGATGGGCACTGAGGGGAGGGGAACCCAGCCAAGGTCAGCCCCGTGGGAGGCCTGAAGCCCTTCCAGGGCTTGGGAGAGCGGTGAGGGAGTAAGGGAACTCGGTCCACATTGGCTGGCTGCGCGCCCATTATCTTCTCGCTTCGTCCCTGAAGCAAAGCCCTAAAAGCCCGGGCATCTTTAGACCCTTTGGAGACACGAAGACCCAGAGAGCGCGAGCAGCTGGCTTGACAAGGCACAGCCGGTAAGAACAAGCCTGGCTGAGCAGGGGGTGGACAGGCCGCAGGCAAGCACTGCTTCCTCCCTGGGCCTGGTTCCCCGACGCCTGTGAGACAGGAACGCAGAGATGGGATGAGGCTCCGGGGAGCCGGTGGAGAGGACAAGGGAAGGCCTCTGGGTGCACGTGGACATGGGGCGCCAGGGCGGTGGCTGACCCGGGCCAGGCCTCCAGCACGCCCAGGCCTCTCCACTGCCTCCACCTCCTGCTCTCTGCAGCCTCTCCCTTTGGCCTGCCTCTGTCTTTCTTTCCGCCTGCTTCTTCCTCTAGCTTTTGATTCTTTCTTTCCCTCTGTGTCTCAGTCTCTCTTTTTGCCACCACCTCTTCCTCTAGGTGTTTTTTTAACCGTCTCTGTCTCCCTGTTCTGTTCACTCAATACCATCTCACTCCTGCCCGGACCACATCCTCACCCCTCTAGTCTTATTAGGAGTCTGGAACCTGGGGTACTATTGACTCAGACCCTTGTCTGGGAGCAGTGTGTGGCCAGCTCCCATGCTGTCAGCTGGCACTGTCCGAGCCGCCCTGGCTGACTTCACCCCTACGGCTGAGGCAGGCTCGGTTGGGGGATCTGGCCTTTCGCAAACCAGGTGGCCATCTGGACACTGGGAGAGAGGACAAGGCCAAGCTCGCATGGGAGAAAGCGGCACTCGACAGATAGACACAGATAAACTCCCGTCCCTGAGCTGACGCCCAGTGATGCCATAAAAGCAGAGAGCAGGTCAGTGCAAGCTTAGAGGCTTGGGCTCTGATGGTCGAGGCTGGACAAGGCCCTTCCTGCCAGTGGGGGTATGCTGGCCCCTCACCCCTACTCCCTTCACTCCCTTGGGACCGGGACACAGTTTTTCATGCAAGAATCTGAAGGAAAGAGACACCTTTGTCTGAGGCTGTCCTTCTGGCTTCGCTGTAGGTTTGCCCACCTGCTGTAGGAGAATGTCAAGGGTCTCATTCAAAGCCTTAGGTTTCTGGTTTCCCGCAGTCGCCAAAGGGCCTGGGAAACAGATGTGTTTGGAGTCTCTCCCAGGTTCTCCAGGGCCTGGATCGCATGTCTCTCCCTTTTCCAGCCCAAGTGCTGGGGGAGGCTGGAGGTGAGTGGAAAGGGATCCTGCTCAGCTTGGCCTCTGAAGCTGCTCTCTAACTCCCTCCCCTCCAGGGCCCTCCTCACGCTGCTTAAGAGGGCCGGGTCCACAGATATACCTGCGCCCAAACCTCAGCTCCCAGATGACCAGCCATATGACCTCAGCAAATGACTCCCTCTCTGAGCCTCAGTTTCCTCATCTATTATATTAAATGGAGACAATCATCACGCTTATTCCAGGATTGTTGAGAGGATTTGCCGGATAACATGTGTAAAATGCTTAACACTGGGCCTGGGGAGACAAGCAGTAAGAAATGGCGACCATTGTTCTAGTTGTTACTATTGGCACTGTTTTTATCCTTTCCCCCTTGACAACTGCACCAGCTTTCTAAGGGGTTAATAGGTTTCATCCCTGATTCCACCCTGGTTCTCCATTACTCTCCTCACAACAGCCAGCATGATTCTATCTAAAATGAAATTAGAGCTGGCCCAGCAGTGGAGATTTCTGACTCAGAAAAAACCTCCAAGTCTTGCCTACAGGGCCCCACGTGACCTTGCCAGTTCCTCCCCATGGGATCAGAGATATCCACATCAGCCTCCTGGCTGTGCTTTCCACACCAAAACCTGTTTCTGGCTGGGAGGACAAGTGAGGCCCCACCCCAGGGCCTTTGCACTTGCTGTCCCCTCCCCCCACTACTCTTTCCCCTGACATGGCTCATTCCCAGGCTTCCTTCAGGTCCCCTCTGCCAGCTGCCCTCCCCAACTGCCTGCTCCCCCTGACAGCTCCTTCCTCCACAGACCTTATCAGCAGCTGACTAGCTCGATGCTCCTACTTTGCTTAAAGACTGTTTCATCCCACACTTTTCTGAGAGCAGAGATTGTGTCCAGCACATAGCAAGTATCCAGTGAATACTGGGTAAATGAATGAACAAGAACTGCAAAGCCACTGTAAAACAGATAACAGAGATATGCACTTTTAAACAGTATCCCCAGCACCCTTTGAGCCACTCCTGAGATCTCTGAAGCCGCCCAGCCTCTGCATTGGCAGGTACCTCTGTCCAGGACATCCACCGTCCACTGCCATTGATGGCTCCAGGAGTGCATGGCACTTAGTGTGGCTGGCTGGGAATAAGCCAAGGCAGAGGAGCCATAAAGGAGAGGGGTCATGCTGGGCCATGACACCACCATGACTTTTTTCCAAATAGAGACTTGTAGAGCCAAATCACTTCCCTCAGACTATACAGCTGCATTTGTGCCTGCCTCAGGACCCAGAGAACTCATCTCTGTGGGCCATGGGGACTGGGCCCCATTGCACATAAATAAAATTCAGGCTCCTTACCTCCCAGGTCTGCCCTCTGCTCCCCATTAAGCCCACTGTTTCAGCCACACTGACCCAGGCTCGTGCCTGCCCCAGGACCTTTGCACAAGCTGTTCCTTCTGTGTATATGTTCTTTGGAGTATTTTTATGATGTTTTTAATTTAAAAAATATTCAAACATTTGATACAGCTGAAATTGATTTTCTTTTGATGGGGCGGGGACTGGGTAAGAGATAAGAAAGAGATTCAGCTTTATTTATTTTTCCCAAATGACTACCCTATCTTATGTTCTTACTGGTTCTATGTAGGAAAACTACTTATTTGTAAATGTGTAACTGGCCAGCTTGCTGACCTCATAGTTTTATAGCTGTTCAGGTGATAAAAGGTAACCATCTTCTGCCAATTCCCCTCCTCCCTTTAATTATTTACTTATTCCTCCTTAATAGGCATACCACTTATTGCCTCCTCTATATCCCTGCTTATTTTATACCTTCTTCTGCTCTCAAGGCCTGAAACAGTGAGTCGAAACCCCACCATTTACTATTCTTCTGTCCGTCTCTCCTCGCATGTCTGAGGCTTCTGGAGAAAGTTATTCAGAATACAGATATTCACTGCTGTTTTGACTCCATTATGAATCAGTCTTTATCAATATAAACTGAGTCTCAGTTTACATTTTTTATTTTTGCGATCAGATTCCATAGTGAGAGTTACCGCTCCCTCCCTCGTGTCTCTCTCTCTTTCCCTGCATTTTTTTCTGGAAGACCTTCGCCCCACATTTACTCCTAACCTGTTCCTTTTGGTATCTCTTTAAGGTGTGTCTCAACAACTCATTTCATTTGATTTTGGTTTTTGATCAGATCCTAATTGAGGCAGGACCTGAGTTTCTAAGTCAGTTTAGGCAGAAGGTTTAATCCAGAGACTGTCCTCAGGCAGGATACATTATTGTTATATAATCCTAAGGAATGTAAAGGCAAAAAAAGGTTTGTCCTTTCTTCCTCCTTGAGAATTCCAGACCCCTCTCTCCTTGGGGACTCCTAGACTTCTTATCAACCTGCTTTAGGAAATGACTCTCTCACATATATGACAACTGGAAAACCATAGCTTCTACTATAAGGACATTTATTGACAAAGTAATGTCTCTGCTTTTTAATATGCTGTCTAAGTTGGTCATAGCTTTTCTTCCAAGGAGCAAGTGTCTTAATTTCATGGCAGCAGTCACCATCTGCAGTGATTTTGGAGCCCTCCAAAAATAAAGCCTGTCACAGTTTCCCTTGTTTCCTCATCTATTTGACAGGAGGTGTAGGGACCAGATGCCATGATCTTAGTGTTTTGAATGTTGAGTTGTAAGCCAGCTTTCTCACTCTCCTCTCTCACTTTCATCAAGAGGCTCTTCACTTCCTCTTCACTTTCTGCCATAGGGTGGTAACCTGTGCATATCTAAGATGGTTGATATTTCTCCCATCAATCTTGATTTCAGCTTTTGATTCATCCAGCCTGGCATTTCACATGATGTAGTCTGCATATAAGTTAAATAAGTGGGGTGACAATATACAGCCTTGACATATTCCTTTTCTAATTTGGAACCAGACTGTTGCATCTTGACCTACATACAGATTTCTCAGGAGACAGGTAAGGTAGTCTGGTATTCCCATCTCTTGAAGAATTTTCCACAGTTTGTTGTGATCTGATTCACACAGTCAAAGGCTTTGATACATTTAATAAAACAGAAGCAGATGTTTTTTGGAATTCTTTTGCCTTTTCTATAATCCAACAGATGTTGAAATTGGGTCTCTGGTTCCTCTGCTTTTTCTAAATTCAGCTTAAACATATGGAAGCTCTCGGGTCATGTACTGTTGAAGCTTGGCTTGGAGAATTTTGAGCATTACTTTGCTAGCTTGTGAGATGAGTGCAATTGTGTGGTGGTTTGAACATTCTTTGGCATTTCTTTTCTTTGGGATTGGAATGAAAACTGACTTTCTCCAGTCTTGTGGCCACTGCTGAGTTTTCCACATTTGCTGGCATATTGAGTACAACACTTTCATGGCTTCATATTTTAGGATTTGAAATAGCTCAACTGGAATTCCATCACCTCCACTAGCTTTATGTGTAGTGATGCTTCCTAAAGCCCATTTGACTTTGCATCCCAGGATGTCTGGCTCTAGGTGGGTGATCACCCCATGGTGTTTATGTGGATCATAAAGACCTTTTTTGTATAGTTCTTCTGTGTATTCTTGCCACCTCTTCTTAATATTCTGCTTCTGTTAGGTCCATACCAATTCTGTCCTTTATTGAGCCTATCTTTGCATGAAATGTTCCCTTGGTATCTCTAATTTTCTTGAAGATATCCCATTCTATTATTTTCCTATATTTCTTTGAATTGATCACTTAGGAAGGCGTTCTTATCTCCTTACTATTCTTTGGAAATTTGCATTCAGATGGATATATCTTTCCTTTGCTCCTTTGCCTTTAGCTTCTCTTATTTTTCAGCTATTTGTAAGGCCTCCTCAGACAACCATTTTGCCATGTTGCATTTGTTTTTCTTGGGGATGGTCTTGATCACCACCTCCTGAACAATGTCATGAACCTCCATCCATAGTTCTTCAGGTACTCTATCAGATTTAAACCCTTAAGTCTATTTCTCACTTCCATTGTATAATCATAAGGGATTTGATTTAGTTCATACCTGAATGACTTAGTAGCAGCAGCAGCAGCATACTTGAATGGTCTAGTGGTTTTCCCTATTTTCTTCAATTTAAGTCTGAATTTGGCTCATGATCTGAGCCACAGGTCCTGGTCTTGTTTGTGCTGACTATATAGAGCTTTTCCATCTTTGGCTGAAAAGAATATAATCAGTCTGATTTCAGTATTGACCATCTGGTGATGTCCATGTGCAGAGTCTTCTCTTATGTTGTTGGAAGAGGGTGTTTGCTATGACCAGTNGTTTGTGCTGACTATATAGAGCTTTTCCATCTTTGGCTGAAAAGAATATAATCAGTCTGATTTCAGTATTGACCATCTGGTGATGTCCATGTGCAGAGTCTTCTCTTATGTTGTTGGAAGAGGGTGTTTGCTATGACCAGTGCATTCTCTTGGCAAAGCTCTGTTAGCCTTTGTTCTGCTTCATTCTGTAGTCCAAGGTTAAATTTGCCTGTTACTCCAGGTATCTCTTGACTTCCTACTTTTGCATTCAAATCCCCTATGATGAAAAGGACCTCTTTTTGGGGTGTTAGTTCTAGAAGGTCTTGTGAGTCATAATAGAATCATTCAACTTCAGCTTTTTCAGCATTAGTGGTTGGGGCATAGACTTAGATTACTATGATATTGAATGGTTTGCCTTGGAAATGGACAGAGATCATTCTGTTATTTTTGAGAATCCACCCAAATACTGCATTTCAGACCGTTTTATTGACTATGATGGCTACTCCATTTCTTTTAAAGGATTCTTGCCCACAGTAGTAGATATAATGGTCGTCTGAATTGAATTTGCCCTTTCTGGTCCATTTTATTTCACAAAGTCTCAATGTTTACTCTTGCCATCTCCTGTTTGACCATTTCCAATTTACCTTGATTCATGGACCTAACATTCCAGTTTCCTATGGGATATTGTTCTTTATAGCATTGAACTTTACTTCCATCACCAATCACATCCACAGCTGGACATTGTTTTCACTTTGGTTCTGTCTCTCCATTCTTTCTGGAGTTATTTCCCCTCTCTCCAATAGTATATTGGGCACCTACCAGTCTGGGGAGTTCATCTTTCAGTGTCCTATCTTTTTCCTTTTCATACTGTTCATGAGGTTCTCAAGGCAAGAATAATGAAGTGATTTCTCATTCCCTTCTCCAGTGGACCATGTTTCGTCAGAACTCTCGACCAAGACCCATCCATCTTGAGTGGCCCTATGTGGAGTAGCTCATAGTTTCATTGAGTTAGACAAGGCTGTGATCCATGTAATAAGTTTGCTTAGTTTTCTGTGATTGTGGTTTTCATTCTGCCTGGTCTCTGATGAATAAGGAAAAGGATAAAGTTATATTACATCAGTTAATAAGAAAAATAGCTGTTTCATTGTCATTTATTTTTTGTAACACTTCTACTTTATTATGTATATCTGACCTATAGTTTTCCTTCCTTCTGAAGAATTTATTTGAGAATTTTATTCAAATCAAGTCTATTGGTGACAAATTTTCTTAAGTTTTGTTCATCTGAGAAAGCCTCTATTTCTCCTTCACTTTTGAAGAATAATTTTGCTGGATATAAACTTCTAGGTTGGTGGTTCTTTTCTTTCAACACATTAAATATTTTACTGCACTCTCTTATTGCTTACATAATTTCTAAAAGGAAGTCATATGTAATTCTTATTAATGCTGCTCTGTGGTTCCAGTGTTTTCCCTTCTGGATTTGTTGAAGACATTATTTTTTATTTTATGCAGCTTGAATTTGGTATACTTCAGCATACGTCTTTTTATATATTTTTATTATTTATTTATCTTTTTGATGTATGGCAAAACCAATACAATATTGTAAAGTTTTTTTAAAAAAATAAATAATAAAGCATAGGTTTTATATGTGTTTTTATCCTGTGGTGTTCTCTGAGCTAAGAGAGCATCTGTGTTTTTGTATCTATCATTTGTTTGGAGAAATTATCAATCATTATTATTTCAAGTACGTTTCATGTTCCTTTCTCTCTTCTCTTGGTATTCCCATTATGTGTAGTTCCACTTTTTGTTGTCATTCCACAGTTCCTGGATAGTCTATTATTTTTCCTTCAATGCATCTCAATTTTGAAAGCTTCTATTGACATTTTTTCAAGCACTAATTCTTTCCTCAACTGTGCCCAATCCTAGGATGGGCCCACCTGAACCATTCTTCATTTCTCATTCTTGTAGCAGAGGTTTTGATTTCTTATGGGCTCCTTTTGACTCTTTCTTAGAGGTTACATCACTCTGCCTACATTACCATCTGGTTCTTGCATGTTGTCCATTTTTTTACATTGTGGACCTTAGCTTACAATAACAGCTGCTTTAAACTACAATCTGATAATTCCAGAATCTCTGCCATATCTGAATCTGGTTTTCCTACTTATTCCTTCCCTTCAAGCTGTGTGTTTGTTTTGTTTTGTTTTTTGTTTTTATCTTTGTGTGTGTGTGTGTGTGTGTGACTTTTAGTGTGTTTTGCAATATTTGTTGTAATCTGAACATGAGTTACTGGGTAAGAGAAACTGAGGTCTAAAGGCATTTTGTGTGAGGCTTTACTTTACTTTACTGAGCTTCCTTGGTGGCTCAGGTGGCAAAAAATCTGCCTGCAATGCAGGAGACCTGGGTTTGATCCCTGGGTTGGGAAGATCCCCTGGAGGTGGGCACAGAACCCACTCCATTGTTCTTGCCTGGAGATCACTTTACATGGTGGGGGTAGGCTGTGTTTACTGCCTGACCTGCCTATATGTGTTGGAGGCTAATGTTTCCTTTGCACCCTTATTTTTGTCTCTTTTGTTGTCCTCAGTTCAGTTCAGTTCAGTCGCTCAGTTGTGTACGACTCTTTGCGACCCCATGAATTGCAGCACACCAGGCCTCCATGTCCATCATCAACTGCCGGAGTTCACTCAAACTCATGTCCATCGAGTCGGTGATGCCATCCAGCCATCTCATCTCTGTCATCCCCTTCTCCTCTTGCCCTCAATCCCTCCCAGCATCAGAGTCTTTTCCAATGAGTCAACTTAAAAAAAAAAAAAAAACAAGCAAAATAGTCCAGCAGGGGGCAAAACAGGGTTGGTATGGCAGTTCTATGCCTGAGAGGGGGTCTAGTCTCCATCTAGCCCCAACACCATCTCCCATTTGTGCAAAATGGCTGCTGGCATTCTGGCTATCACATCTAAATTCCAGACAGCAGGAGGAAGGAAGAACAAAAGAGCACATTCCCTTTAAGGAGATTTTTTCAAAGTCTCTTACACCCTCATTAGTGTTAGTGTTAGCCGCTCAGTCGTGCCCGACTCTTTGCGATCCTATGGACTGCATCCCACCAGGTTCCTCTGTCCATGAGATTTTCCAGGCAAGGATACTGGAGCGGGTTGCCATTTCCTTCTCCAGGGGATCTTCCCACCCCAGGGATCAAAGCCGGGTCTCCTGCACTGCAGGCAGATTCTTTACCGACTGAGCTACAAGGGAAGCCCCTACAACCTCGTTGGCCTGGTCTTAATTCAAGAGCCACATCCAGCTACAAAGGAAGTTGGAAAATGTAGTCCTTTAGTTCAGTGGCCATTTGTCCAAACAAAAATCTAGTCTTGGTAATAATGAAAGAAGAAAGAGTGGCTGGTGGGAAGCAGCTAGTAGCCTTGGTCTTGGAATATCAATGCTCCATCTTTTCTTTCCTTCCAAAGTGTTTCATTCATCCTAGGCAGAACTCTACCTGAGCTGATGTGGGTCAGCTTTTTTTCAATGAGATTCTGTCTGCTTTATAACAGGTTCTGGTCTCAGGTGGGAGTGAGCAGCCAGCACCTATTTCTGGGTCTTCTGGACAGTACAGTGAGCTGCTAAGAAGATACGATGAACTGCTGGCTTTTGAAAGAGGTCTTTTCCCTCCTCCACTCCACTGATCCTCTGGGGCAAAACTGCCTCTGTTTTGCAGCCAGTGAGTTACCTGCCTTGGCCAATGGAGGCTGGGAACCTTGCCTTTCCATCCAGTCCCAGCCACTGCTCTCTCCCCTCTACCTGCAGCTCTGCCTCTGCTTTGGCCCATGATGCATCTGGGTCTGCTGCCCATCCACCTCTTCCTCACACTTTTCTCTGGGGATAGCCCCTGTGTCTTTTCTGCTTGCATCCCTCACAGCACTGGGCACAAAGCAGGTGACTAAAAATCCCTGCTCGTTGATTGTTTAGGGGGAAGTGATGACAAAATTCTGCCTTCCGAAATGATGTGTATTGTGGTATCAGGAAGTGTTCGGGATAACTGTGTTTTTAAATGGAATTGCCACATTTTTTGAAATAGTAATCGTGATCACTAACATGTACACATACGATGTATCAGGCATCATGTGAGCATTTTGCAAGTTTCATTGTCATAACAACTCTGATGTTGGTACTGGGAGCCCCCCATTTTGCACAAGAGAAATCAGACACCAGAAGTTAAGCCAATTAGTGCAAGGTTGAAGCCAGGATTTGAGCCCAGACGTCTGCCTCTAGACAGTAGTGCAGCAAGAGCAGTAAGGTGGCTGGAGGCAGTGACCTGAGTCCAGATCTGAGAGAGAGGCCCAGGGTTGGATCCCAGTCCACACCTTATCCCCTACTAGGATGGGATCCAGGGCAAGCCACATCTTGCTCTCAAAAATGAGGGCTAGGCTTGATCAGGATTTGCAGTGTATCGGGCTTGGAGGGTCCCAGGTTGGTGCCCTAAGTTAAAGAGGGCCAAGGGTGATCATTGCCATGTAGGCATGCTGACCTGGTGTTGTCTTCCAGAATATTCCAGAGAAGCCAGACATCCTGAGTTTTGTTTGCCAAATCCTTTCTGACTTGCAGACATCAGTAACTAATTACTTGCAACTCACCCCACATCCAAATAACACATCTACTGCTCGCCTGCAGCCAGTGAGTTACCAGTTCACTAGCTGAGCTAGGTCTTCTGTAAAGGCTCTTCCACCACTGTCGGAATGCGAGATTCCAAAGCAGCCCCTGCCCTCCAGGGATTTCAGTCTCCCTGGCAAATGTACCGGGACACACCTACTCCAGGAGAACTCTGAACAGAAGGGCCTGGGGCCTGGGGCCTGCAGCCAGTGGAGGTTTCCTGAGGGGCAGAGTCCTGCAGAAAGCTGAGATGCAGATGGGTGCAAAGATGTTGCCCCAGCCAGGCTGACAGAAGTTTGCCCTCTCTGTGGGTCCTCTGGGCACACCCAGAGCCAGGGCTTAACCTGGGCTGTCAGTGGGGCCAGCTTGCTGGTGAGGAAACAGAGCTTTAGTGACTCACCTAAAGCCCCCAGACAGGAGGTGCTGAAATGGGACTGAAAGCCAGTCTGGCTGCATTCCACCTCCCAGAGAGGACTAGGTTTCAGAGGAAGAGAGTCTGGGATTGGAGAGTCAGCTCTATGTATGGGAACCTGGAGAGGAAGTTCTACCCCACAGGGGCTGCCCCAGAATGCTCTAGAAGAAAGACAAGGAGTTAAAGCCTGACCACATGAGTTGAGCAGAACCGAGAGATCAGGGTCCTGGGGAGACGTGGATGGAGCCATCTGCTTCAGAGGACCCAGCCTCTGCATCACCAACCTCCGGAGAGGCCCTCTACCCCCGCAGACCCCACCCCATTCCCCATCTGTTAAAAGGATGTGATTGTGTTAGGCCCCGAACGGCCTAATCACGGGAGGCGTCGCTTCTCAGATCACCAAGACTCGAATTCGATGCAATCAGCAAGAGGATTTATTAAACCGGCGCGCCGGGGTTCGATCTTTCTCGAAAAGAATGAACCCCGATGCTAGTTACAGAGCAGTTTTTATACACCAAAAGCTACAAGCAGGTATAGGTGGGGTGAAGACGATCTCAGCAAACTGATTGGTGGGCATAACTTGACCTTTACAGAGATAGGTCTGGAAGCTACCAGGCTGAAACGGCTAACCGACCACCTCATACCTTGCGGCGGTTAGCCAATTTTCTAGAAAAGATTAACAGAAAAACAATTACCCGGGGGGTCCCTTCTAAGGCCAGGAAACTAGACTATAGGTTATCAGATAGAGGGCAGGTTCCTTTTCCATGAGTCATGACTAGCCCTTAAGAAACAGAACAAAGGGTTGCTTTAAAATTTAACTTTTTCTCTTCACCACGCATTCCGAGAAACAAACACACTCAGAAGAACAATGCAGATGGTGGCGTGCAGTTTATTATACCAGCTGGCCCAAGGTGGAGTTTCCTCTTAGCCAAGGACCCCGATAAGTTTTTGTGAAAACCTTATGTACCCTAACTGTACGTGCCCAAACCCACCTCCCCAAATTCCCTGAAACTAGTCTGAACAAAGGAAAAGAAAGATACAATCAAAGTTAACCTGTGATTCATATGCCTTAGGCCTAGGTAGTTAACAGTGGACAATTATCAATAGGCCTGTGATCATACCCCAATAAGCATAATAGAATTTATGATTCTATTCAGTTACACAGACAATTAGGGTATTCTTTTAGGTGAGGGAGAGTCTAGGTACAAGCCCTGGGGCTCTTCCATGGGTGGGGGGGGTCTGGTTTTCTAGTTGGTATTTCATTTCCATAGATACTGGACATATAGCTCAAAGTCCACAGTCTGGCCCAAGATGGAGCCTGTTCTGTTTCCTCCTTCAGTATCGAATTTTTCTTTTGTGGACTCTGGATTTAGGAGTCATGATGAGGAAAGTTTTCCCTACTGAAAGATTAGTTATAAAGGGATTTCCATGTTTTCTGCTAATAAAAAGCCAAGGTGTCCATGGAGGGGGGAATAATAAGAGAAAACCCTGGGCCCAGAAGCACAGTCTTTTGCTATATGATGCACCTGACATGATCTCTGTCAAACACATTGCAGGCTGATCTGGGGAGGGAGCTGCCTCCAGCCCAGGGCGGACATCACCATGGCCTTCCTGATACACCTGCTGGTCTGCACGTTCGGGATGGGCTCCTGGGTGGCCATCAACGGGCTTTGGGTGGAGCTGCCCCTGCTGGTGACAGAGCTACCAGAGGGCTGGTATCTACCCTCCTACCTCACAGTGATCATCCAGCTGGCCAACATCGGCCCCCTGCTGGTCACCCTGCTCCATCACTTCCGGCCTGGCTGCCTCTCCGAGCCGGCCGTTGTCTTCACCGTGCTGGGGGTGGGCACCATCGCCTGCACCCTCTTCGCCTTCCTCTGGAACGTCACTTCCTGGGTGCTGGGCAGCCGACACAGCATCGCCTTCCTGGTCCTCACCTTCTTCCTGGCCCTGGTGGACTGCACCTCCTCTGTCACATTTCTGCCCTTCATGAGCAGGCTGCCCACCTACTACCTCACCACCTTCTTTGTGGGCGAAGGACTCAGCGGCCTCCTGCCTGCACTGGTGGCTCTTGCCCAGGGCTCGGGTCTCACCACCTGCATCAACGTCACGGAGATATCGGCCACCACCCTGAGCCCGGAGACCGCCAGGAACGTGGACAGCCCACAGGTACCTGGCATCTCTCAGGGTCATTGCAGCTCTGTCCTTGGTCACAAGCAAGATCTTACCAAGGGCTGGTGTTCCCTAGATGTTGGGTGGACCCGTGTTCTTGTCCCGACAGCACTTTTGATCACTTGGGGGCGCTGCTGAGACACACACACATATCTAGGGTGGGGCTCCTCTGAAATCCTTGCGGTCAGGTGTATTTTGAAATCTGGAGTGTCAGATCATAGAACACACTTATCCCACGTCTAAGACAGGGCCTGTGACACGGCAATGGGCACAGTGATGCCCACAGCCCACAGCCCAGGGCATTCATGCCCCATAGGCGGATGAGGGCTATAAACAGCTTCATATCCAGTTCAAATGTTGCTGTCAACCAAGTCACAAAAACATTCTGACTTTCAGAGCCTTTCGGATTTTAGAGTTGCAGATAAGGGATTGTGAACGTGTCTTTATCGAAAATTCCCCAGCTGCCACTAATGTACAACCAAGGCTGAGAACCACAGACTTTAGACGTTGATAAACGTTTGGACGTTACCCCATGTGTTTACAGCATCAAATTTTCTCACTGGATATGGGACAATATATATGTCTGATGTTATCCAAACCACAGCAGTGCAGCAATGGTTGCAAACCAGTGGCCTGGGCCACCATAACAGGCAAGATTTTTTTTTTTTTTTTTTGAGAGTTTGAATTAGTTTATAACATTCAAATGTTCTGGAATTTCACATAAATCTAGATGCGTGATATCTCTTAAAACAGTCGCCACAGGCGCCTTTGGGTGGGGCTGTTCTCCTGTCTCAAGCCAGCCCCATCTCTGAATAGGCACGTTTTCGGTTGCCAGCCCTGGAGTGCATTGAGTGGGCGGAGCTGTAGCTTCTATCCTGACACCTCCGTGCTCTGTAAAGTGGGGATTGCACTGGCGCCGTCAGGGGACACACACAGGCTGATGCAGACCCAGTGCTGCTGTGCAGCGAGCGAGTCAGTGTGAGCATATATTATCCTCACGATAGTAGCTGTGCGCATATTATCCATCACTTACATAATAATGATAATGCCTAGTATTTATTGTATACACACAGACCTCGGAGACAATTACAGATTTGGTTCCAGACCACCACGATAAACCAAATATCTCAGCTTAACGATAGTCACACAAGCCTTTTATGTGCCTATAAAAGTTATGTTTATGCTATATGTCGTCTATTGAGTGTATAATAGCACTGTGTCTAAAAAAAAATGTACATAGCATAATTTTAAAATATTTTATTATTAAAAAGTGCTAAAAAAAAAAAAACCAACAAAAGTAAAAAATGCTAACCATCTAGGAATTTCCTGGTGATCCAGAGTGTAGAACTCAGCTTCCACTTTAGGGGATCTAGGTTCAATCCCTGGTTAGGCAGTGAAGAGCCCACAAGCTGTGTGGGGCAGCCAAAAAAAAAAAAAAGTCAACTATCATCTGAGCCTTCCATGAGTCATAATCTTTTTGCTAATGGAGGGTTTGAAATAATTCAAGAATTACCAAAATGTGACCCAGAGGCAGGAAGTAAGCAAATGCTGCTGGAAAAAGTACCAATAGACTTGCTCGACATAGGGTTGCTGCAGACCTTCAGTTTGTAAAAAAAAAAAAAAATCACCCAAGGATCTGACTGGCCCTTGTTTCGTCTTTCCAGGGAGCTGGCAGCACTTTGGTGTCTGAGCTCGCTGGGACAGCACCCTCCGTGATGCACCTGGAAAGCCGTTACCTGCCCGCCAACTTCCCGCCCTTGGTCTTCTTCCTCCTGCTCTCCTTCATGATGGCCTGCTGCTTCGTCGCCTTCTTTTTCCTCCAGCGTCAACCCAGGCGCTGGGAAGCCTCCATAGAAGACCTCCTCACCTCTCAGGTCACCCTCAGCTCCATCCGGCCGCAGGAAGGGAAGGACCTGGGCCCCTCAGAGGAGAGCGGCAAGGCCCAGGGCCCTCCCGAGGAGAAGACGGCCCCCCAGCGCCTGGCCCCCCTGGCGTTCATCTACGTCCTGGTGGCCTTCGTGAACGCGCTCACCAACGGCCTGCTGCCCTCGGTGCAGACCTACTCCTGCCTGTCCTACGGGCCTGTGGCCTACCACCTGTCTGCCACCCTCAGCTCCATGGCCAGCCCTCTCACCTGCTTCCTCTCCATTTTTCTGCCTAACAGGTCTGCCCGCATCCAGCCCTGGAGAGCTTGGGTTGGGGGTGCACTTTGTGTCAGAACCCAGAATCCACCGCGCCTACCTATCAGGCTGGAGGTGGGATAGTTAAGAACATGGTGTCTGGGGCTCAACTGTCTGGGTTCAAGTCCTGGCTCTGCCACTTGCTAGCTCTGTGATACTGGACACCTCTCTGAGCCTCAGGAATCTAATCTGGAAAATGGGGAGAATAATAGCTCTTCTTAGGTTGCTGGGGACTAATTGTGTAAAGCTTTTAGAGCAGTGAGTACCTGGCACAGGTCAGGTCACCGTTCACCACCACTGGCCCATGAGGAGGAATAAGCAGGCAGGAAGCGAGGCTTCTATTTACAAATAGAAACCCTGAGGCTTGGAGAAAGCGTTTGCTTTAGTCTAATTCCCAGGATTTGAGTCCTGCCCTCCTGCCTCCGGCCCACGCTGGCCCTCTTACAACTGTAATTCTAGAAGACTGGCTGGGCAAATTGATAAAACGCAAACTGAGTCAGCCTAGATTGAGGCCTGGGGTTCCAAATTTTAATAAGCAACTTAAGTGGTTCTGATGCAGGGGCTTCAGACCCCCACAGGAGAAACACCCACCTTGGGGTCATGAGATTTTAGGTCCCCTCTGCCTCCCACCGGCTCCTCTGCCCTGCCTGTCCTTACTGCCTCTCAGCCCTGCCCATCCCCACCTGCCACCTCACCTCCCCTAGTCCTGCCCACCCCACCCCCATCCCCTGCCAGGGAAGGAGGGATCATGAAGAAGATGTGTATAAGAGACAGGTGTTTACATGGTTCACAAATCAAAGTTATATAAAAAGATCTACACTGAGATGCTGCAAACATCCCAGCAATTTCTTTGTGTCCTTCAAAGGCTGCTTTGTACAAATACAAAGAGAACATATTCTTCCTCCTCTTCCCCTAAGTCCAAAAGACCATACACTGTCCACCTACCTTGATGTTGTTCACTTATCGATGCAGCCTTGAGGCCTGTCACCATCCATTACCCAGGGAGCTCTCCCACCTCCCTCTCTTTGTAACAGGTGTATGCTATTCCAACAGGCCATCATCTCTTCCACTAGCCCCTCTTCTGTGAATGGCACAAAGGTTGTCTCTTATGTTTTGCTGTTATCAACAAGACTGCAAGAAATAGTAACCTTGTGTCTAACTCATGGCTTTGGAACAATCTCACAGTGAGAAATGGAGTTGTTGTTGATTGACATTTCCCATGGTGAATGAAGGGGACAGTCTAAGACTTACTTGTATTTTTCCCTCTGAACTGTTCATATCCTATGTTGACTTCTCTATTGGGTCTTTTTGTTCTTAATCTGTAAAAACTCTTGACATATTAGGAAGATGAACCTTTTGTCTGTGCCTTACATTGCAGTATTTTCCCCCAGGATATCATCTGTCTTTTGATCTTCTTGTTGGTATCTTTTTGCCATTTTTGGAAGAGGCTGTTTTATTTGCTTGCTTTTGTGTGTTCTAATATTTATGCAGTAGAATGTATTGTAGCCACGCATTCCGAGAAACAAACACACTCAGAAGAACAATGCAGATGGTGGCGTGCAGTTTATTATACCAGCTGGCCCAAGGTGGAGTTTCCTCTTAGCCAAGGACCCCGATAAGTTTTTGTGAAAACCTTATGTACCCTAACTGTACGTGCCCAAACCCACCTCCCCAAATTCCCTGAAACTAGTCTGAACAAAGGAAAAGAAAGATACAATCAAAGTTAACCTGTGATTCATATGCCTTAGGCCTAGGTAGTTAACAGTGGACAGTTATCAATAGGCCTGTGATCATACCCCAATAAGCATAATAGAATTTATGATTCTATTCAGTTACACAGACAATTAGGGTATTCTTTTAGGTGAGGGAGAGTCTAGGTACAAGCCCTGGGGCTCTTCCATGGGTGGGGGGGGTCTGGTTTTCTAGTTGGTATTTCATTTCCATAGATACTGGACATATAGCTCAAAGTCCACAGTCTGGCCCAAGATGGAGCCTGTTCTGTTTCCTCCTTCAGTATCGAATTTTTCTTTTGTGGACTCTGGATTTAGGAGTCATGATGAGGAAAGTTTTCCCTACTGAAAGATTATTTATAAAGGGATTTCCATGTTTTCTGCTAATAAAAAGCCAAGGTGTCCATGGAGGGGGGAATAATAAGAGAAAACCCTGGGCCCAGAAGCACAGTCTTTTGCTATATGATGCACCTGACACGATCTCTGTCAAACACATTGCAGGCTGATCTGGGGAGGGAGCTGCTGTTGGTATTTCATTTCCATAGATACTGGACATATAGCTCAAAGTCCACAGTCTGGCCCAAGATGGAGCCTGTTCTGTTTCCTCCTTCAGTATCGAATTTTTCTTTTGTGGACTCTGGATTTAGGAGTCATGATGAGGAAAGTTTTCCCTACTGAAAGATTAGTTATAAAGGGATTTCCATGTTTTCTGCTAATAAAAAGCCAAGGTGTCCATGGAGGGGGGAATAATAAGAGAAAACCCTGGGCCCAGAAGCACAGTCTTTTGCTATATGATGCACCTGACATGATCTCTGTCAAACACATTGCAGGCTGATCTGGGGAGGGAGCTGCCTCCAGCCCAGGGCGGACATCACCATGGCCTTCCTGATACACCTGCTGGTCTGCACGTTCGGGATGGGCTCCTGGGTGGCCATCAACGGGCTTTGGGTGGAGCTGCCCCTGCTGGTGACAGAGCTACCAGAGGGCTGGTATCTACCCTCCTACCTCACAGTGATCATCCAGCTGGCCAACATCGGCCCCCTGCTGGTCACCCTGCTCCATCACTTCCGGCCTGGCTGCCTCTCCGAGCCGGCCGTTGTCTTCACCGTGCTGGGGGTGGGCACCATCGCCTGCACCCTCTTCGCCTTCCTCTGGAACATCACTTCCTGGGTGCTGGGCAGCCGACACAGCATCGCCTTCCTGGTCCTCACCTTCTTCCTGGCCCTGGTGGACTGCACCTCCTCTGTCACATTTCTGCCCTTCATGAGCAGGCTGCCCACCTACTACCTCACCACCTTCTTTGTGGGCGAAGGACTCAGCGGCCTCCTGCCTGCACTGGTGGCTCTTGCCCAGGGCTCAGGTCTCACCACCTGCATCAACGTCACGGAGATATCGGCCACCACCCTGAGCCCGGAGACCGCCAGGAACGTGGACAGCCCACAGGTACCTGGCATCTCTCAGGGTCATTGCAGCTCTGTCCTTGGTCACAAGCAAGATCTTACCAAGGGCTGGTGTTCCCTAGATGTTGGGTGGACCCGTGTTCTTGTCCCGACAGCACTTTTGATCACTTGGGGGCGCTGCTGAGACACACACACATATCTAGGGTGGGGCTCCTCTGAAATCCTTGCGGTCAGGTGTATTTTGAAATCTGGAGTGTCAGATCATAGAACACACTTATCCCACGTCTAAGACAGGGCCTGTGACACGGCAATGGGCACAGTGATGCCCACAGCCCACAGCCCAGGGCATTCATGCCCCATAGGCGGATGAGGGCTATAAACAGCTTCATATCCAGTTCAAATGTTGCTGTCAACCAAGTCATGAAAACATTCTGACTTTCAGAGCCTTTCGGATTTTAGAGTTGCAGATAAGGGATTGTGAACGTGTCTTTATCGAAAATTCCCCAGCTGCCACTAATGTACAACCAAGGCTGAGAACCACAGACTTTAGACGTTGATAAACGTTTGGACGTTACCCCATGTGTTTACAGCATCAAATTTTCTCACTGGATATGGGACAATATATATGTCTGATGTTATCCAAACCACAGCAGTGCAGCAATGGTTGCAAACCAGTGGCCTGGGCCACCATAACAAGCAAGATTTTTTTTTTTTTTTTTGAGAGTTTGAATTAGTTTATAACATTCAAATGTTCTGGAATTTCACATAAATCTAGATGCGTGATATCTCTTAAAACAGTCGCCACAGGCGCCTTTGGGTGGGGCTGTTCTCCTGTCTCAAGCCAGCCCCATCTCTGAATAGGCACGTTTTCGGTTGCCAGCCCTGGAGTGCATTGAGTGGGCGGAGCTGTAGCTTCTATCCTGACACCTCCGTGCTCTGTAAAGTGGGGATTGCACTGGCGCCGTCAGGGGACACACACAGGCTGATGCAGACCCAGTGCTGCTGTGCAGCGAGCGAGTCAGTGTGAGCATATATTATCCTCACGATAGTAGCTGTGCGCATATTATCCATCACTTACATAATAATGATAATGCCTAGTATTTATTGTATACACACAGACCTCGGAGACAATTACAGATTTGGTTCCAGACCACCACGATAAACCAAATATCTCAGCTTAACGATAGTCACACAAGCCTTTTATGTGCCTATAAAAGTTATGTTTATGCTATATGTCGTCTATTGAGTGTATAATAGCACTGTGTCTAAAAAAAAATGTACATAGCATAATTTTAAAATATTTTATTATTAAAAAGTGCTAAAAAAAAAAAAACCAACAAAAGTAAAAAATGCTAACCATCTAGGAATTTCCTGGTGATCCAGAGTGTAGAACTCAGCTTCCACTTTAGGGGATCTAGGTTCAATCCCTGGTTAGGCAGTGAAGAGCCCACAAGCTGTGTGGGGCAGCCAAAAAAAAAAAAAAGTCAACTATCATCTGAGCCTTCCATGAGTCATAATCTTTTTGCTAATGGAGGGTTTGAAATAATTCAAGAATTACCAAAATGTGACCCAGAGGCAGGAAGTAAGCAAATGCTGCTGGAAAAAGTACCAATAGACTTGCTCGACATAGGGTTGCTGCAGACCTTCAGTTTGTAAAAAAAAAAAAAAATCACCCAAGGATCTGACTGGCCCTTGTTTCGTCTTTCCAGGGAGCTGGCAGCACTTTGGTGTCTGAGCTCGCTGGGACAGCACCCTCCGTGATGCACCTGGAAAGCCGTTACCTGCCCGCCAACTTCCCGCCCTTGGTCTTCTTCCTCCTGCTCTCCTTCATGATGGCCTGCTGCTTCGTCGCCTTCTTTTTCCTCCAGCGTCAACCCAGGCGCTGGGAAGCCTCCATAGAAGACCTCCTCACCTCTCAGGTCACCCTCAGCTCCATCCGGCCGCAGGAAGGGAAGGACCTGGGTCCCCCAGAGGAGAGCGGCAAGGCCCAGGGCCCTCCCGAGGAGAAGACGGCCCCCCAGCGCCTGGCCCCCCTGGCGTTCATCTACGTCCTGGTGGCCTTCGTGAACGCGCTCACCAACGGCCTGCTGCCCTCGGTGCAGACCTACTCCTGCCTGTCCTACGGGCCTGTGGCCTACCACCTGTCTGCCACCCTCAGCTCCATGGCCAGCCCTCTCACCTGCTTCCTCTCCATTTTTCTGCCTAACAGGTCTGCCCGCATCCAGCCCTGGAGAGCTTGGGTTGGGGGTGCACTTTGTGTCAGAACCCAGAATCCACCGCGCCTACCTATCAGGCTGGAGGTGGGATAGTTAAGAACATGGTGTCTGGGGCTCAACTGTCTGGGTTCAAGTCCTGGCTCTGCCACTTGCTAGCTCTGTGATACTGGACACCTCTCTGAGCCTCAGGAATCTAATCTGGAAAATGGGGAGAATAATAGCTCTTCTTAGGTTGCTGGGGACTAATTGTGTAAAGCTTTTAGAGCAGTGAGTACCTGGCACAGGTCAGGTCACCGTTCACCACCACTGGCCCATGAGGAGGAATAAGCAGGCAGGAAGCGAGGCTTCTATTTACAAATAGAAACCCTGAGGCTTGGAGAAAGCGTTTGCTTTAGTCTAATTCCCAGGATTTGAGTCCTGCCCTCCTGCCTCCGGCCCACGCTGGCCCTCTTACAACTGTAATTCTAGAAGACTGGCTGGGCAAATTGATAAAACGCAAACTGAGTCAGCCTAGATTGAGGCCTGGGGTTCCAAATTTTAATAAGCAACTTAAGTGGTTCTGATGCAGGGGCTTCAGACCCCCACAGGAGAAACACCCACCTTGGGGTCATGAGATTTTAGGTCCCCTCTGCCTCCCACCTGCTCCTCTGCCCTGCCTGTCCTTACTGCCTCTCAGCCCTGCCCATCCCCATCTGCCACCTCACCTCCCCTAGTCCTGCCCACCCCACCCCCATCCCCTGCCAGGGAAGGAGGGATCATGAAGATGGGAGAGCTGGACAGATGTCAGTTTGCCAGAAAGCTGAGTTTTCTCCCTTGGGTTTGAAAACTGTGGAGCGAAGCTGGAGATCTCTGAGGAAACAGACCAGAGACTGCAGATCTGTGGACTCTGAGATGCCCAGAATGTTAGAAATATAGAATCTGAGAGTCCCAGAATCCAAGAATCCTGAGACAGAAAGTGTCCTTAGAGGTAGGCAGCCCTCCACTCTAACCTGTCAGTGTGGATGGGGAGATCCTGGGGGAAAGACCTCAAATGAAGGATGGTGTCCTTGGTGGTCAGACCAAGGGCTACATGGAAGGCCACCAGTGCCCCTGAGCCAGCTACCAGGGCCCCCGGATCATGCGAATCTCATCTTGTAGACCAGGGAACTGAGGCTGGAGGGAGGAAGGGTCACCTGAGGCTGCACAGCACACCCTTCAGTCACAGTGCCATGATCCAAGCCTCCCACTCATCTGCCCAACTTCCTAGAGTGGGTGCGAGGTGTTGCAGGAGGAAATAGCAACAGATGGTACCAGGTGGGCCCATAACCAGGGCCAGGCCCTACACACTCTGCTCCCCTGCATTCTCCCAGCCATATAAGACTCATCTCACAGGTGAAGAAACTGAGGCTTAGGGCCCAGTCTTGCAGGAGGAACTGGGATTTGAACCAGGCTTGTGTAGCCCCAGAATCTGTTCTGTTTCTCCCACTGGGATGCTGGGCTCTGCTGTTAATACTCAAGATGACTTGTGCCAGTCTTGATCTCAGGAACCTCACTGATACACTTGAACTGGGTAGCCTGGAAGTTTCCACATGGGTCTAACCTCTAAACCTGGAGAAGCTGACCACTCCATGTGGCCCCCTGGAGCTCGGGCCGGGTGGGGGAGTAGGGGCAAACGTTCAGGCTTCTCACTCCTCCAATCACGCCCCATCCCTCCAACTCTGCCCTAGGTCTCTGCCGTTCCTGGGAGTCCTCACAGTGCTGGGGACCAGCTTCGGAGCCTACAACATGGCCATGGCTGTGATGAGCCCCTGCCCCCTCATGCAGGGCCACTGGGGCGGAGAAGTCCTCATCGTGAGTGTCTGGACTGTGGCGCTCTCCCCCTCCCACCTCTCCCTAGCCAGGGCCTAGGAGACCCAGGGTATAGCTCCTTCTCTTGACCAAGTGCTCTGTGGTTGCTTGCTCAGGAAGCCCCAGGTGGGTGTGGGGAGGAGGCGGGATGCTCTCACTGGGGAACAGAGGCTTCAGAAGGTTAGTTGGCTGGTCCAAGGTGCCAGTCTAGACTCTCCCACGAATGCCACACTCTCCACCGTGTGTATGGCGGCAGTAGCTTTCTCCCAGTTGCCTCTGACTTGATCGTGCTCTGCTGTGCTTAGGCGCTCAGCTGTGTCTGACTCTTTGTGACTCCATGGGCTGTAGTCCACCAGGCTCCCCTGTCCGTGGGGATTCTTCCGGCAACTTTGGGTTGCCATGCCCTCCAGGGGATCTTCCCAACCCAGAGCTCAAACCCAGGCCTCCCCCATTGCAGGTGGATTCTTTTACTGTCTGGCCCACCAGGGAAGCCCAAGAATACTGGAGTGGGTAGCCGATCCCTTCTCTAAGGGATCTTCCCTACCCAGGAATCGAACTGGGTTCTCTTGCACTATAGGTGGATTCTTTACCAGCTGAGCTACCAGGGAAGTCCTGACTTGATCAGGGGGGACAGAAAGCCATTGGGTTCTCCTTTATCCTTGGGGAGGTCAAGTCAGGGGCCCCCATTAGCTCTCCTTGCATTTAGAGGCTATTCCATGGGGTTCTCTTAGCCATGTTAGGTCACCCTAGAAGTGCCCTTTGCCCCTGGGGCTCACCCCAAAGTCACCTTCACTCAGCATCTCTCCCAACGTGTCTCTGCAGGTGGCTTCTTGGGTGCTGTTCACTGGCTGCCTGAGCTACGTCAAGGTGATGCTGGGTGTGATCCTGCGCGACCACAGCCGCAGCGCCCTCCTGTGGTGCGGGGCGGCGGTGCAGCTGGGCTCGCTCCTGGGAGCGGTTGTCATGTTCCCGCTGGTCAACGTGTTGAGGCTCTTCTCCTCCGCTGACTTCTGCAGCCTGCAGTGCTCCGCCTAAACCAGCTGAAGGGACGTGATCCGTCATAAGGCCCCGCCCTCACTACTAACTCCTGAAAACGGGGACACCTCGAGGCAAGGTGTGTGCCCAAGGTCACAGAGCCAGTGGTCGACAGCAGGGAGGCAGAGCCTGAGTACTTCTGTGTACAACACAAACTCCTCTCAGGAAGGGTGGGGAACGGTATGGGCCTCCCAGGGGACATGGAAATGCGAAGCACAGCCCACCCCAACTCTGTCCCAGTGCCTGCAGTTCTAGCTTCTCAGATCTCGTTTTAGCTCTTGAGAGATGACTGTGAGAGATGAACTATTTTCTGCCATATCAATAAACGAAGGACATCACAGCCACCAACGATTGCAGGTGTCCAACATGAGCCAGTGAGCCCTGAGGGAACTCAGGATATGAAAACACAGGATACTGGCCCCAGATAGCTGAGGTGCATATCAGAGGGATGATTTCAGTGAGCCCAGACTCATGCTAAATACACAGAAAAGCGCTGAATTGCTTAACTTGCAGTTTCCGGTTTTCTTTCATTAACAGTAATCTATTGATGCTTCCACTACCTGCCCTTTGTGGCAAAACTCCTATATCCTAGCTCCTCCCGTAACCTCCTCAGAGCAGTTCTCTCGGGGTTACTTGAGATGCTGCCTTCCAGGCTTGAAGTCCTAAAAATTCCCGCTGAATAAAACATAACTCTTTAACTTTTAGATTGTGAGTATTTTTCATGTCGACAACGGTTCTGCAGCACCCAGCTGGGTGGTGTTGGAAGGGGAACAGCTGGGAGGCTGCTGCTGCTGCTGCTAAGTCGCTTCAGTCGTGTCCGACTCTGCGACTCCATAGACGGCAGCCCACCAGGCTCCCCCATCCCTGGGATTCTCCAGGCAAGAACACTGGAGTGGGTTGCCATTTCCTTCTCCAATGCATGAAAGTGAAAAGTAAAAGTGAAGTCGCTCAGTCGTGTCTGACTCTGTGCGACCCCATGGACTGTAGCCCACCAGGCTCCTCCATCCATGGGATTTTCTAGGCAAAAGTACTGGAGTGGGGTGCCATTGCCTTCTCCGGCTGGGAGGGTGAGCTGCCTGTTATAAGCCATGTGACCGTGGGGAAGTCACTTGATTGCTATATGCCTCTGTTTCTTCTTCCACAAAATGGGAATTATTAGCACCTATGTCATAGGTTTGGCACAGGGATAAAAGGGAGAAGCACCCAGCATTTCCTGATCTGATGACCAAGAGTAATAACAGGAGTGACAATCAACAAAGCCTAGAAGTGGCTAAAAGGGTTAAGAGATGTCCCCTTCTCCATATCCTTTCCACCCCTGTTCTCATAGAGAAGCTTCTAGAAGACAGATGGCTAATGGTGGACTCTCTCAGGCGTCTTGGTGTCCCAGTATGGAGGAACATTGTACCTCATCTACCCCTTCTTGTTACCCCTGCTGACCCAGGAAGTCTCGCTCCTTGGAGAGTAAATGACCTCCTAAGAGGCAGAAGGAGAGGTTTGGGGTGGAGGGGCCGCAACAAGACTCTGAACATGAGTTCCCCCACCCCATTCACTGGCTGACTCTGAACTGGGAGGCAGTCCTCTGAACTGGAGGGAGGAGTAGAATGGGGAGGAGTGTGTTAGCTACCTGATAGTTTTTGGGTTTTATCTTTTANTCCCCCACCCCATTCACTGGCTGACTCTGAACTGGGAGGCAGTCCTCTGAACTGGAGGGAGGAGTAGAATGGGGAGGAGTGTGTTAGCTACCTGATAGTTTTTGGGTTTTATCTTTTAAAATATATATATAAATAAATAAAGATATTCCTTGTTTTTACACTAAGGTCATCCTTCCAGAGAAAGTCCAATATGAATGCCAAAAAAATGTTTCAATATAATCAGCTTTCAGTTGGTTCTAAAGTGAAAGCTGAGCTCAGAAATAAACGAATCAAGGGCTTAGAGAAGGTCTGATCCTGGGACTTCTTTTCTTCATAGGTTTATTCTGTTTGCTTACCACCACCCCTCGTTTTTATTTTGAACAGATACTATAAAGTCACATATTTCAAAAATCATAAAATATAAAATGATATTTAGCAAAAAGGAAATTCCATCCCTCTCCAGGTCCTGCTCTGTCCAGTTCCTCTTAACATGTACATGAGCACTTTTATTAGTTCCTTTTTTATTCTTCCAGAGATTATGCAAATGTAAACAAATTCAAATACAGAGTCTTTTTGCATAAAGAGTAGTAACTCACTGTGTACTCTGCACTTTCGCGCACAGTGAAAATTCTCTCCAGGTCCTGCTCTGTCCAGTTCCTCTTAACATGTACATGAGCACTTTTATTAGTTCCTTTTTTATTCTTCCAGAGATTATGCAAATGTAAACAAATTCAAATACAGAGTCTTTTTGCATAAAGAGTAGTAACTCACTGTGTACTCTGCACTTTCGCGCACAGTGAAAATGTCGTCTTCTCCTTCTTTGTCATGGCTGCACAGTATTCCACTGTGTGGAGCTGCCAGATTTGTTTCAACCAGCTCTCTGTAGAGAGGCATTTGAAGGTACTGGAGACAAAATTTTAAAAATCTCCCACCAAATCCAAAAACCTCCCACAAAAGCAGAAAACATAGAAAATTGACTATTGAATATATGATCAATGTGATTGTGGTACACATCATGGACAGTCTGCTAAAGAGACCGCAGAGGTGGGAAGAAACTCCACCCTTTTATAAAGCCCAGCAGACACAACCTGTTAACATTACATCCAGGTTCTCAAATGACAACTTGTCCTCAGGAAAGAGAACTGGATGGTACGGTTGGTCATCCTGAACTCAGCTGGCATGTGGGGTGGCTGTCTGTTAGCTAATTGTCCTCGTCCACAGGAAAGAAGAATCTCTATCTTCCTATGAAGGTGGCATTGCAACTTGGAGCCAAACCTTGAAGTTAAGCTCCTCACCTGGCCCAGAGTGTGGGTGAAGGGGGCGTGGCTTCCTGATATTTACATTGCAAACAGAAGGTTCCTTCATCCTTGAGAAAAACATTCCTGGATAGAAAAACTGACAAGAGGCTTATTCAGCTTTTTAAAAAGACTCATATACAAGGGAAAAGGATCCAAGAAAAAATTTACAAGTTTTCTAAAGTAAACGCTCTAAGAGAAAGGAGCAGGGATGTCTCTTTCTCTTTTTGGCGCCAGGAAGAAATGTTTTTATTTGTATTTGTCCTTCCAAGGGCATTTGGATTGTTTCTAGTAATTCCACCCACAGAAGATACTGCAGTGGATGATGAGCACAAAGACCATCTCTCTGTACTGACGTGGGAAAACGCTCCAAGATTAATTACACACACAGGAAGCAGATGCAGAAGAGCGGGTAGCCTGCGGTGCTAGCCATGCTAGTACATTCTGTCAAGGACGAGGTGGGAGGGCAGTGACTTGGTATCTGGAAAAGGCACCTCCATCTGACAGCCCTCCCTGTGGTTTCGCTTCCAGCCACCTCCTTGGGAGTCCTGCGACCTTGACAGCCTTTAAGTTACCTTGCACAAGTCAGCTCTCCTTGCTCTCTTCCTCTGTACAATGGGGACAATAAAAGCCCCGCCTTTTCAGGGTTCTGGTGAGGATTAATTAGCTTCACACCTGCAAACAGTGAGCGCTCAATCATTTTCATTAAAAGCTTCCACTTTGTGAGAATATCTGCTCTAGACCCTGAATGCCCCTTAACCTCAGGTCTGCCCTGCAAGTCTGACCCAAGTCACATGATGTCTTTATGGTCCAACCGAGGGCATTTCCCAGAAGAATGAGATCAGGACTCTGGACTCTGCCTAGGGTTGGCAGCGGGTGGGTACCCCTGAGGACACCCCCGATAGAATTAAGGTTATAGATCTTAAATAGGGTAGTTACTTTGGATTACTTGAAAGGGCCCAATCTAATCACATAAGTCTTTAAAAAACAGAGAATCAGAAGAGATTCAGTGGGGACTCACATGGTGGTTCAGTGGCTGGGACTCTGCGCTCCCAATTCAGGGGGCCCCAGTTCCACCCCTGGTCAGGGAACTAGAGCTCACAGTCTGTAACTGAGTTCACATGTCATAACTAGAAGAAGAAGAAGAAGAAAAGAAAAAAAAAAATCCCACATGTCACAAGAAAGGTCGAAGATCCTATGAGCCACAATGAAGACCTGGTGCAACCAAATAAATAAATAAAAATAAACATTAAAAAAGAAGAGAGTCAGTGAAAGAAATAAGAAATATACAGCATCATACACTTCAATAGCAAAAAACCCCCAAACAATCCTATTAAGAATGGACACAGGAACTAAAAATATGTTTTTCCAAAAAAGACACACAAAAGGCAAAAAAAAAAACACAACTGTATTATATGCTTGAACGTCAATAAAAGAGTGGATCTGAAGTATTATCACCACACACAAAATAGTAACTATTGGAGGTGACGAATGTGTTAACTAACCTTATGGAGGTTACAATAAATAGGTGTATCAAGTCATCACGGTCATACACCTTACACTTACACAGTGTTATGTGTCAACTGTATCTCATTACAGCTGGAGAGAGAAGGGGAGGAAGGGGGAGGGGGGAAGGAAGGATGGAGGGAAGGGAAGAGAAAGGAAAATAAAAGAAAGAAAAAAGGAAAGAGGGAGAAAAAGAAGGAGGAGGAAGCAGGGAAAGAAGGAAGGAAGAGAAAGGAAAAAAAAGACCTGGCAGAAGTCAGAGAGATGCCAAGTGTCGTGGGTCCGAGATTCAGGAAAAACCTATATGCAAAGACCAAGAAGAGAGGCACGGAGGAGCCAAGTGCAGCCCTGGCTGACAGCCATCAAGGAAGCAGGAAGCTGTGACCACAAGGAACTTGATTCTGCTGACAACCTGAATGAGTACAGAAATGGATTCTTCTCCTGTGTACGGACACAACCCTGTGGACACCGCGATTTAGCTCTATGAGACCTGTGTCCAACTTCTAACTTAAGAGTTGTGAGATAGGAAATTGGCATCACTTTAAGCTGCTGCTTGAGGTAACCAAGCAGCAACAGAAAACAGGTCCAGTGGCGTGTGCCCTCTTGCATCCTCACAGACTCTTTAAGTTTATAAGGTGCATGATGTGAGTTATGACAGCCTTTACGACAGCCCCCAGAATCCGACATCACGCGGCAGATGTGGAAGCAGAGGTCCAGACGGTGGAGTGAATGAGCCAGAGTGCCCCAGAAGACGGGCTGCAAAGTCAGGGCACAGACCCTGGCTCTGAATCCAGGGTTCTTTCTAATGAGCTGTTGGCTTAAATACTGAGGTATCTATCATACTTCGGATTTATCCTGGAGGAAGGTGGTCCCAAGATAGGAAACATAAAATCAGGACTGCTCTGAGGAGAGACCTGTGGAGTCATCTAAAATGGGATTGGTCATCACTGGAATCCCTGAAAAGGAAGTGCCCAGCCCCCCACAGTGTCCACCACAGTGACCTAAAAGCTTCCCACTGCCGCCCTTCCTGGTGGGCCAGATGCCAGGGCACGGGGCCATTCCTGCAGTCATCTGCCACAGGTCTCCCCGTGCCCTGGGCTCTTCCTGAGCCTTTACTGACTTAATTCTCACAGAAGCACTAGGACATACTTCCTGTTATTATCAGCTCTATTTTGCAAATGAAGAAACTGAAGCACAGAAAGGTTAAGTATCTTATGTGAAGTCACATAGCCAGTGAGTGGGGGAACCGATACTTGGACCCAGAATGCCTAGGCTCTGTATTACATGATCTTTCTGCGTCAGAGACATGAGTCTCAACGCATGTGAACCAGACAGGAAAACCTTGGCTTCAGACAAGGAAACTGGGCCACAGAGAGATACAGCTCCTTCTCGGTTCATTGTCGTTATCATCTGGTTTGAAATAGAAACAGAAAACTCCAGTCCACCCCTTGGCCCCGACTCTATCACTCCACAGGACACACACACACACACACACCCCTCCGGAACTGAAATGAAGAGACGAGGAATTAGTGCTTTTGTAGGCAGAATGTGCAGAGACTAGTGCTATCCCTTTAAGAATGAGTAGCTGAGGCACTGGGACTTGCCAGAGTTGTGTATCAAGTATATCAAGTTGTGTATCATGTATTATAGTTCTGGTTTTGCAATGGCATGGTCTTTCCTGATTCATTTCATGATGTTTATAGAGGTAAAACCTGGGGGAAGACGTGAGACATACAGAACACATAAAGCAAAATGGCAGATGTAACTGTAGTTCTGATTGGACAAAAATACCACGTTCTAACAGGAGACACATTCTAGATTAAAAGATACAGATAGGTTGAGAGTTAAAGGATGAATATATATATATATATATATATACATGCAAACAGCGATATCAGAGGGTTAATCCATCAGGATGATATAAAAACTATAAACATATATGCACCCAAAATATATGAATATATAACAACAGAGCCCCAAAATATATGAAGCAAAAACGGACAGAATTAAAAGGAGAAATAGATGATTCAATAATAATAAGTGGGCCCTTTAATACCCCACTTTCAATAATGGATAGAACAACTAGGCAGAAGATCAACAAAGAAATAGACGACTTGGACAATACTATATACCACTAGATCTAAAAGACATTTGTAGAATATTCCAACCCAAACAGGAGAATACATTTTTCTCAAATGCACATGGGAAATTCTCTAGGATAGATAATATGTCAGGCTACAAAATGAATCTCAATAAATTTTAAAAGACTGAGATCACACAAATAGCTCCTTTTACCACCAACTCTAAGAAGTCTGTGGAATGGTTCCACATGAAGATTTAGCCAGAGGATTTCATGGTGGTTGTTTGAAAGCTGGAAGCTTCTAGAAAACTTTAGGGCCTCTATCTTAAGCATTACCTCATGTCACCCTGCAGTGAGCATTAACTTAGTTAACACTTGAGAAGCACTTACAAATGTGCCTGGCATGTAGTAAGCATGTGATAAATTTTAGATGTTATAATTCTCACAATAATATTATGGGGCAAGCTTCAATATTTCCCCTATTTTACAGGTGAGGAGATAGAGACTCAGAGATGCACAGTAAGTTGCCTGAGGTCACACAGCAAATAAGCAGGGGTCCCAGATTAGAAGTTAGTTAGATTTCAAAGCCCCATGCAAATGCAGAGGGGCAGGTCTCAAGACTTTCATCACCATGTTATTTTCAGTAGCTTAAAATTGGAAACTGCAGAGGTCCACCAACAAAGCTGTTCTGTAACCTGGCATACCCAATCAGGCGGTGCTTTGCGCTGGTTACAAGAAACGAGGCCACCCTCTATGTAGGGACATGGAACCATCCCCAAGGCATTTTGTTCAGTAAAAAGAACATCTGAAGAAAAGTTCCATAGCCCACAGGAAGCAAAGTCAAATCTTCTGTAAAATCTAAGTTTGTATGTGTGTGTGACCTAGGAAGGCTCCTATGAACAAATGAAGGTGATTTAAACAATAGGATCTATTTATAGGATGCTTCCTTTCTTTAGACTGTTCTTTTTGTAGAGTTTTGAAATAACACATGCTCAAAGAAAAAAATTCAGAGTACAGCAAATTGTCAAGAAGAAAAAAGGAATCATCAGAAATCACTTCCTCCAGAATTAATTAGGCTAACATTTTGGTATCTATCTTTTCAAGTCCTCTTTCTGTGTGACTGACTGAGAGTGTGTGTGAGTGTGTGTGTGTGTGTATATATGAATACATGTATATGGTTTTTCCAGTAGTCATGCATGGATGTGAGAGTTGTACTATCAAGAAAGCTAAGCGCCAAAGAATTGATGCTTTTGAACTGTGGTGCTGAAGAAGACTCTTGTGAGTTCCTTGGACTGCAAGAAGATCCAACCAGTCCATCCTAAAGGAAATCAGTCCTGAATATTCATTGGAAGGACTGATGCTGAAGCTAAAGTTCCAATACTTTGGCCACCTGATGCGAGGAACTGACTCATTGGAAAAGACCCTGATGCTGGGAAAGACTGAAGGCAGGAGGAGAAGGGGATGACAGAGTATGAAATGGTTGGATGGCATCACCAACTCGATGGACATGAGTTTGAGCAAGCTCCGGGAGTTAGTGTTGGACAGGGAAACCTGGCTTGCTGCAGTCCATGGGGCTGCAAAGAGTCGGACACAACTGAGCAACTGAACTGAAATTATATGTATATAATATGCTTACATATGGAGAAACACACATATACCAATCTCTGGAGCAGAGACTGGCAACCCACTCCAGTATTCTAGCCTGGAGAATTTCATGGACAGAGGAGCCTGGCAGACTACAGTCCATGGGGTCGCAGAGTCGGACACGACTGAGTAACTAACACACACACACATACACAAATATGAGAATTCCGTTGTGTAACAAAATGTCCCCCACCTTATAGAAGCTTAAGAAATAAGTGCATTTCTCTATCACTTTAAATCTGGGTTCCAGGCAGAGCGTTGCTCCACAATCATCACGGTTTCAGCCTCCTATTTTTTTGCTGTATTACTCTCAACCTGTGGCCTCTCTTCAAATGGGTAGCATGACCATCAAGTGTGTGGGCTCTGGTCCTAGACTTCCTGGTCTCGAGTCCAGGCTCTACCATCTACTAGCTCCGTGATCTTGAGTTAGTCACTTAACTTCTCAGCTCTTCAATTTACTCATCTGTCATAATGCTCCTTCATAGCGTTATTAGGAGGAGGATGTGAATAAATGCAGATAAAGGTCTCGGAACAGTGCCTGCTCAATAAATGTTAGCTGTTTTTATTATGTAACTTCAGAAAGGCAACTGTGTGTCCAGAAAGAAAGAGAGGGAAGGGAGGATGCCTACACTGTACACAGTGTGGGCGGTTCTGCCTGGACATGAGTCCAGCTGTAAGCAAGATGCTGGGGGCGTGGACAGAATCCCACACATCTGAGCGAGAGCGAATCTAAAATTATAGTGTGCAAACCGATGCAACGGCTACCACACTCTGCCACTCTTTATGTTCAGTGTATTTATTACTGCAAAGGACTCTATTCAGAAAACTGCCAATGCCTTATTTTATGAGAGACTGAAAGGATTTTTCGGTGTTTTTTAAAAAATGTGTTTACTTCCAACTTTCTCCTCACCCACGTTAAATGCTCTCCCCCGCAGTAACTATCATTTCAAAATGATAAGGGCTAGAATAAACGCTAGGGACTTTCCGAAGGTTGTTGAGCTGATAGCTGGGGAAGCCAGAGAGAGACTCCACCTTGAGGACTCACAGTTCAGCGCTCTTTCTTCTTCGATCCGAGCCCTGGGGGACAGCCATGACATTCTCCCACGGACTCCCGACCACCCCGCTCCGGCTCCTTCCTGAGTGGAGGGGAGGGCAAGTCCACATGTAGAACTTGAACATACTCTAGAAGGGTGTTTGGAGTGAGGAGAAAGGGGATATGGATTCGAATCCCACCCAGCTTCACAGCTAGCTCTGTGTGACCTC
The DNA here is from genome assembly GCA_006410675.1 of Oreotragus oreotragus. Taxonomy (NCBI): domain Eukaryota; kingdom Metazoa; phylum Chordata; class Mammalia; order Artiodactyla; family Bovidae; genus Oreotragus; species Oreotragus oreotragus. The sequence goes on from SJYX01016049.1 coordinate 145,523, forward strand.
CTGAGGTTGCTGCATGACGGTGACACTATAAAGGTTGACACCTACGTCGACATATGTATAGGTGCACACAGTAAGAGCTCCAGAATTTATTCCCTTCCCGCCATGTAGACAGGGAACTCTGGATGCAATGTAGCTTTGAGCCAGCAGGTGGCGCTGCGACCCAAGAAGCAGGAGAAAGGGTAAGAAAAAGGGTCTCTGGAGGGTTGATCAGCTAGGGTCCTGCTGACCGGAGGGCGGGGCAGGGGGCTCATCCAGAGGGAAGGTGCCAGCACGAGTGCCTGCCACGCCCACACGGGCAGACACCCAGCATCTCGCGTAACTGCCTAACCAACAACCTACCTTACATGAGAAGGAGGCCTTCCCATATGAGATCTCCTTGAATCCTCACAACTGCGCTATGAATAGTGCCAATGCAATCCCATTTTACAGGTGAGGAAACTGAGCCCAGAGAGGCAAAGTAAGCTGTGCTAGGTCAGAGAGCAAGTCCATGGCAGAGCAAGGATTTGGGCTATGCCCATAATAATATTAACAGCCAACCCTAGCAGAGCAGAAAATGTTCTGTTGGAACAGCTAACACTGTTCCAAGGCCTTCTGTACACATTAACTCAATAAATCATAACAGCCCGATGAAGTAGGTATTAGCATTTTTAGTTTCAGGTTACAGAGGAGAAGATGAAGGCACTGAGAGGTTGGGCCACTTGCCCAAGGCCACGCAGGCAGAGCCTAAGAGCTGAGATTTCTAACCCAGCATCTCTGCTCTAAACCACTGCACTCCTTGGCCTTCTGAGGACAGGCGTATGGAATGCATGGACACACCCTCTCCCGTGCTCACAGTCTCAGCCAGGGCGGTACCAAGTGCAAGGCCCCTCGGTGCTAAGCAGGGAACAGACCCTCAACGCACCCTCACCTGGCCCCTCTGGCCAAGTCAGGAGCCACTCCCCTGTGGGGAGGAGAGGAGACATCCCCTGGGAGGGTGAAAGTGAAGTCGCTCAGTTGTGTCCGACTCTTTGCGACCCGCGGACTCTAGCCCACCAAGCTCCTCCGTCCATGGGATTCTCCAGGCAAGAATACTGGAGTGGGTTGCCATTTCCTTCTCTAGGGGATCTTCCCAAACCAGGGATCGAACCCAGGTCTCTCACATTGCAGGCAGACGCTTTAACCTCTGCACCACCAGGNCTGTCCGACTGTTAGCGACCCCATGGACTGCAGCCCACCAGGCTCCTCCGTCCATTGGATTTTCCAGGCAAGAGTACTGGGGTGGGGTGCCATTGCCTTCTCCTAAGAAGGGCTCTTAGAAATGTGAAAAACAAAAAATTGTTTGTTAGTAGTAATTATATGTAATTAGTAATATTAATTTGGAGAAGGAAATGGCAACCCACTCCAATGTTCTCGCCTGGAGAATCCCAGGGACGAGGGAGCCTGGTGGGCTGCCGTCTATGGGGTCGCACAGTCGGACATAACTGAAGCGACTTAGCAGCAGCAGTAATACTAATTAATATTAAGAAGGTGGGAATGATAATAATCATTTCTTCTTTTCATTGTTGCAACTCTAATTTGATTTGGATTAATCTATAAATCCAGTTATTTTGCTCTACAAATGAAATGCTAATATGGATGTAGCAATCAGCATTTCAAAATTTTAATTAAGTTAGAATTGAGTTGAACTGAATCTAATTGCTAAATATTTCATAGAAATCAATGTAAAATACTATAGTTGTATCCAAAAACCTACTGGAATTACATAGATGTAGAAGATGTAGTTTTATAGAATCCTATATAAAAATGTAGTCTTCCTTGACTTTAATTAACAATATGACATATATGACTGAGACTTAATGTCACTTTTTTTCTCTATTAACAGAATCTGAGAGTACAGAGAAAAGGATGCAATAGTTTAACTATTAGTGTAATAGTGTAACTGATCTCTGCACTTTTAGAGAATTCTGCTTCACTCAAGACTCATTTTTTTCTAAATGATCAAAATCATGAGCTGACTTAAAATAACATTTGTATCATATATTTTAAAACAGAAATATTTTCTATGGGTGGGGAATAGAGGGAATAGTATAATTTATTTACTTGAAGGACAGTTTAATGAGCAGTGAATACTATCATTCTTACCCTATTACACATTCCTTATGTCAAAATTTTTGTTTAACTCAATTCATATTTATTGAATGTTTGTTGCTAGTTGCTAAGTCATGTCTGACTCTATGTGACCCCATGGACTGTAGCTCACCAGGATTTTCTGTCCATGGGATTTCCCAGGCAAGAATACTGGAGTGGGTTGCCATTTCCAGCTCCAGTGGATCTTCCTCACCTAGGGATTGAACTACTTCTCTGCTTGGCAGATGGAATCTTTACCACTGAGCCAGCAGTGAAGCCCATTGGGTTTTTACTGTACTTATTCCTGCCAAGATAAAGGGGTTGAGAATAGAGACAGATACCAGTTCTGGCTCTTTCACTCATTATTATGTGACCTTGACAAGTGTATCACTTTTCTAAGTTGTGTCCTCAACTGCAACATGAGGTTGATCAGACCTGTTTATGAGTTGGTGCCAAGTATTAAGTTAGACAATGTACAGAATGTAACAGAGGTCAGTTCACAGCAAGCACATGACATATTCTTGTGAGTATTGCTAGAACTAATATTCAAAGTTTTTAAAAAGATCCCCAGGGGAGAGAACTAAGACCAAAATTCTAAAATTGTTGATATAAACAGTAACTCTGTTTCCCATGTTCTTACTGGTGCTTAAGGGTTTTTTAAGTCATAAATGTCTCAGTAATTTTGATAAAATATGAATCTTCTCCCCACATATACATATTCACAAACAAACACACACTTGTGTACACAGTAGTGTTAAATATTTCAGGAGCTGGATTGACTCATGAAAATCCTTCTCTCAGGATATATTTTCAATAAATAAAACCTAAGTTAAATTGGCATAATTTAAAATTTCACAAAGAAGGGCAAGGAATGACAAAAATTTGAGAATGCTATTGGGAATGGTGCTAGCATTGTGCTTTCTAACTTTCTTAGTCATGATGCAGTAAGGTCAAAAGACAGAGATTGGAGATATTCTCTCGAGTTCAAGTAAAAATTAGCGTCACTGAGCAATAGCTAAAGGATTTGCTAAATATTCCTTAGATATAGGATGGAAATGAGTACAAAGTCATTCCTCATTCATTTACTGATTTTTAGCAAATTTGTTTCCAAGCATTACACTGGCATCAATTTGAGAGTTTGTTTTGTGGACAGAATAAGTTCTATCAATTTTCTAAATCTTTATCAACCTATGGACTCTTTTGATAAACATAAAAATATGAATCTCTCATTTAATGTAATTTGAAATTACACAATGAAAAATATTTGAATAAACATTAAAGTACTGATGATTTTGAAAATAGGCTTTGAAATTAAATTGGCTCTCAAGACTCCAACACGCCTCCCTCATGTCTTGCCCTCATTAACTCCAAAGCTTGTTATATACTTAAACAATTTTAAATACTTCTGGCCCAGAGGGCAGCAAAAATAAAAAGGGGATTAGAGCAGTTTTTTGAATTATTCTAATCAATCTTCTTTTTTTTTTTTTTTTAACCTTTGGCAATTGTCTGTCTGTCAAAGAGTCCTTTTCCCTTCTACTCTTAATAGAACCTAGTCTCCAATCCCAGGGACAGACATGTGACCCAAGCTGGAATATTTGTAATTTTTAAACTGCATTCAAGAGATTGGTCTAGTAATGGGCCTAATAATCCGGGAAAGGACAATTCGGAATCACTCCCCTGGATTTTTCAGTGGAACTATCATACCTGTGTGTTGGATTTGGGGGCATTGTGCACACATGCATGTGTAGGGGATGGAGGATACTTCTTTTGCCTGTAGTCAGAATTATACACATATAGCAACTCACCACACTTCTGTATCACAGAGACAGAATGAAAATGCACATAGAGAAAAGCAGAGGTGAGAGACAGCAGAGACTATCCTAAGAGTATCAAGTTTGAATATCTCAGTGATACTGTCATATCATGTCTACAGGTCTTCCTTCAACTCGGTATGCTGTCATGCCAATACATTTTATTTTTAATTAAACAGGATCAAATTGGGTCTCAATCATTTGCAATTGAAATGGTTAAAACAATTACTAAATATTTCAGGTTACTGTTATAATTTGGAGTCTTCAAACTTTTATTTAAAGCAGCGGAATCTTTCTCATATACAATGGTATTTATATTTGATCCATCTTCAACAAGAAGTAGCTACATGCATTGAAGCAAGTAGAGAGCATCCTGATCTTATAGTATCTTCTAGAACTTCCCTCTGCCCCAGAGGTGACTCCTCTACTGAGTGCAAAAATGCCTTGGTCTCTATAGAAAACTGTCTAAAAGTGACTGTCATGGCCTAAATCAAATCCTTTATGATTATACAGTGGAAGTGAGAAATAGATTTAAGGGATTAGATCTGATACACAGAGTGCCTGATGAACTGTGGACAGAGGTTCATGACTTTGTACAGGAGACAGGGATCAAGACCATCCCCATGGGAAAGAAATGCAAAAAAGCAAACTGGCTGTCTGGGAGGCCTTAAAATAGCTGTGAAAAGAAGAGAAGTGAAAAGCAAAGAAGAAAAAGAAAAATATAAGCACCTGAATGCAGAATTCCAAAGAATAGCAAGGAGAGATAAGAAAGCCTTCTTCAGTGATCAATGCAAATAAATAGAGGAAAACAACAGAATGGGAAAGACTAGAGATCTCTTTAAGAAAATTAGAGATACCAAGGGAACATTTCATGCAAAGATGGGCTTGATAAAGGACAGAAATGGTGTGGACCTAAAAGAAGCAGAAGATATTAAGAAGAGGTGGTAAGAATACACAGAGTAACTGTACCCCCTGGAGAAGAAAATGGCACCCCACTCCAGTCTTCTTTCCTGGAGAATCCCATGGATGGTGGAGCCTGGTGGGCTACAGTCCATGGGGTCACAAAGAGTCGGACACAATTGCGCAACTTCACTTCAACTGTACAAAAAAGATCTTCACGACCCAGATAATCATGACGGTGTGATCACTCACCTAGAGCCAGACATCCTGGAATGTGAAGTCAAGTGGGCCTTAGAAAGCACTACTACAAACAAAACTAGTGGAGGTGATGGAGTTCCACTTGAGATATTTCATATCCTGAAAAATGATGCTGTGAAAGTGTTGCACTCAATATGTCAGCAAATTTGGAAAACTCAGCAGTGGCCACAGGACAGGAAAAGGTCAGTTTTCATTCCAATCTCAAAGAAAGGCAATGGCAAACAGTGCTCAAACTACCACACAATTGCACTCATTTCACACACTAGTAAAGCAATGCTCAAAATTCTCCAA